>JAAALK010000079.1:20241148-20357522 GCA_019279435.1 Zizania palustris
CGAAGGCTGACATGCGACAGAGAAACAAAGCGAAGCCTACGTTCTACCTTCGAACAAACGCATCAAGACCTTCGACACAGACATCAGTAAACACTAAGCGAAGTCTATCAGTGAGATTAGCTTTGAAGCTAACTCCAAAGCCTGACGAAGTATCAACTTCGAACAGCTCGTGACTGAGAACACCTTCGCAAAGACTATCGAAGTATGTGAAGCTGACAGAGTGCAAAGTGTTCTGTGAAGCTAGAGACACAGCACAGAAATGAAGCCGAAGTTCAAGCGAAGCCTTCAAAGATGTTAGATCGAAGCCTACCTCAGGGAGCTGAGGGGCTTCGAACAGAGAAGGAGCTTCGCCATTGAACAGCTAGAAAAGGGACTTTAGTCCTGTCAACTCGATCAAAAAGCTGTGCAGTAAAAGCAAGGCTAGAGTACTAGTGTACTGTTGCTATAGTGTAGTAGTACTACTTGCAACCAGTATGAACTAGAACTACTTCCGTGAAGAACAGTTGCAACCGAGGCACAAATCCTCAGGAAAAATAGCTACGCACGTGAAATGAAGCCATGAAAAAATGCTACAAAAATGTTGTGCACGATTAGAGAATAGAAGCTTCACTGCATCCGAGAGAATGAAATAAATGCAAGCCAAAATCACATGAACAGCAGCCTGGCGGCGCACAACTGAAGAGAGAGAGAGAAAATGCAAGAGACAAAATGACCCAAAGGAGTAGTATTGATTTCAGCCAAAAGGGTAACCTAACCCTAGGAATTGGGGTCCTATTTATAGGCTGCCCAACACTAGGAATATTCCACCAGCCCCTTAGGGTTTTTTACAGACGCAGGAATAAAGGAAAAGACTCTACTGCCCTTAGGAATTTTTACAGACATGACTGACTGATTGTGGGCCTAGAGATACAGATGACTTATCCGGAAGCTAAACTTTCGTAGCAACTACAGCTTCTCTTCTGGACAGTCCGATACTAGATCAACGGTTGTTAGTTTTGCGCCGAAACTGACAAAGCCTCCACCGACTCTGCACCAGTTACCCGGATTGGGCTGGCCCGATTCTGCAGCTCTCTCAGCCCAGCAATCACTCACCGCCCGTGTACCTGAGTCAACCCTGGTCAACAGCCCAGTGGGTCTTCTGTTGCTCCTGGCCCATGTAGCCGGATTGGGCCAGCCCGACTTCGCAGCCTTCTCTGCCCGACAGACGCTTGCTGCCCGTGTACCTGAGTCACACGCGGCCCATGAACCAGTAGATCTCTTCTTCTTTTGTCCTCTTTGACTATCGTTGACAATGACTCATCACTTCTGGAGCCATGAGGCTCACGCTATTCAGCATGGCTCATCATCCCTGTCTTTTCCTTTGGCCCGCGTGCCTATAAAAGCAGGGCCAAGCCCTTGTAACAGGACACACGCTCTAGGGGGCCATGAGACCCTGGAGTTCTTTTCTCCACACCAAGGCATACCATGCCAAATCCACCACAAACTGGACGTAGGGCTATTATCCCCCAGGGGAGGTCCGAACCAGTATAAACCCCTTCTCCCTCTGAGAGAACCCATCGAGGTTCATTCTACACATCATATACACACATACAAAACCTGTGCTGTAGCTAACACAATTGCTACAACACTTGTCAAAGAATTGGTAATATTCAACTTGCTCCCACATCTTTACTTAACCATATTATCAAACCATGGTTGTTCCGAGGTTGGGCCTTGGACTTCATCGGCCAAATTTATCCTTCCTCTTCAAAAGGTCATCGGTTCGTGTTGATGGCTATAGATTACTTCACCAAGTGGACCGAGGCCGTGGCCCTCAAGAACATGACGTAGAACGAGATAATTGATTTCATGTTGAAGCACATTAAACATAGATTCAGTATTCCCCAAACTCTCAGTACAGATCGGGGTGCTTCATTTGTTTCTAAGGAAGTATGTGATTTTGCCGAATCTTATGGTATAAATTTGATAAACTCTTCACTATACTATGCTCTGGCCAATGGTCAGGCCGAGTCTAGTAATAAAACTATGTTTAAGCTAATTAAGAAAAAGATTGAAGAGTTTCCTAAAAGGTGGTATGAAGTGCTATCTGACGCGTTATGGGCATGTAGAGTTGCAAAGCATGGTGCCACCAAGGTAAGTTTATATGAATTGGTGTATGGACAAGTAGTCATTTTACCCGTAGAGGTCAATCTTGGATCGTTAAGGCTACTTAAGCAAGATGGCTTATCGGTCGATGAGTATGAAACTATTTTGAAGGATAATTTGGAAGAGGTAACCGATAAGAGGTTGAGAGCTCTAGAGGCAATAGAAAGAGACAAAAGAAGAGTAGCTAGAGCTTATAACAAGAAGGTGAGAGCGAAATCATTTCAAGTTGGTGACTTGGTTTGGAAGAGGAATTTTCCTTTAGGCGCTAAGAGCCCAAAGTTTGGTAAATGGTCGCCTAGTTGGGAAGGTCCTTTTAGAGTTGCTAAAATAGCTCCAGGCAATGCGTATTTGCTAGAGTCACTCACAGGAGAGCGATTTCGTAGGGCTTTGAATGGTAGGTATTTGAAAAAGTACTTACCAAGTGTGTGTCAAAATGCTTGAAGTGTCGAAAGGCCGATATGGAGCATATCACCCTTATCCCGTTGTGTTTTTGGCTTACTAAAGTTTGCCAAAACGCAGGGGGCATGTGTTGATAGCAAAAAATGGCATTAGTTGTCAAAATGTCAAAATGTCACTTTTTCGTAATTTGGGCCGAAAATGTGCCAAGACTTGGAAAAGGCTGGTCCAACCGGCCATGTAGGCCCGGTCAGACTGACCCAACTAGAGTTCGACTCAAATTAGATGATTTCAGGGTGTATTTTATCCCTAATTAATTTTAACGACTTGGAACCCATGTCAACTCAGAGAAAAGCCTAAGAACTCATGACCAACCTCTATAAATAGAGGCAAGGCCGATTCAAGGAGCCCCTCAAAACCCTAATAGATCCAATCTATTATTTACCTTGAATCGCATTTACATTCAATCTACTTTTCTTGCCCTAGGTTTAGCTTAGCATGTCTATTGGCGTAAAAGATTACACTAACAGGTTTAAGAAACTGTATGTCTGACAAACGAAGTGTTTGTGAAAGCGGACTATCTCAAGCCTCCGTATAGGATAATAGCTCGAAGTAGTTCGAAGTTATGTATTGAATATCTGAGTATTCGATACCCTTTACATAGTGAAGAAGGGTATTTATAGACTGAATAATAAAGTAAAAGACTCCTTTACCCTCTAATTACAACCGACTAAGAAGATACTATTGAATACTCTTCATAGGGGTAAAAGGTAAAAGACTAATTTAATAAGAATGAAGATAAATCTTCTATCCTTGCTGGCAACACTCCTTCGGGTGTAAGGACTTCGGGAGACTTCGTTACGCCGAAGCCTTAACGGAGGTCTTCGCTGTATAATACTCTGAATACAGCACAACTCCGATGCTTTTAAGACCTTCGAAGATCAAATCTTCTGACTTCACCTCTTCTGCTGGTATCTACAGGGGAACGTTCTTGACCTCTATAGGATGAAATATTTTCCCCCAACAGTAGCCCCTCAAATACTTCTCTCCAAATTGCCTATACAATAAGAGGGCGGTATATGCAAGAAACAATTGCATACTTAGGATCAAGAACTTAGTGAATTTTACCACTCTTTGAACCATTCGGAGGTCTAGAATCTTCGGACCAACTTCTATGCGAAGGTGTGCGTCGAAGCGGCTTCGGAGATAGATCCTTGCGAAGCTGAAAGAACCGTTAGGCTTACAGAAATAGTCGTTACCGTTTTTAAAGGCTACACTATTGCTTCATTTTCAGAGGCGTGATTTCTCACGAAGAGATGTAGTGAACCGTAACGGTAAAGAAGATGGAACGATGCATATGAACGGTACACTGCAACTGCAAGTTCACACTATAAATAAGAGAGAAGGGGTGAGTTTTGGCTACTTTACCAACTTCTTCTGCATTTCCCATTTCTGCTTCCTAAGCCAAAACTCCAACTTCATCTTCTCCAATGGCGAAAACTAGCCACAAAGTTCACGTTCCTGCTTCATCGTTGGCTAGGCAACAGACGATGGCACCAGCAGCAGCAGCAGCGTCTTTAGATAATCATCGCCCAGCCGGTCCTCATGATCTTCTCCCAGCATCAGCAAAATATACGAATACGTCGTACAATTTGGGGCCTTCAATTTGCTCGAAGAAGTCCATCGCGGCAGCGACTGCTGGGAAGACGGGTCCTGGAATCAAGATTTGCTAGGCCAGAAGAGAATGATTCCTGCGCCGTGAGCCGGAGAGGTAGTTGTGTTCGAAGCATTCTTCGAAGCAGGATTGAGGCTTCCAGCGGTGGATTTCCTCTCCGAGGTATTGAGGTTGTTCCATGTCACCTTGCCCCAACTTTCCCCCAATGCTATCGCTGACCTAGACATCTTTGAATGGGCGATGCGAGCCGAAGGTTGTGCTGGGAGAGCTTCAATAAGAACAAAAAGACTTTAGAGCTTCGAAGGGAGGCAGGAGAGTTAAACGCATAGTTGTTAGAACTCCCAGCAATGGAACTAGTCGTTCCAACCCTAGCTCTAGAGATCGAAGAGGTCTTCGATTCCTTCTTGGTATAGATACAATTTTTTCATGATGTAATCATATTTGTTCGAATAATAAATATTGATTTAAAATTGTCTCCCTATTTACTAGCCCCTCTTTGGGCGTAAGCAACTTCGAACTGTATTCAAAGATGGTGATGAGGACATCACTTCACATGATACACACATGGAGCCTCCACCTACAATTCAACTACAAGGACCAATCACACGCGCCCGTGCTCGTCGCTTGAACCATGAGATTAATTCGTTCCTTAGCAACTTTGATTATATTTGTTTGGATGGGATGCTACTGAATACTAGTGATATTTTGTTGCTTAGGAACATGGGAGATGGAATAGGAGAGTTGGAGTTGAAGACGGAGCCGCACGGATGATTTGAAGTCAAGAATTCGCTGGTTCGGACTACATCGACCACCATTCACCAAAATGGGCATAACTTCCTCATACGAAGTCCGATTGGCACGTTCTTGGACTTTTTGGAAAGCTGAGGAGAAGACGGATCTTTTGCCGTTGGTTTCACATCATTTGGAGTCTCTAGTCGACCTATGTATTTAAAACAGTCCTGCGTGACAGAACTGGGCCGTGTTGGCCATAATTTGAGTCTGTACGTCTTCTAGCCCACAGCCTGTGTCTGTTCACCTTCCACAGGCCGCCGCCCTATATATTCTCACGCCAGCCACACCTCTAGGGTTAGGTTTTGCTTTGTTGCATCTACACTGTTGTGTTTAGATCCCGCCTCTTGCACCGGACCGATTGGCTGTTGCATTGGCGTTTGTGAAACCTCACCTTATCTTCGTTTGTCTGTGATTTGGCATTCGATTTGTATCCTTCCTGTTCTTGCTTGTGTTCTTGGGTTCGCTTGCAGGAATTAGCCTTCGTGGCGAGGTCAATCGCATTCTGCGTGGTTGATAACCAACGGAGACAGTGGTGTAACGATTGCAAGGTTTTGATCCACCGGACCGGAGCCTTGGATCGCCAACGTCGAGATTCTCCACCAACCCAAGTTTATCCTTTACCTAGCGGAAGATCGGGACCAATCCCCCATCAGCTGGTATCAGAGCTCAGATTTCCCGTTAGGTAATCTCGATCTGCTTTTGTTTTTACCCAGAGTCCAGAAAACCGCACCAAAAAAATTCCCCACCGAGAACCCCTTTGTGCCTTGCGATTTTAATTTCAGTTTTAACCTTGTTGAGTTTGTGTTCTTGGTCGAGTCTTGTTGCTGGTTTAGTCATCCCTCCGTGTCGTTTGAGTAGTAGTTGTTCTTGTGTCTCAGATAAAATTCCCCACCGAAAAACCCCCCTTCCGCAACCCTATTTTGTTTTCCACATCCAGTCTCTTGTGACCCCCCTTCAGTAAAACAGGCATAACTTTTCGCTCGTTTGGCAGAAAAATCTGAAATTTTTTTGAGCGTGTTCCTGACCCGATTTGGGCGGGTACCCTAACCGCTATGCTGGTTAGCCCTCACCAAACTCGCCAAAAAAAATCAGGAAGATAAAGAAAAAAATTGGACAAAGTTTTTGCTCGCCGGACAACGAACTTGTTTGAATTTTTGTGAGCCACATCCCACCTCAGTTGTAGGTGCCAATTTTTGTGGTTGCATCTCTGGTCATCCTTGTTCAAAAAAAAATAGAGTGAAAAAAAAAAGAAAAAAATATATATATAAAAAAAAGAGAAGCGGTCCTGTTAGTTGCTTGTCCGAACTCTTGTCCGAACTCCTGTCCGAACACTTGTCCGATCTGAGGCAGGCATTGGCTGTTTGTTGCTTGTCCGATCTCTTGTCCGAACTCCTGTCCGAACTCTTGTCCAATCTGAAGCAGTGTTTGGCTGTTTGTTGCTTGTCCGATCTCTTGTCTGAACCTTTGTCCGAACTCTTGTCCCATCCCTTGTCCGATCCGATCAGCAGCAGAAAGAAAAAAAATATTATTTGTGCACATACCCTTGTCCGATCACTTGTCCGATCTCTTGTCCGATCCCTTGTCCGATCTATAGAGAGCTCAATTTGGCCTGCTTTTGCTTCCTTTTTGATTTTTGGGTACATAGTTTCCCTCTATTGCTTGAACTTTCACTTTGGGAGCACTAAGGCCAGCAACTTTGACGAGTACTAGGGAATACTTATTGAACTTGGTTTAACTGTTATTATTATCGCTAATCCTTGCTACTCACTTTGCCTTCCAAGCTACACCTTTCTCTTGGCCAGGACAGGATCATTTCTTGCAATTGTACACCACCCTCCACTTGGTTCATCACCTGTAGGCCGGTGACCTCACTGCGGCGTGGTAAGAACACTTGCAAGCGTGGGTAAGGTGCTTGACGGATTGCTTCCACCCCACACCCACCACCCCACCTAGCTGTTTTACATACGATTATTCTTTGTTGTTTTATCTTTTCACTAACATGGCAGATAACAGCGGTACCCCTCCATCTGATTTTAATGAATGTGTCTCACGACGCGCTCTACTAGAGTCTCAGCGGCAGACCCAACATTCAATCGAACGTCTCGCACGTACTGTGGCTGACCTAGTAGACCGGATGACTGCCTTGGAAACACGTTTGCCTGCTGCACGAGCCAACAATGACCATGTTGAAGAGGAAGACGACCATATTGAAGAGGAAGACAACCTATCCTATGCCGGAAACAATGCCATTGACCCTGACGAGGCTGCACGTCATCGCTTTCAGTTCAACCGTCAAGGTATGGGCGGCCACCGCAACCGCCCTCCACGAGGTAACAATGACAACCACAGGAACAATGATCCCTACTCTAAGGTAAAATTTTCAGTACCTCCTTTTGCTGGCACCTATGATCCAGATGCATATTTAGATTGGGAGATGTCAGTCGAACAAAAATTTAATGCTCACATGGTTCCTGCTATCCACCGCGTGCGTTTAGCTACTAGTGACTTCACTGGATATGCTCTTCTTTGGTGGACTGAAATAGTTCAGGTTGGAAATGAACCACAAACTTGGGATATGTTAAAACGGCAAATGCGTGGTAGATGGGTCCCTCCTTCATATAAACGTGATTTGAGAAAAAAATTGCAGCGCCTAAACCAAGGAAATAAATCGGTAGAGGAGTATTATCAGGAGCTGCAAATAGGTTGCATGCGTGCTGAAATTGAGGAGGACAATGAGGATAAAATGGCCCGTTTTTATGGTGGTTTAAGACGTGAAATTCAGGATATCATTGATTATAAAGAATACAATACTATCACTCGTCTTTTCCACCTTGCTATGCTTGCAGAAAAAGAATTGCAGGGTCGCCAACAACCACAACGCAGCATGAGGACCAACATTGGTGGTGCTACTTCACGCTCAAGTGGGCAGCAGCAACGACCACCCGCACCCCCTTCTCGACCGGCGGCTACATCAGCACCTTCTACATCTACAGCCCAGGTTGAGAGTTCCAAGACTGCAGCATCCAAGGCGCCAGCCAAGCCCACCTCCTCGGCAGCCTCTACTGCACGTTCTGCAGCAATACAGTGTCACAGATGCAAAGGACTTGGCCACGTTATGAAGGACTGCCCTAGTCAGCGGGCTTATATTGCTACAGAAGACGGTGGGTACGTAAGTGCTAGTGATGTTGAAGATGAATATGCACTTGCAGCTAACATTGCAGGAGATGATGATACATTCGACGATGACGATGTTTTTGCGCCGGATACCTATGCCGACCATGAAGCACTTATTGTACAACGTGTTTTAAGCACTCACATGGAGCAGGACGACCGGGCACAACGGAACAATCTGTTTCAGACCTTCTTCCTCGTCTATGACCGCTGTGTACGTGTCATCATCGACAGCGGTAGTTGCAACAATTTGGTGAGCCACGACATGGTAACGAAGCTTCCACACGTGCGCATCCACACCCTTACCATGTGCAATGGTTCAACAATAGCGGTAAGGTCAAGGTAACACAAACTGCTCACATCAAATTTGCCATTGGTACATACTTAGGAGTTGCTGATTTTGATGTAGTACCAATGCAAGCATGTTCTATGTTACTTGGTAGACCTTGGGAGTATGATACTGATGCTACACACCATGGTAGGAGCAATACGTACACATTTATGTATAAAGGAAAGAAAGTTACATTGCTTCCTATGACTCCTGCTGAAATTGTAAAATTTGAACAAGAAAAACATGCTAGGGATGCACAAAAGAGCAAACAACCTTCTGAAAATCAGCAAGTAGCTAAGACGCTTTTGAGGCAACAGAAAGATAAAATTGCTTCTCCTTCTTCATCACAAGTTATAAATATGAAAGGGCGTGTCATGCTTGCAACTAAAACTGACCTTGCTGAAATTTGTGATGATACCCCCTTGCTATATGGCTTGATTTGCACAAACGCGTTGTTTTCACTTGCGAACATTCCTAGCTCTATTCCTGTTGCAGTCACTGACCTTTTGCAGGAGTTTAAAGATGTTTTTTCTGCTGAGATACCACCCGGGCTGCCACCGATACGCGGCATCGAGCACCAAATTGATTTGGTCCCGGGAGCGTCTCTTCCTAATCGTGCAGCGTACCGTACCAATCCGGAGGAGACAAAAGAAATTGAGCGCCAAGTACAGGACCTTCTTGATCGTGGGTACGTCCGTGAAAGCCTTAGTCCTTGTGCAGTACCCGTTCTTTTGGTACCTAAGAAAGATGGTAGTTGGCGCATGTGTGTTGATTGTCGTGCTATTAATAATATCACCATTCGATATCGACACCCTATTCCTAGATTGGATGACATGCTTGATGAGCTTAGTGGTGCCATTATCTTTTCTAAGATCGATCTCCGTAGTGGCTACCACCAAATTCGCATGAAACTAGGTGATGAATGGAAAACTGCTTTTAAAACAAAATTTGGATTATATGAGTGGCTTGTCATGCCTTTTGGACTTACTAATGCACCTAGTACCTTCATGCGCTTGATGAATGAAGTCCTACGGCACTTTATAGGACGCTTTGTGGTTGTATACTTTGATGATATCTTGGTTTATAGCAAGTCTCTCACTGAACATGTTGAACACCTACGTGCTGTTTTTTTGCCCTCCGTGAAGCTAGAATGTTTGGTAACCTTGAGAAGTGCACGTTTTGCACGGATCGAGTTGTGTTTCTTGGCTATGTTGTCACTTCACAGGGTATTGAGGTTGACGCGGCAAAGGTAGAAGCAATCAACAGCTGGCCGCAACCCCAAACTATCACACAGGTACGTAGTTTTCTTGGTCTTGCAGGTTTCTACCGGCGTTTTGTGAAAGATTTCAGCACCATAGCCGGTCCTTTACATGAGTTGACCAAGAAGGGAGTTACTTTTACTTGGGAACCAGCACAAGAACAAGCTTTTGCCACACTCAAGGATCGCCTTACACATGCACCTCTACTTCAGCTACCCGACTTCAGTAAGCCTTTTGAACTAGAATGTGATGCTAGCGGTTTTGGATTAGGAGGTGTGCTGCTGCAAGGAGGTAAACCCGTGGCCTATTTTAGTGAGAAATTACATGGCCCACAGTTGAACTATTCTACCTATGATAAGGAATTATATGCCTTAGTGCGTGTGCTTGAAACTTGGCAACATTACCTTTTGCCTAAGGAGTTTATTATTCATTCGGATCATGAAGCATTGAAGCATATACGTAGTCAAGCAAATCTGAATAAACGACATGCTAAATGGGTAGAATTTATTGAAACTTTTCCATACATCATTAAGCATAAGAAAGGGAAAGATAATGTGATTGCTGATGCTTTATCTAGACGATATACATTGCTTTCTCAACTTGATTATAAGATCTTTGGTTTAGAAACATTGAAGGACATGTATGCTACTGATTTGGACTTCAAAGATGCTTTTGCAAATTGTACAAATGACCGTGCTTGGAACAAATATGTGCTGAATCATGGATATCTTTTTCGTGCTAACAAGTTATGTGTTCCGGCTAGCTCTCTTCGCTTGTTGTTATTGTAGGAAGCACACGGTGGTGGTTTGATGGGTCATTTTGGATCCAAGAAAACCGAAGATGTGCTGTCCACACATTTCTATTGGCCTAGGATGAGACGAGATGTTGAGCGCTATGTGGCACGATGCACTACTTGCAATAAAGCTAAGTCCCGTCTAAACCCACATGGTCTTTATATGCCTCTGCCCGTTCCTAGTGTACCTTGGGAGGATATTTCTATGGATTTTGTGTTAGGATTACCTAGAACTAGGAGGGGGAGAGATAGTATTTTTGTGGTGGTAGATCGTTTCTCTAAAATGGCGCATTTTATACCTTGTCACAAGAGCGACGACGCTACAAATGTTGCTGATTTGTTTTTCAGAGAGGTCGTACGCCTGCATGGAGTTCCTAATACCATCGTTTCAGATCGTGATGCTAAATTTTTAAGTCATTTTTGGAGGACGCTGTGGCATAAGTTGGGGACGAAGCTGCTGTTTTCTACTACTTGTCACCCCCAAACGGATGGACAAACGGAGGTCGTCAACCGTACATTGTCCACCATGTTGAGGGCTGTTTTGAAGACCAACTTGAAGCTTTGGGAAGAGTGTCTACCTCATATTGAGTTTGCATATAATAGGACAGTACACTCCACTACTAAGGTAAGTCCGTTTCAAGTGGTCTATGGCTTTAATCCGCGTGCTCCTATTGATTTGCTACCATTACCACCATCTGAAAACTTGAATTTTGATGCTACTACACGTGCTGAATTATTGCTTAAGATGCATGAAACTACTAAAGCAAACATAGAGAAAATGAATGAGAAATATCGTGCTTATGGTAGTAAGGGTAGAAAAGAGATAACATTTGAACCGGGTGATCTTGTTTGGTTGCACTTGCGCAAGGATCATTTTCCTGATTTACGAAAGTCTAAATTGATGCCCCGTGCTGATGGTCCTTTCCGTGTGCTTGAGAAGATAAATGACAATGCATATAAGCTTGAGTTGCCTGCAGCTTTTGGGGTTAGTCCCACATTTAACATTTCAGATTTAAAGCCCTATTTGGGAGATGATGATGAGCTTGAGTCGAGGACGACTCCAATTCAAGAGGAGGAGGATGATGAGGACATCACTTCACATGATACACACATGGAGCCTCCACCTACAATTCAACTACAAGGACCAATCACACGCGCCCGTGCTCGTCGCTTGAACCATGAGATTAATTCGTTCCTTAGCAACTTTGATTATATTTGTTTGGATGGGATGCTACTGAATACTAGTGATATTTTGTTGCTTAGGAACATGGGAGATGGAATAGGAGAGTTGGAGTTGAAGACGGAGCCGCACGGATGATTTGAAGTCAAGAATTCGCTGGTTCGGACTACATCGACCACCATTCACCAAAATGGGCATAACTTCCTCATACGAAGTCCGATTGGCGCGTTCTTGGACTTTTTCGAAAGCTGAGGAGAAGACGGATCTTTTGCCGTTGGTTTGACATCATTTGGAGTCTCGAGTCGACCTATGTATTTAAAATAGTCCTGCGTGACAGAACTGGGCCGTGTTGGCCATAATTTGAGTCTGTACGTCTTCTAGCCCACAGCCTGTGTCTGTTCACCTTCCACAGGCCGCCGCCCTATATATTCTCACGCCAGCCACCTCTAGGGTTAGGTTTTGCTTTGTTGCATCTGCACTGTTGTGTTTAGATCCCGCCTCTTGCACCGGACCGATTGGCTGCTGCATTGGCATTTGTGAAACCTCACCTTATCTTCGTTTGTCTGTGATTTGGCATTCGATTTGTATCCTTCCTGTTCTTGCTTGAGTTCTTGGGTTCGCTTGCAGGAATTAGCCTTCGTGGCGAGGTCAATCGCGTTCTGCGTGGTTGATAACCAACGGAGACAGTGGTGTAACGATTGCAAGGTTTTGATCCACCGGACCGGAGCCTTGGATCGCCAACGTCGAGATTCTCCACCAACCCAAGTTTATCCTTTACCTAGCGGAAGATCGGGACCACTCCCCCATCAGATGGTTAGGCGCAAAGAAAAACTTAGGAGTACAATTTTTGGGGTTTGGATCCCCTCAACAATTTAAAGATTGATTAAAATCTTATAAAATGTCTTCGACTATTTGTAGTCTGAAGACTGGTAACTTAGTACCTTATGTTTTTGAAAGAAATCACTTTGGACAACTTTCCGGACACTTTAGTGTCCCACATGATTTGTCACTTTGGACTTTCTTAACAGACATTCGAAGCTCATGGCTCAAACTATGTTTTGTTTTGGCCTCCTTCGGCTCTTTTTGCGAATTCAGTCAAACCAGTGGTTTGGAGTTCGCAGTGGTCTCTTTGGACTCTTTTAATGGATGCCTACAAGCTGGTGGCTTGGGCTCCACATCATTTGGTCTCCTTGGACTCTTTTTACGGATGTCTTCTAGCCATTGGCTTGGACTCCGCATTCTGTGGTCTCGGGCTTTTTTACGGATGCCTACAAGCCGGTGGCTTGGACTCCGGATTATGTCAGCCCACCACCTCGGAAACTTCGCACCAGTGGTTCGAAGTCCAAAAATATGATTCAAATTAATGACACTTCCCTCTCGGTCAACTTCGCTATTCCGGTGCGTCCACTCGGAAGTGGGAAGTTTATGAGGGGTAGGCATTATCTGAACCATATGCTTTATTAATTAGGAAAGTGCTTACAAATGATTACAAGGAGCCCTTATGCGAAGTATCGCTTTAGGTGCTCTGCATGCCATGTATGCGCTAACTCTTCACCTTCCAAATTAGCTAATTTAAAAGAACCAGGATGCCCTAAGCGAACAATTAAGTATGGGCCATCCCATTTATTTCCTAATTTTCCTGGTGCTATGATACTTCGCAAAACGAGATGACCCGGCCTAAGTTCATTAATCTTGACCTTTGGGTCGAATCAAGCCTTCGTCTGCTGCTGGTACTTTGACAAATTTGCCACAGCTCGAAGTCTTGTCTCCTCTGTTAAATCCAGTGAAGCTTGTCTTTCTCCTTCTATTTCCGGTTCAGTGCTGCGAAGTGATCCTCCTTTGAGCTCTGTTGGTCTCATAGCTTCATCTCAGAATAATAGTCTGAATGGAGTGAAATCCGTGGACCTCATTTGAGTGGTCCGAATGGACCACAAAATCTTCGAAAGTTCTTCGGTCCAGAGTCCTTTTGCCAATCCTACTATCCTTCGATTTAGCCCTGACAAAATGTTACCATTGGCTCTTTCTACAGCTCCGTTAGACTGAGGGTGTCGCACTGCAGCAAAGCATAGCTGGATGCCTAGATCTTCGCAAAATTTCTTGAAAGGTTCTGCGTCGAATTGTGTTCCATTGTCAACTGTGAGTTGTCTAGGCACTCCGAACCGGCAAATAATATTCTTCCAGAAAAATTTCTGTACATTGTTCAAAGTGATAGCTGTTAGGGGCTCTGCTTCGACCCACTTTGAAAAGTATTCAATTGCTACCACTGCGAACTTCAAATTTCCTTTTGCTGCTGGGAAGGGACCAATAAGATCCATGCCCCATCTGGCCATGGGCCATACTGGAGCTATGACTTGAAGGGCTATTGGTGGGCGATGACATAATCCGGAGCCCAAGCCACCGGCTTGTAGGCATCCGTAAAAGAGCCCAAAACCACATCATGCAGAGTCCAAGCCATTGGCTGGTAGACTTCCGTAAAAAGAGCCGAAGGTGGCCAAAACCTGCGGAGTCCAAGCCATTGGCTGGTAGACTTCCGTAAAAAGAGCCGAAGGTGGCCAAAACCTGCGAAGTCCAAGCCATTGGCTGGTAGACTTCCGCAAAAAGAGCCGAAGGTGGCCAAAATATACAGAGTCCAAGCCATTGGCTGGTAGACATCCGTAAAAAGAGACCAAAGAGACCATTGCAAACTCCGAACCATTGGTTCGACACAGATCGCAAAAATAAGCCGAAGGTGGCTAAAGCAAAACAGAATTTGAGCCATGAGCTTCGAATGTCTGTTAACACAGTCCAAAGTGACAAATTATCTAAGATACTAAAGTATCTTGAAAGTTATCTCAAGTGATTTCTTTCATAAAACAAAGGTACTAAATTGCCATTCTTCCGACTGCAAATAGTCGAAGACATTTTATAAGATTTTAAAACATCTTTAAATTGCAGAGGGGCTCCGAACCCCCAAAAAATTGTACTCCGAAGTTTTTTCTTTGCGCATAACCATCTTTGAATACATTTCGAAGTTGCTTATACCCAAAGAGGGGCTAGTAAATATGGAGACAATTTTAAATCGGTATTCATTATTCAAACAAATATGTTTACAGATTACATTATGAAAAATTGGTATCTATACCAAGAAGGAATCGAAGACCTCTTCGGTCCCTAGAGCTAGAGGTGGAACGACTAGTTCCAGCGCCGGGAGTTCTAATAACTTTGCGTTTAACTCTCTTGCTCCCCTTCGAAGCTCTAAAATCCTTCTGTTCTTGTTGAAGCTCGGCCCAAGTTCGAAGCCATTCGGGGCTTCTTTCCCAGCTTCTAAGATCTTCAGATCTTTTATTTTGAGCTTCATCTTCGTTTTCAGACCAAGTAGCATCGTCAGAAGATGAAGTGTTCAAGCTAACCTCTTTTTCTTCCTCTTTAATATAAGACAGTATATCTTTGATTACTTCGGGCGCAATTACACTGGAGCTATCTCGAGGAATTAAAAATCGAGGACGCTTGTAAGTCTTTAGAAGTTCGAAGGTGTTCCATAATGAGCGAAGTTCATCATTAATATCAAACACTTCGATATCTTCCGTATGAGATAAAGCCTAAAAATATGATAAACAAATTTTCATTGATAAATGTTCATAAGCATGAAGCTTTACATAGTCAAAAATCCTAAATTATTCCTAAACCTGCGGGTTCAGAGGAGGCTGACTGCTTGAAGCTTGGTTCTGAACTTGCTTTTGGCGTTGACCTTCGTCGATCCAAGCCTTGATCGCAGTGCGACCTTCGGCTCTCCATGAAGCTTGGAAGGCCTGCCAGGCAGCGGTCACGCCTTCAGAAGGAGTCAGAAGCCGCTCGTCGTCGAAGGTAATAGGGCCCTCTGCACTCGGAGTGATTGTTCGGCCCAAGTCCTCATAGTAACGAAGTAGTCCGATGGCAGACACTTGTCCGGAGAGTTCTCCGTAACGAATGCCCGCCGTCTTCATTTGCTTCGCTGCTCCTTGGATCCTTTTTAACCGACGCAGCAGAGTGACGTTGTCATCTGAAGGAAGTGATCCAGTAGTACCGAAGTACTCCAGAACACCTAGCATCTGTTCTATGACCTCCGTAGCTACCTTCTCGGACTTAAGCTTTTCTTCAATTAATGCATCCTTGCTCGAAGTCGTTTCTTCTAGAACTCCGGAAAGCCTAGCATTCTCCGTAGTTAAAGTATTCTTCTGATTTAGGAGTTGGCTAGCTTCCTCTTGGAGCTTGACAAGCTCGGACCCCGCATTAGCATGCTCCAACCGCACCCTTTCGATTTCCGCCCGAAGCACGATCCTTTCTGCTTCGAGCTCCTTATTTGCAGCCTCCAAACCTTGTCTGGCCATGCGTTCTGCCGAAATCATATTATTCATTTGAACCACTCTAGCTTCGGAGAAAGATAAGTTGCGCTGAAGAGCTTCGTTTTCTTCCCGAAGCTGAGAAATTTCACATTCGCCTGATAAAGTTGCAGCACGGGCCAAGACCGCTTGCTAAGAAAAGAAAAAACTGAAGTAAGAAATTATTCATGTATAATTTGTTATTGGTTCGAAGGTGTTCCGTACCTGGTGGGCTGCTCGTTCCATGGCAACGTTTAGCTCCGAACTCTTCGCCTCGCTTAAAATAGCTACCAGCTCTGTCTCCCCGACTTCGCGACTGGCTCGACCGAAAGGTTTGAGAAGAGTCCGAAGCCCAGTTCTTTGCTCCAAAAAAGGAGTTAAAAGAGGGAGCATTGCCGAAGCTTCTTGGTCATCCCTGCTTGGCGAAGCTCCGGAACGTTCTGCTGAGGTCCTTGGAGCTTCAGTAGATGGCCCCCCTCAGTAGATTGACTCTCGTCTGTTGATTCAGACGAAGTTGATCCTTGAGCAGGGAGAGGTTCTATATGTCTTTTACCCTTTCCAGGCCCCTGTTGAGCGACTTCCGGGTGCGGCTCCGAAGTTGTCGAAGGCCCTTGAATTGGATCTTCGCGACGTACTTCTACAGAAGAGGGCTCTGCAAAAGCAAAGGTATTATACATTGTATAATTTTGCAGAAAAGAACAAGAGAATTATGCGAAGTTTACCTTCGACATTTTGGTGGTGAGCGAGCATCGGACTGCTCGGAGGATCGAAGGTGAGGTCTTCGTCTGAATCCAGAGTCAAAACTTCAACTGCCGGAGTATCTCTTTGAACATTTTTTCCTTCATCCAAGGCCGAAGTCGCAGTAACTTCGACTTCACCTTCAGTCGTAGGGGCTTCAATTTGCTCTTCCTCTTGAGCATCCGGAGTTCTCACTTCTTCAATGTTAGCCTGAGACTCCGGCATACCTGCAGTATCTTCAATATGAATATCTTTTTGAGCTGCATCTTCATCAATCAACCTCACTAATAGTTTACCTTCATCTTCTTTAGAACCGGAGGTTGAGGTTCTTGGGCTCGGAGGTGCAGGTTTTCTGGGCTTCCGAGCCACCTTCTTCACCGGAGTCTTTGCGGAGCTCGAAGCCCCAGCTTCGGCTTTCCTTTTCTTGGGTCCTTTCTCCGAAGGCACCCAATCCATCAGAGGGGGCGGAGTGATTCCCAACATTCGCCATACTCTGTTAAATCTCTCCCAACTTCCGACTAACTTGACTCTCCATTCTTTTTCGGTCGGAGTTGGAGCGCCCAAAATCTTCTCCGAAGCCCTTATGATTTGTTCCGAAGTAACAGGGGCTGAAGAAGCTAAAAAAGAAAAATAAATTTAGTTAGTTTTTCTTCGAATCAATATGCATAATACATGTTGTCTTCGAAGTTACCTGCAGGGCTCGAAGTCAAGGTGATCTTCCGGAGACCGCCTTCTGAATCCTCTTCGAAGATGATAGGCCAGTTGGCCATCAGTGGAGAAATTTGTAACCCGAGGAACTCTTCGGCTAAGTCTCGCATACTCAACCTCCGGCTGACCCTCTGAAGTAGATTGAGGCGAGCTTCGAGCTGACCTTGGCCGGGATGCACTAAGGCTTCTTTCCGGAATTGAATTTCTTTCAGAGGTCCGGCCAGAGGATTACTCGCCCCAACTTCGGCATAGAACCACCTCATAACCCAGTCAGTGTACCATCTTGCATTGATGGCCTTAGCAGGGAATTGGAGGGCATATTCGTCCCGAAGTCTAAAATTAATGCTTCCGAAGGATACCACTACTTTTTCACCTCCGGGGCCTACGAAGGTTTTAGGTTGGCATGAATCCTTGTGTAGCGCAGCGAAGATCTCTGCCCTCCCTTCGCAACCTTCCGCTCTCAATGCCCATTCGAAGATAGCGAGTCTAGCTACTGCGTTCGGAGATAATTGAGGGAGGGTGACATGGAATAAATTGAGTACCTCCTCCAGGAAGTCAACTGCTGGAAGGCCCAAGCCGGCTTCGAAGAAGGCTTCGAAGACAACCACTTCTCCGGGCCTTGGTGATGGAATAAGTTCTTTTCCGGGCTTGCGAATCATCACTCCGGTACTGATCTTTCCTTCTACTGCAATTGCTAGCGATTCCCTCTTGCAGGTAGAAGATCCCAGTTGGAAAGACTGGTCTAGATACTTCGTTGAGGGCGGGCAGAGACTTCGATCATCGATGTTTTGGGGATTTCTCCCTCCTGCCGCCATGGATGTTGCTGCAGATGTCGGAGGCACTGTCGCCAATGTCGCAGCCACTGCTGCCACAGCCGCATGCTGCCGAGCCATGGCTAACGGGGCTCCAGAACCCTTGGTCTTCACCATTGCAGTCACTGGGTTGCTTTGGGGAAAATGGAGGCTAGGGCTCAAGAACTCAAAGGGCTCAAAAGGTGTTTGATTGCGAGAGAGCAGTGAAAAGGTAATCGGGTAAGTTCTAGGCCATCTATTTATAGCCTAAACTTTACATTGTTACCGTTAGTCCATGTCGTTTCGCATTCCTGCCCGTTACTTTTCTCCGAAATTAACGCTTTTTACGGTTTCCGTTAGGAACAGAAAGCTAACGGCTATTTCCTCTAAGTCTAAAAGACTTTTGCGTTTCCCGAATTGGTTCTAAGATACTTCGAAAAGTAATTATCTTAAGACTGATTCGGAGTTTATATCTTCGTACATTTCGGAGATGAATTGAAATTTGATAACCCCTATGTCTGGTTATTTTTTCCTTCCGTATACTGCTTTCCTAACATTACAGGTTAAACAGAGAAGCGTATTCGAGGGGCTACTGTTGGGGGAAAATATCTCATCTTCGAGGTTATTGCCGAAACAGCATAAAGGCAGATAGCGGATTCGAAGGTTCCCAGACGTTCATCTTCGAAGATACCCTGAGTCAAGCTCGAAGCACGAAGATAGGCATTGGTTTGGAGTACATCTTCGAACTAAGGCTTTTCGAGATCTTTACTGCCAGCTAAGATGGAAGATTTATCTATTATATCATTAGATTAGTCTTATACCATTTTAGCCCTATCAAGGGTACCGAATAGTTTCCACTATGTTGGTTGTAATAGAGGGGTAAATGGGTCTTTTCCTTAATATTTGGGCCTATAAATACCCCCCATTTCACCCTGTAATAGGGACCGGATACAAGTTATTCAATACACACATTCGAACTATTCTAAGTTGTTATCCTTTCGGAGGCTTAGAACAGTTCTCTTCGCAAACACTTCGTTTGTTAGTTTCTAATCCACAGAAACCTGTTAGCGTAATCTTTTATGCCAACAGCAGGGCCAAGCCCTTGTAACAGGACACACGCTCCAGGGGGCCATGAGACCCTGGAGTTCTTTTCTCCACACCAAGGCATACCATGCCAAATCCACCACAAACTGGACGTAGGGCTATTATCCCCCAGGGGAGGTCCGAACCAGTATAAACCCCTTCTCCCTCTGAGAGAACCCATCGAGGTTCATTCTACACATCATATACACACATACAAAACCTGTGTTGTAGCTAACACAATTGCTACAACACTTGTCAAATAATTGGTAATATTCAACTTGCTCCCACATCTTTACTTAACCATATTATCAAACCATGGTTGTTCCGAGGTTGGGCCTTGGACTTCATCGGCCAAATTTATCCTTCCTCTTCAAAAGGTCATCGGTTCGTGTTGATGGCTATAGATTACTTCACCAAGTGGACCGAGGCCGTGCCCCTCAAGAACATGACGTAGAACGAGATAATTGATTTCATGTTGAAGCACATTAAACATAGATTCAGTATTCCCCAAACTCTCAGTACAGATCAGGGTGCTTCATTTGTTTCTAAGGAAGTATGTGATTTTGCCGAATCTTATGGTATAAATTTGATAAACTCTTCACTATACTATGCTCTGGCCAATGGTCAGGCCGAGTCTAGTAATAAAACTGTGATTAAGCTAATTAAGAAAAAGATTGAAGAGTTTCCTAAAAGGTGGTATGAAGTGCTATCTGACGCGTTATGGGCATGTAGAGTTGCAAAGCATGGTGCCACCAAGGTAAGTTTATATGAATTGCTGTATGGACAAGTAGTCATTTTACCCGTAGAGGTCAATCTTGGATCGTTAAGGCTACTTAAGCAAGATGGCTCATCGGTCGATGAGTATGAAACTATTTTGAAGGATAATTTGGAAGAGGTGACCGATAAGAGGTTGAGAGCTCTAGAGGCAATAGAAAGAGACAAAAGAAGAGTAGCTAGAGCTTATAACAAGAAGGTGAGAGCGAAATCATTTCAAGTTGGTGACTTGGTTTGGAAGAGGAATTTTCCTTTAGGTGCTAAGAGCCCAAAGTTTGGTAAATGGTCGCCTAGTTGGGAAGGTCCTTTTAGAGTTGCTAAAATCGCTCCAGGCAATGCGTATTTGCTAGAGTCACTCACAGGAGAGCGATTTCGTAGGGCTTTGAATGGTAGGTATTTGAAAAAGTACTTCCCAAGTGTGTGTCAAAATGCTTGAAGTGTCGAAAGGCCGATATGGAGCATATCACCCTTATCCCGTTGTGTTTTTGGCTTACTAAAGTTTGCCAAAACGCAGGGGGCATGTGTTGATAGCAAAAAATGGCATTAGTTGTCAAAATGTCAAAATGTCACTTTTTCGTAATTTGGGCCGAAAATGTGCCAAGACTTGGAAAAGGCTGGTCCAACCGGCCATGTAGGCCCGGTCAGACCGACCCAACTAGAGTTCGACTCAAATTAGATGATTTCGGGGTGTATTTTATCGCTAATTAATTTTAACGACTTGGAACCCATGTCAACTCAGAGAAAAGCCTAAGAACTCATGACCAACCTCTATAAATAGAGGCAAGGCCGATTCAAGGAGCCCCTCAAAACCCTAATAGATCCAATCTATTATTTACCTTGAATCGCATTTACATTCAATCTACTTTTCTTGCCCTAGGTTTAGCTTAGCATGTCTATTGGCGTAAAAGATTACACTAACAGGTTTAAGAAACTGTATGTCTGACAAACGAAGTGTTTGTGAAAGCGGACTATCTCAAGCCTCCGTATAGGATAATAGCTCGAAGTAGTTCGAAGTTATGTATTGAATATCTGAGTATTCGATACCCTTTACATAGTGAAGAAGGGTATTTATAGACTGAATAATAAAGTAAAAGACTCCTTTACCCTCTAATTACAACCGACTAAGAAGATACCATTGAATACTCTTCATAGGGGTAAAAGGTAAAAGACAAATTTAATAAGAATGAAGATAAATCTTCTATCATTGCTGGCAACACTCCTTCGGGTGTAAGGACTTCGGGAGACTTCGTTACGCCGAAGCCTTAACGGAGGTCTTCGCTGTATAATACTCTGAATACAACACAACTCCGATGCTTTTAAGACCTTCGAAGATCAAATCTTCTGACTTCACCTCTTCTGCTGGTATCTACAGGGGAACGTTCTTGACCTCTATAGGATGAAATATTTTCCCCCAACAGTAGCCCCTCAAATACTTCTCTCCAAATTGCCTATACAATAAGAGGGCGGTATATGCAAGAAACAATTGCATACTTAGGATCAAGAACTTAGTGAATTTTACCACTCTTTGAACCATTCGGAGGTCTAGAATCTTCGGACCAACTTCTATGCGAAGGTGTGCGTCGAAGCGGCTTCGGAGATAGATCCTTGCGAAGCTGAAAGAACCGTTAGGCTTACAGAAATAGTCGTTACCGTTTTTAAAGGCTACACTATTGCTTCATTTTCAGAGGCGTGATTTCTCACGAAGAGATGTAGTGAACCGTAATGGTGAAGAAGATGGAACGATGCATATGAACGGTACACTGCAACTGCAAGTTCACACTATAAATAAGAGAGAAGGGGTGAGTTTTGGCTACTTTACCAACTGCTTCTGCATTTCCCATTTCTGCTTCCTAAGCCAAAACTCCAACTTCATCTTCTCCAATGGCGAAAACTAGCCACAAAGTTCACGTTCCTGCTTCATCGTTGGCTAGGCAACAGACGATGGCACCAGCAGCAGCAGCGGCGTCTTTAGATAATCATCGCCCAGCCGGTCCTCACGATCTTCTCCCAGCATCTGCAAAATATACGAATACGTCGTACAATTTGGGGCCTTCAATTTGCTCGAAGAAGTCCATCGCGGCAGCGACTGCTGGGAAGACGGGTCCTGGAATCAAGATTTGCTAGGCCAAAAGAGAATGATTCCTGCGCCGTGAGCCGGAGAGGTAGTTGTGTTCGAAGCATTCTTCGAAGCAGGATTGAGGCTTCCAGCGGTGGATTTCCTCTCCGAGGTATTGAGGTTGTTCCATGTCACCTTGCCCCAACTTTCCCCCAATGCTATCGCTGACCTAGACATCTTTGAATGGGCGATGCGAGCCGAAGGTTGTGCTGGGAGAGCTTCAATAAGAACAAAAAGACTTTAGAGCTTCGAAGGGAGGCAGGAGAGTTAAACGCAAAGTTGTTAGAACTCCCGGCTATGGAACTAGTCGTTCCAACCCTAGCTCTAGAGATCGAAGAGGTCTTCGATTCCTTCTTGGTATAGATACCAATTTTTCATGATGTAATCATATTTGTTCGAATAATAAATATTGATTTAAAATTGTCTCCCTATTTACTAGCCCCTCTTTGGGCGTAAGCAACTTTGAACTGTATTCAAAGATGGTTAGGCGCAAAGAAAAACTTAGGAGTACAATTTTTAGGGTTCGGATCCCCTCAACAATTTAAAGATTGATTAAAATCTTATAAAATGTCTTCGACTATTTGTAGTCTGAAGACTGGTAACTTAGTACCTTATGTTTTTGAAAGAAATCACTTTGGACAACTTTCTAGACACTTTAGTGTCCCACATGATTTGTCACTTTGGACTTTCTTAACAGACATTCGAAGCTCATGGCTCAAACTATGTTTTGTTTTGGCCTCCTTCGGCTCTTTTTGCGAATTCAGTCAAACCAGTGGTTTGGAGTTCGCAGTGGTCTCTTTGGACTCTTTTAATGGATGCCTACAAGCCGGTGGCTTGGGCTCCGCATCATTTGGTCTCCTTGGACTCTTTTTACGGATGTCTTCTAGCCATTGGCTTGGACTCCGCATTCTGTGGTGTCGGGCTTTTTTACGGATGCCTACAAGCCGGTGGCTTGGACTCCGGATTATGTCAGCCCACCACCTCGGAAACTTCGGACCAGTGGTTCGAAGTCCGAAAAAATGATTCAAATTAATGACACTTCCCTCTCGGTCAACTTCGCTATTCCAGTGCGTCCACTCGGAAGTGGGAAGTTTATGAGGGGTAGGCATTATCTGAACCATATGCTTTATTAATTAGGAAAGTGCTTACAAATGATTACAAGGAGCCCTTATGCGAAGTATCGCTTTAGGTGCTCTGCATGCCATGTATGCGCTAACTCTTCACCTTCCAAATTAGCTAATTTAAAAGAACCAGGACGCCCTAAGCGAACAATTAAGTATGGGCCATCCCATTTATTTCCTAATTTTCCTGGTGCTATGATACTTCGCAAAACGAGATGACCCGGCCTAAGTTCATTAATCTTGACCTTTGGGTCGAATCAAGCCTTCGTCTGCTGCTGGTACTTTGACAAATTTGCCAAAGCTCAAAGTCTTGTCTCCTCTGTTAAATCCAGTGAAGCTTGTCTTTCTCCTTCTATTTCCGGTTCAGTGCTGCGAAGTGATCCTCCTTTGAGCTCTGTTGGTCTCATAGCTTCATCTCCGAATAATAGTCTGAATGGAGTGAAACCCGTGGACCTCATTTGAGTGGTCCGAATGGACCACAAAATCTTCGGCAGTTCTTCGGTCCAGAGTCCTTTTGCCAATCCTACTATCCTTCGATTTAGCCCTGACAAAATGTTACCATTGGCTCTTTCTACAGCTCCGTTAGACTGAGGGTGTCGCACTGCAGCAAAGCATAGCTGGATGTCTAGATCTTCGCAAAATTTCTTGAAAGGTTCTGCGTCGAATTGTGTTCCATTGTCAACTGTGAGTTGTCTAGGCACTCCGAACCGGCAAATAATATTCTTCCAGAAAAATTTCTGTACATTGTTCAAAGTGATAGCTGTTAGGGGCTCTGCTTCGACCCACTTTGAAAAGTATTCAATTGCTACCACTGCGAACTTCAAATTTCCTTTTGCTGCTGGGAAGGGACCAATAAGATCCATGCCCCATCTGGCCATGGGCCATACTGGAGCTATGACTTTAAGGGCTGTTGGTGTGCGATGACTCCTTCGTCCCATCCACTGACATCCTTGGCAAGTGCGGACCAAGCTCTCCGCATCAGATACTATTGTAGGCCATAAAGCCCCTGGCGAAGTGTTTTTCCTGCCAAATCTCGAGGGGCCAGATGGCTACCGCAAAGTCCTTCATGAATTTCTCGAAGAATTTCTTGACCTTCGGCTTGAGATATACATCAGAGCAGAGGGGAACATACTCCGTCCTTGTATAAAATACCGTTGATTATTTGATAATTCCGTGTTCTAAGCTTTAACCTCGAAAGTTGTGGCCCTTCAGACATATTTGCCTCTCCTTGCAACACTTCCATGATTGAACTTCGTCAATCTGTACTTGGAATACAAAGGACTTCTACAGCAGGAATTTGTGGCACCGAAGGTGTACTGAGTTCTTCATAAAAAGCTTCTTCGGGTATGTCCATAGCTCCGGCTGCAGCTTTTGCTAAGATGTCAGCTTGCATATTTTCTGCTCTATGTATACTCCGAATGGAAATCCCTTTAAATGCTGCTTCGATCTTTCGGATTTCTTCTAAGTACTTTGCAAGCTGTGGATGCCGGACTTGGAAACTCTTGTCTACGTGCCCTGCTACAATCTGAGAATCTGTTTTAATAACGACTCTTGTAGCCCCTAGAGCACGTGCCTTTCGAAGTCCCAATAAAATTCCTTCATACTCCGTTGTATTATTGGTAGACTTAAAGTTGAGTCTTGCGGAGTACATTGCCTTTTGCCCTGAAGGCGAAATTATCACAACTCCGACACCTGCTCTAGATGCTTGGAAATCTCCATCAGAGTAAATAGTCCAAATTTCTTCACCTGACTTCTCCGGAGCCCATGTTGCAGGGGGGTCCACTCTGCCACGAAGTCGGCCAATACTTGCGACTTAATTGATGTTCTTACCAGGAAAGATATGCAGAAGGGTGCTAACTCAACAGCCCACTTCCCAATTCTTCCAGTGGAATCCTTACTTCGGAGCATATCTCCCAAAGGATACAAAGTTGGTACAATGACATTATGTGCCAAGAAATAATGCCTTAGCTTCCTCGAAGCCATTATCAGAGCATAAACGAATTTCTCAAGCTCGGAATATCTTGTTTTTGCTCCGGACAATGCTTCGGAGACAAAATAAACTGGATTTTGTACCAACTTCCCGTTGAAATCAACCTCTCTGACAAGGACTGCACTGACAGCAGAGCCAGTAGTTGCAAGGTAGAGGAGTAGGGTTTCATCCGCAACAGGCACCGTGAGTGTAGCAAGGTTACTGAGATAATTCTTAATATCTTCGAAGCTCTTCTGACACTCCGGTGTCCATGCAAAATCTTCGGACCCTTTCAATGCTTTGAAAATAGGCAAACTTCTCTCCACAGACCTTGCCAGAAATCTGCTAAGTGCTGCAAGATGACCGATCAGCTTTTGCACTTGCTTTAAATTCTCTGGGGGAGCCATCTTCTGCAACGCAGTTATTTGAGTGGGGCTAGCTTCGATCCCTCTACTTGAAACTAGGTATCCTAACAATTTTCCAGGCTGCACCCCGAAGATACATTTTTCGGGGTTGAGACGGATCCCGCATGCCCGAAGGCTATTGAATGTTTCTGATAAGTCTAGGCTATGCTGGTGCTTTAAAGCACTCTTTATTACAATATCATCCATATAGGCCTCTACATTACGACCTAATTGATGACGTAGAGCCTTAGCAATTAACCTCGAAAATGTAGCCCCGGCATTTCTTAAGCCAAAGGGCATTCTTACATAACAAAAGACTCCTAAAGGAGTTACGAAGCTTGTCTTGATTTCATCTTCACGCTTCAACCAAATTTGATGATAGCCGGAATACGCGTTGAGGAAGCTTAATAACTCCGAACCAGCAGTGGAGTCGACCAATTGATCAATTCGGGGCATGGGGTATGGGTCACGGGGGCATGCTTTATTCAGAGATGTAAAATCAATACACATGCGCCACTTCCCTGAAGATTTTTTCTTAACGAAGACTGGGTTGGCTAACCACTCCGTATGAGCCACTTCTCTGATGATCCCAGCCTTCAGCAACTTTTCAACTTCGTCTTTAGCAAGGACAACTCTCTCTGCAGACATCTTCCGGAGTCCTTGCCTAACAGGCCGAGCCTTTGGGTTCACAAGTAGACTGTGTTCAATAATGTCCCGACTGACTCCGGTAATGTCTTCATTAGACCAAGCAAAGACATCTAGATTTTCCTCCACTACTTTTTCTAAGGAGGTAGCAACTTCTGGAGGCAAGTCTTTGCCAAATTGAAATGAATATTCCTTTCCATCTTTGACAATAACCTTCGTTGCAATCTCTCCTTCAGGACTTCGTCTTGGGAAGGATTTTTTCGAGGATTCGCTAGGAGTAGAAAAATTCTCCGGATCATCTTGCACACTGTTCACCTGTCTCGGGTCAAGAGGAGGGCCATGACCATACTCTGCTCTTCGCGCGATGGCCTGATCTTCGAAAACAGTGAGCACTCCTGCTTGTGTGGGCATCTTCATACATAAGTAATTATGATGCGCCACAGCTCCGAATTGATTTAACATGCCTCTTCCGAAGATGACATTATATGCATATGG
This sequence comes from Zizania palustris, assembly GCA_019279435.1. Taxonomy (NCBI): domain Eukaryota; kingdom Viridiplantae; phylum Streptophyta; class Magnoliopsida; order Poales; family Poaceae; genus Zizania; species Zizania palustris. Next base: position 20,268,072 of record JAAALK010000079.1, read on the forward strand.
AGCATCTATAACATCGAAGATCACTTCCTCTGTCCTGGCCAGTGGCCCCTCTCCGAAAGTAACTTCTAGGCCAATTTGGCCGAGGGCATCAAGAGGGGGTCCTGCAAATCCTTGCAAAGGACGGGCTGCTGGGAGAAGATGCTTTTTAGAGATGCAGAGTTGATCAAAAGCTTGGACAAAAAAATATCTACCGAACTCCCTCCGTCAATTAGCACTCTCTGAACCTCAGTTCCTGCTATGTCAGCAGTGATGACAAGTGGGTCTGCATGTGGAAATTTAACACCAGTTGCATCATCTGCGGAAAAAGATATTGGCACATGGGACCATTCGGGCATAGCAGCTGCAGATGAAGAGGTTCCAATATGGCCCACCTCTCTAACATATTCTCTTCTCTGCCTTTTTGACATACTTCCGACAGTCCCTCCTTCGGAGATGGGGATGACTACTCTTTTTCCTCGATCTTGCCCCTCTTCTTGCTTCGGAGATGGCATAATATTGACCACCGGAGGGCGTCTTGCCGAATCGAAGTTCTCTATCCGCACCACAGCCTGGACAGGCTCCGGATGCACTTTAGTTGGAACTCGGTCAGTAGTGCCTCGACCCGAAGTTCTTTCCAGATATTCTCCTCTCAGAGCAAGTATAGCCTTGCATGCATCAGTTGCGTGACTTCGGTTTTCACCATGAATACAGCAGAAAAAAGTCTGGCCTTTGCCAGCCGGTTTCCCTGGCGGCCTCCAGCCGCTGGTCTTGCTTCCTGAAGGTTGCGGAGTTCTTTGGGCAAACTTCTGCGGGGGTGCGATGTTCAAAACTTCTGAACGAGGATTCTTTTTCCCCCTACGCCTGTCATGCTGAACTTCAAAGCTAGGCCCTTGCGGCTGTGCTGAAGTTTTCACTTCCAATTTAACTTCTTGCAGTATTGACGGGGTTGCAGCAGTTCTCCGAAGCCATCCCTCTTCTGACCTTGCATACTCTTCGAAATAAGACATCAACTGAGAAACAGAAGATATGCTTTTTCGGTGAAGTTTATCAAGGAGACCTGGATGAATAACTCCCTCTCGAGCTGCGTCAACTACTGAAGACATAGTTAACCCTCGAATTTGTGACTTCGTATGAGCAAAGCGCTTGAAATATTGTCTTAAGGTCTCTCCAGGGAGCTGCTTCACCTGGAAAATACTTCCTGTTGACATTGGAGGCACGAAGGTGCCCTGGAAATTGCTTACGAACTTCTTCTTCAACTGCCCCCATGAACTAATTGATCCTGGCTTCAGAGACCAGAACCACCGCAATGCCACTCCTTGAAGAGCTAGGAGGAAGCATTTTGCCATAGTGTCCCGCACTCCCCCATTGGCTTCAATTGCTAGAGCATAAGAATGGACAAATTCTCCAGGATCTTCATCTCAGGCATACTTGCAAAGCTTCGAAGTTTTGAACTTAGGGTCGAAGCGTACTTTCTGCAACTCAGGATGCAGTGGAGACTCGGTATCGAAAGAATCATTCTCCGGGGCTTCGGGATAAATAAGCTCGTCATCTTCAGGCACTTCGGGAATGGTTGGGGTGGCTTGACAACGAAGCCTATTCGCGGCTTCTTGCCGCCACCTTGCTACTTCGGCTTGGAGACTGACCATTTGAGCGGCCATATCACCAAGACTGTCTTCATCTCCTTCGGAAGGGTCTTCCGGGTCTTGAGAACTGTAGGGATCGGTTCGAAGTGGAACTTGAGGTGGAAGAGGGACTCCGGCTGGCCGAAGTATAGATGGAGTTGGTGGAGGAACTCCGTATGCTCGAGGAAGGGGAATCCCTTCCGGAGTTTGAGGTGGAGGAAACATCGAAGGTCCTCCGACCTCAACTGTGTCTGAAGATCTTGCTCTGGAGGTCCGAGGGGACCTCCGAACAGGATTACTACCTGCACTCCGCTTAGGAGGCATGGTTTAAGAACTTGGTAGAGAACAAAGTTTATTAGGACTAGGGTCCCCACGGACGGCGCCAACTGTTGGCGTAAAAGATTACGCTAACAGGTTTCTGAAGATTAGAAACTAACAAACGAAGTGTTTGCGAAGTAAACTATTCCAAGCCTCCGAAAGGATAATAGCTTAAAATAGTTCGAAAGAGTGTATTGAATAACTTGTATTCGGTCCCTATTACAGGGTAAAACGGGGGGTATTTATAGGCCCAAACATTAAGGAAAAGACTCTTTTACCACTCTATTACAACCGACATAGTGGAAACTATTCGGTACCCTTAATAGGGCTAAAATGGTAAAAGACTAATCTAATGAGAAAGAAGATAAGTCTTCCATCTTAGCTGGCAAAGAAGCTCTCGGAAGAGTCCAAGTTCGAAGATATACTCCGAATTAGAGTCCGTCATCATACTTCGAACTTGATTCAATGCATCCCCAGAGTCATATGCTGGAAATCTTGGATTTAATCACCAACCTTTGTCCTGTTACTGCAATAACCCTAAAGATGGAATATTTTCCCCCAACAGTTAGTATAGACACTTCATCTTCAGAGGACGTTAAATGGTCCGAAGAAGAAAATGCTGATGAAGAGCAAGTAGAAAAGAGTTTCGAACGACTTCGAAGCTGGGAGAGGAGCCCCGAACGACTTCGGACCTGGGCTGAACTTCAGCAAGAACAGAAAGACTTCCGAGCTTCGAAATAAGGTAAGAGAGTTAAACGTAATGTTTTAAAGACTCCAGGCTCTGGGACAAATCGCCCTTGAAGTCGAGCTAATTTTGAAAGCAGCTCCGGGGATCGAAGAGGTCTTCGTTTCCTTCTTGGCATAGACACAGATTTTTCATGATGTAATGTAATCTGTTTTTTAAATAATATAAACTAGAAAGTTTCAAAATTGTCTCACTACTTCCCAACCCCTCTTTGGGGGTAAGCACCTCCAAAATTCGACTGAAGGTGGTTACGCACAACAAAGATAACGTTAGTTAGGAGTACAATTTTGGAGGCTCGGAGCCCCTTATCATATTAAAGAGTAATTAAGGACTGAGTCCAAAAATGGTCACTAAAGACCTCGAAAATATCTTCGACTCTACTAATTTTGAGTCTGAAAACTGGTAACTTAGTACTCTTTTTCGAATGTGGTCACTTTGGACTCTTTTTTATAGATGTTTTCAAGCTAATTGCTCGGAGTCTGTTTTGTTTGGTCTCCTTCGACTCTTTTTACGGATGCTATGAAACCAGTGGTTTGGAATCCGCTTTTTGTGGTCTCCTTGGACTCTTTTTACGGATGCTTTCAAGCTAGAGATTGGAATCTGTATCATTTGGTCTCTTTGGACTCTTTTTACGGATTCTTTCAAGTTGGTGGCTTGGAGTCCATTTTTTGTGACTTTCCCACATCGTTGGAAGCTTCGAACCAATGGTTTGAAGTACGTAAATTTGGTTCAAATGAATGACACTTTTCTTCGCAATCAACTTCGTTCTTCTAGTGCGTCCACTAGAAGTAGGGAATGTTTGAGAAGTAGGCATTATCCGAACCATGAGCTTTATTTATTCAGAAAGTGTTTACAAGTGATTACAAGGAGCCCCTATGCAAAATATCGCTTAAGGTGCTCCGCATGCCAGGCATGTTTTAATTCTTCACCTTCTAAATTAGCTAACCTAAAAGAACCAGGGCGTCGTAAACGAAGGATGATATATAGACCTTCCCATTTATTTCCTAATTTCCCCGGTTTTATAATGGTTTGCAAAACTAAATTACCTGGTTTAAGTTCATTAAGTTTAATCTTCGGGTCATACCAAGTCTTCGTCTGATGTTGATACTTCGTCAGATTTGCAACAGCTCGAAGCCTTGTTTCTTCTGTTAAATGTAGCGAAGCTTGTCTTTCATCTTCTTTTTCAGGTTCGATGGTGTGAAGAGATCCTCCTTTAAGCTCCGTCGGCGTCATGGCTTCATCTCTGAATAGTAATCTGAAAGGAGTAAAACCTGTGGACCTTGCTTGAGTGATCCGAATGGACCATAAAATCTTTGGGAGTTCTTCGGTCCACAGTCCCTTTGGCAATCCTACTATCCTTCAATTCATGCCTGATAAAATGTTACCATTACCTCGCTCGACGACTCCATTAGATTGAGGATGATGAATATCTGCAAAACACATTTCTATGCCAAGACCTTCGCAGAACTCTGTGAAGGGTTCGACATCAAATTGGGTGCCATTTTCGATTGTCAGCTGTCGAGGAACTTCGAACCTGCATATAATATTCTGCTAGAAGAATTTTTGTACATTTTTTGAAGTGATAGATGTGAGGGGTTTTGCTTCGACCCACTTGGAAAAATATTCAATTGCTACCACCACAAATTTTAAACTTCCTTTTGCCATTGGAAAGGAGCCAATGAGATCCATGCCCCATCTGGCCATGGGTCAAACTAGAGCAATAACTTGAAGAGGTGTTGGCTGATGATGACTTCGTCTTCCTATCCATTGACAACCTTAGCAAGTGCGGACCAAGGCCTCGGCATCAGCTACTATTGTAGGCCAATAAAGCCCCTGGCGAAGTGTTTTTCCTACCAAAGCTCGAGAGGCAAGATAGCTACCACAAAGGCCTTCATGAATTTCTCGGGGTATATCTTGGCCTTCAGCTTGAGAAATATGTCGGAGTAGGGGGGAACATACTCCGGCCTTGTAAAGAATACCATTGATAATGTGATAATTCCGGACTCTCAATTGCAATCTTGAAAGCTTCAGGCCTTCGGGTAAGTTGGCTTTGCCTTGCAGTAATTCCATAATTGAACTCCGCTACTTGGTGTTCGGAATGCAAAGAACCTCCGTAGGAGGGAGTTGGGGCACCGAAGGAGAAGTAAGATCTTCATAAAAAGCCCTTCCAGAATATCTATAGCTCCAGCTGCAGCTTTTGCCAGGATATTAGCTTGTGTATTGTTAGCTCTTGGTATATTCGGACAGAAATCCCTTTGAATGCTGCTTCGATCTTATGGATCTCTTCTAGATATTTAGCCAGTTGCGGATGCCTGGCTTGAAAACTTAGATCAATATGCCCTGCTACAATTTGAGAATCTATTTTTATAACAACTCTTGTAGCACCAAGAGCACGCGCCTTGCGAAGACCTTGCAAAATTCCTTCGCACTCCGCAATATTATTGGTGGACTTGAAATTGAGTATTGCGGAGTACATTGCTCTTTGTCCCGAAGGTGAAATTATCATTGCTCCAACGCCTGCTCCGGACACTTGAAAAACTCTATCAGAGTATATGGTCCATATTCCCTCGCTTGATTTTTCCGGAGCCCAGACTGCAGATGGAGTCCATTCTGCTACAAAATCTACCACCACTTGTGACTAGATTGCTATCCTTGCTACAAAGGAAATGCCGAAGGGTGATAGCTCGACGACCCTTTTTCTGATCCTCCCTGTAGAATCTTTGCTTCGAAGCATATCTCCCAAAGGATAAGAAGTTGGTATAATTACATTATGCGCTAAGAAATAATGTCGCAGTTTCATTGAAGCCATCACTAGAGCATAAGTGAATTTTTCTACTTCGGAGTATCTTGTTTTTTCTCCGGATAAAGCTTCGGATACAAAATATACTGGATTTTGTACCAACTTCCCATTGAAATCCACTTCTCGAACAAGGACCGCACTGACAGTGGAGCCCATAGCTGCAAGATAAAGAAGGGTTTCATCTATCGTGGGCACAGTGAGTGTTGCGAGGTTGCTGAGATAATATTTAATATCGTCAAAACGCTTTTGGCACTCCGGTGTCCATGCAAAATCTTCGGACCCTTTCAAGGCTTTGAATATGGGGAGGCTTCGCACTGTGGACCTTGCCAAAAATTTGCTGAGTGCTGCAAGGCGTCCAGTAAGCTTATGAATCTGTTTTAAAATTTCTAGTGGAGCCATTCTTTGCAGTGCAGTTATTTGAGTTGGGCTAGCTTTGATTCCCCTGCTCGAAACTAGATACCCTAACAGTTTCCCAGCTTGAGCCCCGAAGATACATTTTTCGGGGTTGAGGTGAACTCCAAATGCTCGGAGGCTCTCAAATGTTTCTGCTAAGTCTAGACTATGTTGTTGCTTTAAAGCAGTCTTTATTACAATGTCATCCATATAGGCTTCGACATTACGGCCTATTTGGTGACCTAGAGCCTTAGCAATTAATATTGAAAAGGTTGCCCTAGTATTTCTTAAGCCGAAGGGCATTCTTACATAGAAAAAGTCTCCTGAAGGAGTTACAAAGCTTGTTTTGATTTCATCTTCGCGCTTTAACCATATTTGATGATATTTAGAATACACGTCGAGGAAACTCAATAGCTCCGAACCAGTAGTGGAGTCAACTAATTGATCTATGCAGGGCATGGGATAGGGGTCACGTGGGCATGCTTTATTCGAGGATGTAAAATCAATGCACGTGCACCATTTTCCGGAGGCCTTCTTCTTGACAAAGACTGGGTTGGCTAACCACTCTGAGGAACATAGTGAAGTTTGTCACTATAATTCAAGGTAATGATGAGTGATTGACAGGGTGAAATCATTGGTTGTGTCTGGGTTTCCTGGATATGGTGTGTGTGTCTGTGTTTGTCCCGTGTGTGCAGGCTTGAGTTACTCGTCAACTATTGATGGCACGGGATCAGAGTTAGATGGGGAGTCTAATGCTAGATGGTCGAGGGTGTCATTTGAAGTCGAGAGTGGACTCTGATGTACGCATGGAGGTCGCACAGGACGTTGAGTTGAAGATTGATCAAGACGAAGCGTCGATCGAGTCAGCGAAAGGGAAGCCAGTTCAAGTGACAAGGCGGCTCGAGGGATCGAGAGCGGGAGAGACTTGCTGGCAGTCGGGTTCGCGGACTGATGACGGGCGTCGATGATCAGGAGAGGCTTTGTCGGTTTTTGCTTAAAACTGTTGAAACTTTAAATGTTTTTGTTAATTCAATAAATAGGTGTCTAGTGTTAGTTTAAATTTTTCTGTTTCATAGTGTATTCTTTTTAGTGTATTTTTAGAGTGGTTCTACTCTGAAATTATATTAAAAGGGGATTCTTTTGTAATTTTTCTTTTAGGACTTAAAGGGTAATTTTCAGAATTGTTATTTCTGAAATTACTAAGGGGCTATGTGTAAAAAGGGGGCTTCTAGAACATGAGTTGTCCGGATATTATCCCCCTGTGATTGCTCAGCCGCACAGAACTCTGAGAAACAAAATTTGGCTCAGCATTTTAATCAAAAAACTAGAGAAAAACCCTGTGAGATGTGTTCCTGATTTGATACAGTACTCTGCTGATTGATTTTCGGACGCGCTACAGCAATTTCGACACGCACTGTTCCGAGTAAGGTGTTCTTTATCCAGTGGCTAATCCTGTAAGTGATCTTCGGTTCCCCTTTTTAATTTTCTGATGATCTCAATCGATTTCTTGTGAAATTACATCTTGAAATTTTTGTGTTCCATGCTGAGTATGTTTGAACCGTGAATCTGTCCTGTTCTTCATGAGATTACCATGATTTAAGTTCAAAATCAGATTGGTCATAGTACTTCAGAGTTGTTTGCTGTGTTTTATCCATCTATTAGCTAGGATTTTTAACAAGATATTTAATCAAGTCTCTTGAGAAACTTTATTTGAGGACATCTTACTAGCTTCAGGCCTGATGTGTTACAAGCTACAGGATCAACATCTCTGTAGATTTTATTTTAAGTTTGTATGCCTTTGCACTGCTATTTTTCCTATGTCAGCTATCTCTTGTAGTCTATTGCTTCTCGAATTGATCCAGAACAAGCTTCATAGAAGTTGTACTGTGATCTGACTCAAGAAATCCATTTATGTGACTAATTGCTTTGTGTGTGGTTGTCTGAAATTGTCTTTGGATCAAGTCAGAGATGAACATCTATTTTAATTCTGGTTGAGGACAAACCAAAATTTTTGTGTTTCAGTACTGAAGTTTTTGATTGATTGGTTGGAGAACGGGTTCAGTCATTTAGAAGTTTCTCTTGGTTGAAGTTTCTTCAAAGTTTTTCATCTAGTTTCTGGTTCTCATTGTGGAGATCAGTCTAATTTTGTTTTAGGTTTACTGTTCTCTGCAGTTTTCTGTTTTACTCAAATACTATATGTCTTGATCAGATTAGTAGTTAGACTTTTCCTTTTGAATGTGGTTTTGGATGATTAGAAGTTGTAGATAAGACTGAAATAGTGTTGTATTTCTCTGGATGAAAGCTAATCTGTAGTTTATCAATCTGAACCAGTTTTTGATCAAAAACTAGACTATTCATTATCAGATTTGTGTTAGGTGTTTGTTTGTTGGTAGGGATATGTTTCTGTAATCAGAATGTGTTATCATCTTGATGTGCTGAATGGTTTTCAATAGATGCATCTTGAATATAAGTGGTGATTGCAAGTAATCTTGACAAAAGTGTACTCTGAATTCTGGGTGCAGTCTGTGGTCTGATTTTAGCTGTAGTTTGTGTAGCATCACATTCTGAATCACTTTTGAACAATCACTACACTGTACTTCTTCTAGCAGTTTTCAGATTCATATCAGTAGCTGTTTTGAAATGTTAAGAGCTTTGATCTGATGTCAATTTTGAACCTACAATTTAGAGCTTTCTTGAAGTTTCAGTTTTGGTACAGCATGGAATACTCTTCATCTTGAATGTGCTAGTTCAGGTTCAGTATTGTAGTTTTCAGATATTAAGTGATAAAAAGTGAGTCAATTGAAATATGAGTTCTGAATTATACCAATTGACTGTGTAGGTTCTGATTCTTAGAATCTATTTCAGATTTTGTTGATTGAGCTAAAACTTGAATTAATTGCTAGTCAAAACTGAAATTGATTAGAACTGAAATTTTCAGAATTGACGTTCATTAGAAAACCTGATTCAGTAATCTGTTTTGAATATAGTGCATCTATTCTTTTTCAGGATCATTTCAGAAATCTTGTAACTCAATTGATTCATCATCTAATATCAGATTTTGAAATTGGTTTGATTTTAAATCTGTTTTCAAGTGATTATCAAGTTTGATATTGCAATCTCTTAGAGGTGCGTTGGGTGATTTGAACAGGCCATCACATTCGAAAGAAAGTGTTGAGGCGCCTATTCACCCCCCGTCTAGTCGCCATTCCGATCCCACACACTCCGTATGAGCCCCTTCTCTGATAATCCCAGCCTTTATCAATTTTTCAACTTTTGTCTTAGGAAGGCTTGCCCTCTCTGCTGATAATTTGCGGAGCCCCTGCCGAACAGGCCGAAACCTCAGATTCACTAGTAAATTGGGCTCAATGATATTTCAGTTAACTCCCAAAATGTCTTCATCGGACAAGGCAAAGACATCCAAAGTCTCTCTAACTACTTCTTCTAGTGAAGTAGCGATTTCCGAAGGCAATTCTTTGCCAAACTGGAAGGGATAGTCTTTACCATCCTTTACAATAATCTAAGTTATAATTTCTCCTTCGGGGCTTGGCCTTGGAAAGGATATCTTCGAAGATTCACTTCATGTAGGGATATCCTCTGAATGGTCTGGCACATTATTCACTTGTCTTGGATCAAGAGGTGGCCCATGACCATACTCTGCCCTTCGTGTAGTGGCTTGATCACCGAAGACAGTAAGCACTCCTGCTTGCGTGGGCATCTTCATGCATAAATAATTACGGTGCGCCACAGCTCCGAATTGATTTAACATGCCCCTTCCGAAGATGACATTATAAGCGTAGGGGGCATCGACAACATCGAAAATCACTTCCTCTATTCTTGCTAAGAGCCCCTCTCCGAAGGCAACCTCAAGACCTATTTGGCCGAGGGCATCAAGAGGAGGTCCTGCGAAGCCTTGAAGGGGATGAGCTGCTGGGAGGAGATGCTTCCGGGAAATACAAAGCTGGTCGAAGGCCTGAACAAAGATAATATCCACAGGACTTCCACCGTCGACCAATACTCTCCGAACTTCTGTCCCTGCAATATCAGCAGTGATGACAAGGGGATCCACATGGGGGAATTTTATACCCACAGCATCACCTACAGAAAAAGATATTGGCACGTGGAACCACTCAGGCATTTCAGCAGCTGACGAAGAGGTCCCGATATGGCCTACTTCACGAACATACTCCCTCCATTGTCTTTTTGACATGTTGCTCAGGGTTCCTCCTCCAGAGATGGGAAGAACCACTCTTTTGCCCTAGTCTTGAGTATCTTGTTTCTTCGGAGGTGGCATAACACTGGCCATCGGAGGTTGTCTTGGGGGATCAAAGTTGTCGACACGTACGATAGTCTGCACTGGCTCCGGACGTGCCTTGGGAGGGGCTCGGTCAATAGTGCCTCGACCAGAGCTCCTTTCGAGGTACTCGCTTCTTAAAGCTAGTATAGACTTACATACATCGGTAGCATGGCTTCGGTTTTCGTCGTGAACACAGCAGAAGAAGGCCTGGCCCTTGCCAGCTGGCTTCCCCGGTGGCCTCCAACCGCTGACCTTGTTTCCCGAAGCTTGTGGATTCTTGGGGAAAATTTTTGCGGAGAAGGAGCGATGTTTAGGACTTCGGAGCGAGGATGCTTCTTCCCTCGACGCCTGTCATGCTGGTTGTTGAAGTTGGGCCCTTGCAAAGGTGTTGAAATTTTCACTTCGAGCTTAAGTTATTGGATAATTGGTGAAGACAAGGCTGTTCTTCGGAGCCATCCTTCCTCTGACCTAGCATACTCCTCAAAATAAGCCATTAATTGCGCTACGGAGGATATATGCTTCTGGTGAATCTTGTCGAGGAGGCCTGCATTGATGACTCCTTCTCGGGCTGCATCAACCATGGATGATGCAAACAATCCTCTTATCTGCTACTTCGTATGAGCGAAGCGCTTAAAGAACTGCCTCAAAGTTTCTCCAGGTTGTTGCTTCACCTGAAAGAGACTTCCAGTGGACATAGGGGGCACAAAAGTACCCTGTAAGTTGATTACGAATTTTTTCCTTAGTTGTTCCCAGGATTTAATTGATCCTGGCTTCAAAGACCAGAACCAACGCAAAGCAACTCCTTCAAACGCAAGGGGGAAGCATTTTGCCATTGTATCTTGAACCCCTCCGCTGGCTTCAATTGCTAAGGCATATGAACGAGAGAACTCTCCTGGATCTTCTTCCCCGGAGTACTTACAGAGCTTCGAAGTTTTGAACTTGGGGTCGAAGCGCACCTTTTGTAGGTCGGGGTGCAGTGGAGATTTGCTATCAAAAGAAGCATTCTCACGGACTTTGGGATAAAAACTGAGGTCATCGTCTTGAGGCACCTCCGGAATGACAGGGGTAGCTTAGGGACGAAGCCTATCTGCAGCTTCCTGCCTCCACCTTGTCACTTCAGCTTGAAGATTGGCCATCTGGGTTGCCACATCATCAAGGTGGTCTTCATTTCTTCCGGAAGGAGCTTCCGGGTCTTGAGAACTGAACAAGTCAGTTCGGAGTAAAGTCGGAGCTACAGGAGAGGCTCCATCAGTTTGAAGCATAGACGGAGTCCCTAGAGGGGCTTCGTATGTTCGAGGAAGAGTATTCATTTCGGGGGTCTGGGGTGGGGGAACTATAGAAGGTCCTCCAACCTCAACAGTATTGGAAGATCTCACTCCAGAGGTTCGAGGGGACCTCCGAAGGGGACTACCACCTAAGCTTCGTTTAGGAGGCATGACTCTAGAAAGAAATTGGTAGAGAGCGAAGTTTTCATACTAGGTTCCCCACGGACGGTGCCAACTGTTGGCGTAAAAGATTATGCTAACAGGTTTAAGAAACTGTATGTGTGACAAACGAAGTGTTTGTGAAAGCAAACTATCTCAAGCCTCCATATAAGATAATAGCTCGAAGTAGTGTGAAGTTATGTATTGAATATCTGAGTATTCGATACCCTTTACATAGTGAAGAAGGGTATTTATAGACCGAATAATAAAGGAAAAGACTCCTTTACCCTCTAATTACAACCAACTAAGAAGATACCGTTGAATACTCTTCATAGGGGTAAAAAGGTAAAAGACAAATTTTATCAGAAAGAAGATAAATCTTCTATCCTTACTGGCAACACTCCTTCGGGTGTAAGGACTTCGAGAGACTTTGTTACACCGAAGCCTTAACGGAGGTCTTCGCTGTATAATACTAAGTATCGGGCAGGTCTGTTTGGCTTCCTACAATCAAGTCGGCTCTGATACCATCTTGTAACGCCCCAGTTTAATAAAATTGGGACTTATTGAATTTCCGTAGAAAAACAATAAATACAAATTGTTCATCACACGACCACGTCTTATGACAAACAAAGTATAGCTCGTAGGCTATTTTATTACACAGAATTAATAATAAAAGGAAAAAATCTTGGTGATGAACATCTTGCTTCAGGACTCACATCCTTGACTGGGATAGCTACTCCAGACCCCTGTCTTCGTAGACCTCATCGTCTAAAAGTTTTAATCAATGGGGATGAGTACAAAAGTACTAAACAAGCCACCAAGAATGCAATAATAATGTAGGGTAATACCAAAGGAAGGTAATGGTTTAGAGTGCGGAAAAATACATTTTTAATGTTAAGCATTTAATGTGATCAGGTTATTCGTACAGAAATTAAATCATGAATAATGCATCATCTTCTAACTGGAGGAGTAAATCCCTCCTCACTCAACAGTCCTTACATGTCGTAACATCATGCAACACTCATAATTGTAAACTAACTACGAGATGTCATGCAACCCGCCCTTGACCGTGGGCTTAGCTTTTCGAAAAGATTTAAACTCTGATCAAAGGTGTACTACTATACCAACAAGGCACTCATCCATGCACACCATAGTGTGTTTAGATGACCCAAGTCATAGGAACTCATGCCAAAACCTTTAGCATGAAATGCTCCAATTCGATAACACCCACTCTAGGTTTCGTCGGCGCGCCAACGCATTGGACCAATGGCATGCCCCCTTTTTGCCTCCTTGGTACAAGTCACCCGTAGGTGATACATGACCCCACCAACTGGTGCCTCGAGTAGGAATGTCCGATACCTTTAGTTAGGACTTGACCACTAGACTTGTGGTTAGTACGGAAGTGCTTTGCAATGGATCCCACAGACCGATCCTTATAGTGTCCCGGGTGCGACTAACCAATGCCCTCACTTTCACCTGGAACTCACCATGCTAACATTCTTAACCAGAATTCCAAGACCAACAGAATACCAGAGATGAGAGAAATAACAGGGATCATATAACATAATTCCAAGTATCTACGACTCATTTTTAGCTTGTGATGCCCCGATTTTTCTGAATCGGAACTTTATTGAATTTCCATAGAAAAACAATAATAACAAGATGTCCATCATGCGACAACGTACATACAGTCAATCATCCATGGTTCACAAAACACATTATTACATAAGTATAAAATTTTAAAAGAAACTATGAAAATACATGACGGACATCTTCTTCAGGATCGTTTTCTTGACTAGGTCGCTACTTATAACACCCCAAATTTCCAAAGGAATAAAAATATTATTTAATCCATTTTCCTGGAATTAAGTATTTTTGAAATACCTTTAAATGCCCTCCTTATCCTTTTTGAACTAGAACATACATGAAATGACCAAAACAGGGGCTAGAAAATTTTGTATATGATCCCAAGGCCAAGATATATTTTTGAGAATTTTTACAAATTTTTATCAACCTTGGAAGTAGCCCAAATATTTTAATCCATTTTCTGCAATTATTTTTAATCAAAAAACCTTATAAACAATAATGGGCCTCCCCCTCTCCTTTTCTCTCTCTCCCGGCCAGCCCAGCCCGTTACCCCGCGCGCCCCGGACTGACACTCGGGCCCCGCTTGTCAGCGAGGCCTTCCCTCTTCACGCGCGCGCCCGACGCCTTGGCCCCACCTGTCGGCGCCAACGATTTCCCTCTCGCGGCCGAGCCTAACCCCACCCGTCAGTCGCCACCAGTTCGCTCGCGCCCACTGACCTGTGGCCCCCATCTGTCAGGCCCTTCATCCCCACGAGATCCACCCCCAAATCCCCCCCACCTCGCCGGCCGAAACCCTAACCCCACCTCGGATTCGCTCCCGCCGGCCCCTCCCTTTAATCCACCGACGGCATTGAATTCAGCGCGTTCCCCTGACCGTTTCCCCCTTTACTCCGCCGTGTCATCGCCCCCGGATCGAGCACGCGCATCCAAGGCAGGAGCTCGCCGGCGTTGAGGAGAGACTTTACTCTCGGCCTCCCCCGATTACGCCCCCTCTGCCCCCGCCGACGACCCTATTTAAACCCCGACCACCCCCTCGTCTAGCCCGCATGCCCGATCGAACTGAGAACGAACCAGAGCGCCACATTTCATGTTTTAACACCTCATCGTCGCCTTCGCTCCGGTCGCCTCTCGCCGTCGCCAGTGACCCCCTCCTCCCTAGGCGACCCCACCATTGTAACCGTGAGGACTTCACCGACCTCGGCCACCTCACCGTCGACGCCTGGCCTCGCCGGATCGCCGTCGCCGACAAGGTCCCGAACCACTTCGCCGCCCCCTCTCATCGCCGGCCACGCCCCATCGACCGTTCGCCACCGCAAGGGTACCCTCGTGATCCCCGTAGTGCCCTCTTTCCGTTTTAGGCCTTAGCTATGACCGCCGTTGCTCGTCGTGAACTCTGGCCCGCTCGCCGTCACCGGAGAAGACGACCGGCATGGGTCGAGTACCCGTGCCATGTCTGATTTGATCCCGACCATGCGATCGCGATCGGACGGCACCGGTGTCCCCTCGTGCGTGATTTAGTCCGCACCGTTGGATCTGATTGAAACGTTATGTTTTAATCTCGCGCGTCCATCGGTATTTAAAACCCACACTCAATCTGAGCCGCATGATACGTACCGGTTCGATGTTTTAATCTCAGCCGTCCACGTCACTTTAACTCCCCCGCCTTGCCCTCGTGCATTGGATCTAGATCCAACGGTCCAGATCGATCCGGTGCACGCGCACAGTGCGCGGGTTCACCATGGGCCTGGCTCACCGTGGACCCGAGGCTATTTTGAGTTTAATTTAAATTCCAGAAATGCTTTTAAACTTCAAAAATTAATATCTGGCGCATTTTAACTTCAAAAATTACCATTTCAATTTCAGAAAATTTGTAATATTATCCTCTACATGTTAATGCAATAAAAACAATATGTTTACTTTGAATATTTCATTCTTATTTAATAAAGTATTCAAATACCCTTAGGGTAAAATGCAAATTTGATTATTTAAATTACAGCAAAATTTATATTTATTCATTCCCTGTTAGAATAATGAAACCACTAAGTTTTCTCTGAACCCTTCATTTTAAATTAATTAGAAAACTTAGAATGAGATTACTCACATTTAAAACCCCTCTTCACAAAGGACAACATTTCATTATAATTCCTTTTAAATCATTTATAAAATAAATTTCAGAAACTTAACAACTTGATTTCCTTTAAATTAAACCAATTTAAACCTACATGCTTGTTGTGTGGTTTTATATTGTTTAATTGAATGTTGTATTTATTTTACTTTATTTATATTGGGAAGAATACGACGCCGCCGAGGAGCCGGAATATTTCCCGGAAGTTCCTCCCTCCCCATTCGCTGAACAAGGCAAGTCACCAAACCAATCTTTTGAGCATGTTGAACCCATGTTTTACTAAACTATCGCTAAAACACATAGGATATACATGCATTAGTCAAATGAAACCCTTACAATATATTTATTAGGATCCCCCGACCTTGATGTGCAACCCAAGCCATGCTCTCTAGCCTAAACTCCTTGTCACCATATGATTAGTATTATTAGCTAGTGTCCAATGTATTGACATGATTGCTATAGGATTAAAAATGAGTCGTAGCGATTGGTTCTACTATATGATCCCCGTTATTCTCATCTTTGGAATTCTGTCGGTGTTGGAGTTGTGGTTGTGAGTGAATGCATGGTGGGTTCCGGGTGCAAGCTAGGGCATTGGTCGGTAGCACCCGGGGCACTATAAGGACCGGTCTAAGGGATCCGTTGCAATACACTTCTGTACTAACCACAAGTCTAATGGGTAAGTCCTAACTAAGGTATGGAGTGTTCCAAACCGAGGCCACCATTTGGAGATTGGTCAAGCAGCACCTGCGGGTGGCTTGTACCAATGTGGCGCAAAAGGGGGGGCGACGTTAGCCGGGATGCGGCCCGGCGCACCGGCGAAACCTAGAGCGGGTGGTTATCGCTTGGAGCATTTCATGCTGAGGTTTTGGCACGAGTTCTCATGGTATGGATCATCTCGTTACACTTTGGTGTTTGGGATGAGTGCGTGCCTTGTCGGTACAGTAGTACATCTCTAATCAGAGTCATAAATCTTTTCGAAAAGACGAGCCCACGGTCAAGGGCGGGTTGCGTGACATCCCACAGTTAGATTACTTTGAATATGGATGTGCATGTTGGTCTGACATGTAAGGACTGTTGTGCGAGGAGGTAAAACGTACTCCTCGAGTTAGATGATATTATTGTTATTCATGTTTATTTTTCCGCATGATAAAACTTGACTACATTAAATGCAATAACTGAAAATGTACTTTTCCACACTTTTAGCCAATTATCCTTCCTATGTTATTACCTTGCATTATTATTTGCATCTGCGGTGGCTTGTTGAGTACTTTTGTACTCATACCCGTTGGACAAACACTTCAGAGGCTACGTACTACGAGGAGATTGGTCTGGAGTAGCGACCCAGTCAAGAAAAAGATCTTGAAGAAGGCGTTCGTCATGCAATTCTACTTTTATTATTGTTTTTATTAAACTATGATGTAATAAATATGGTATGCGTACCATGAATACTTGTCGTATGTACGATTGTCGCATGATGAACCTCTTGTATTATTGTTTTTCTTATGAAATTCAATAATGTTCCGATTTCGATAAATCGGGGCACCACACTACTCCAGACCATCCTCCTCATAGTACGCAGCCTCTGAAGTGTTTGTCCAATGAGTATGAGTACAAAAGTACTGAACAAGGCACCTAGAATGCAATAATAATGCAGGGTAATGACAAGGGAATGATAATGGCTTAAAGTGCGAAAAAAGTACATGTTTTAGTTGCAGCATTTAGTGTAGTCAATTTTAATTATGCAGAATAATAAACATGAACAATGTAACATCATCTAACTCGAGGAGTACGTTTTCCCTCCTTGCTCAACAGTCCTTACATGCCAAGTCGTCATGCAACATTCATAATTGTAAACTAACTGCGAGTAGTCATGCAACCCGCCCTTGATCGTGGGCTCGGCTTTTCGAAAAGATTTAAACTCTTATCAGAGGTGTACCACTACACCCACAAGGCACGCACTCATCCCACACACCAAAGTGTAACGAGATGACCCATACCACGGGAACCCGTGCCAAAATCTAGGTTTCGCCGGCGCGCCTGGCCACTCCGGGCTAACGTCGCACCCCCTTTTGTGCCACATCGGTACAAGCCACCAGCAGGTGCTGCTTGGCCCATCTCCAAGTGGTGCCCCGAGTTGGAACACTCCATACCTTAATTAGGACTTACCCACTAGACTTGTGGCTAGTACGGAAATGTATTGCAACGGATCCCGCAGACCGGTCCTTATAGTGCTCAGGGTGCTACCGACCAATGCCCTAGCTTGCACCCAGAACCCACCATGCTTACACACTTAACCAAAACTCCTTAACCAACAGAATTCCAGGGATGAGAGAATAACGGCTATCATATAATGGAATCCAAATCTCTACGACTCATTTTTAACCTATAGCGGTTGTGCCAATACATTGGACACTATCTAATAATACTAGTAACATGGTGACAAGGTGTTTAGGTTCAATAGCATGGCTTGGGTTTGCACTTCAAGGTCGGGGATCTAAATAAATATAATGTAAGGCTTTCAATTTGACTAATGCATGTATAACCTATGAGTTTTAGCAATAGTTTAAGAAAACTAGGTTCAATATGCTCAAAAACTAGTTTGGTGACTTACCTTGCTCAGCGAATGGTGATGGAGGGACCTCGGGGTAATGCTCCGGTTCCTCGACGGCGTCGTAGTCTTCTCGATACGAATAATAAACATAACATTTAATTAAACAACCCAAAATCACACAACAAGCACATAGGTTTTGATTGGGTTAAATTAAGGTAAATCAAGTTATTAATCTTATGAAATCATTATATAAATTTTTAAGGTAAATTTGATGGAGTTAAGAATTTTCTAAAAGGAATTAAAAAAGTGACATAATGTACTTTAAACTTCCTATTAATAATTAATAAAAAAAGTTCTCAATAAACCTATTGTTTTTATTGTAGAAACATGAAGAGATAAATATATAAATTTTCTGAAATTGAAATGGTCAAATTTGAAGTTAAAATGATCAAGATATGAATTTTTGAAGTTAAAAACAATTTCTGGAATTTAATTTAAACCAAAAATAGTCACCGGTCCACGGTGAACCGAACCCACTGTGAACCCGCGCACTGTGCGTGTGAGCCGGATCGCGGATCACCATTGGATCGCGATCAGACGCGCGAGGGTGAGGTGGGCGGTTTAAATGAAAATGGACGACTGAGATTAAAAGATCAATACGATACGTGATGGATGGCCTAGATTCAATACGGGTTTTAAATACAAATGGACGGTCCAAATTAAAACGTACCGATTCGCTAAGATCTAACGGCTTGGATTAAACCGGCTGAGCGATTTAATCACCACCGTAGGATCACAATCGCACGGCCACTGTCAAATCCGACACGGCACGGGTACTTTACCCGTGCCGGTCGTCTTCTCCGGCGACAGCGACGGGCTATCGGCCACGACGAGCGACGGCGACCGGATATAAGTGCGGCGGTCAAGAGGGTACCATTGGTGAGGCTTGGGGTCATCAGAGCGGGGTCGGCGTCAAGCGAGGGCGGCGAAGTCATTCGGTTCCTCATCGGCGGCAGTGTTCTGGTGGGTCTCGTCGGCAAAGGAGTGGTGGCCGAGGTTGGTGTGGCGTCGGCGGTCACGATGGTGCGGTCACTGAGGGTGGAGTAGGGTTTCGGTGACGGCGAGCGGTGGCTAGAGTGCGGGCAGCGGTGTAGTGTTAAAAAGCAGAGTCCGGGTGCTTCGTTTGGGCTGGGTGCAATCGGGCGTGAGGACTGAATGTGGTGGTGGCCGGGGACTTAAATAGGGGAGCCTGCGGGGTAAATGGCCGGTGAATATATGGAAAGCTAAAAGAGGTTTTTGATTTCTCCGGTGAGATATTGCCTTGATTGCGCGCAGTGATCCCGGGGTTTAAACGCGTCGCTTAATGGGGGAACGGCTGGTGGATCTCAGGGAGCATTAACGTGGCGCCAATTTCACGGAAGTGGCCAGTGCGAGCGGATTGCGTAGTTAGGGCTTTGGGCCGGTGAGGTTTGGGGGTGGCGCGAGGAGGAAGACATGTTTGACGGGTGGGGGCCACTGTTAGCATACGGCTGCGGGTGCGGGCGTGGAAACGGTCGAGGCTGACCGGTGGGGTCGGGCTCGGGTGGAAATCTTGGCGCCGACAAATGGGCATGGTTTGGGTGCGCGCGGAGAGAGGGGGGCTTCTGACGAGCAGGGTCCGCTTGTCAACAAGGGGCGCAGGGTTGAGTGGGCTGGGCCGGCCTGTTGAGGGGGAAAAGGGGAAAGGGGCCCATTACTATTTAAATTTATTTCCAAATAAAGATAATTGCTGAAATTGATTTAAAATATTACGGTTGCTTCCATGGGTGATAAAAATTTGTAAAAATTCTCAAAAATAGGTCATGGCCTGGGGATCATATAAAAATTTTCTTATACTTTGGTTTGGATGTTTCCTCGAGGTTTTAGTTTACTTGGGCGTGTAGCCTTCGCGCTATCGCTCTGTAATTCACTACGTCGGAGGTCGCACGCCGAACCCCGCTGTTCGGAGATTATCACCGTGTTCAGATCCATTCGGAGTCCACCTTTGACCGGATCAGTCCGAATGCCAAAGCACCCTTTGGCGGAGCACTTCGCACCAGACGTTGAAG
Source organism: Zizania palustris (assembly GCA_019279435.1). Lineage (NCBI taxonomy): Eukaryota > Viridiplantae > Streptophyta > Magnoliopsida > Poales > Poaceae > Zizania > Zizania palustris. Next base: position 20,287,997 of record JAAALK010000079.1, read on the forward strand.
GTACCCTTCGGCGCACCCTTCGCATCAGACATCGAACCAGGAGGGCTCCGACTGGTTTGCTGATTTTAACCGGTTTAATATATTTCTTTCGGCTAATTGGATTATTTCTTGTAATCTGGTTGCCTGGCGACTCCACCCCCCTTATCACTATTAAGGGTAGTCGGAACGCGGCGTCGGTGCCACGTCACAGTTAGGCCCGCCTCTATGTATCCGTGCACTTTTGGATCGCCGGACTGACCCAAGTGCGGGGGCACGTTTCCGTGTCAACACACTTTTTGGCGACTCCACTGGGGAAGAGCTATGCCAACATGATGAGTACGTCTACATCGGCCGCTGGTATATCTACTACGACTACTACGTCTACACCGCCGATGGACACAATGGGAGGCACGGATATCGACAACCGCAACATAATGTCACCTTCTCTTGAAGATATCCCCGCGGGAGACTGAGCAGAGATCGAGGCGAGGATGAAGGCGCTCCAAGACATGATGCTTGGAGGCTACATCAAGAAACACGCAGGCTTCGTCAAGCGTGACATCGTCAACCCCGACCCCGCTCAGGTCCAGGTAACACCGGTATCGCCTTGTTTATCTTCTTTAGAAATTGAGAAAAAGATAGCCGCATCAGTAGATCAGGCCGTTAGTGCTTCGCTAGCCAACCGTTTAGATTTGGCAGTCAGCTCCCAAGTAGAGGTGACTCTTAGAAGGTTCGGCTTCACTGAGGCCGCACCCCCGATTCCTCTAGCTAGTGCACCTCCGATAAACATGTCTCCAGATTCACCACTTATGGCCGAGACCAATCATTATACCTATGGAAAAACTCACACTGCATATCACACAACACCTGCGCCAATGCCCACACTACCCGCACCACACACGCAGGCGCCCGGACACGAGCACGTTATACAAATAGCGCGTAGAAAAGAAGCGCATGGCTGACACGCCGATATCCCACCGTGTGTCGCGGCCCCACATGAGAGGCGCATGCAAACCAACTACCAAACTGATTTAGAAGAGCGGATCTGCGCACTGTTTAGGGAGTGTGCCGGCTTCATGCCCAAGGTACGGGTTAGGGTTTACCACAAACGATACCCCGATCATCTTGATACAATACCCTACCCCTGTGGCTATAGGATCCCCGAGTTTACTAAATTCGATGGCGAGGGTAGCAGGACCACACTAGAGCATGTTAGTCAATTTTTGGCGCAGTGTGGAGAAGTTAGCAGGATAGATGCCCTAAAGGTTAGACTATTTTCTCTCTCGCTATCCGGCACAACTTTCACTTGGTTTTCGGTGCTCCCGCCGAACTCCATCCACACGTGGGATGATTTGGAGCGGAAATTCCATGATTATTTCTACACGGGTGAAACAAAACTTAGGCTTTCGCATTTGACATCGGTTAAGCAAAAATCTAGTGAGTGCGCTTCTGAGTATATTAAGCATTTCAGGGATACCAGGAACCGATGTTTTAGTCTTAACATTTCAGAACGGGACTTAGCGGAATTAGCTTTTAACGGCTTGCGTTCCGAACTTAAAGAAAGGTTAGACAACCAAAACTTTTTAGAAGTTAGCCAAGTTCTACAGCAGGCTCTGGTCCAAGAAGGTTGAACCAAAGATAAGAAATTCATTAAGACGTTTAGCAAGCCTAGGGCCGAGATCCACATCATGGAACGCTCTGATGAAGAGGAGTCAAAGGAGGAGGATTCGGTCGACATGTACGCGGTCGAATGGGTTACAAACACTAAAAACAAACCTGTAACTTGCTCCGAACTACGACTATCCCCCACAAAGAATAGACTTAATGAGGTCAAGTACTCGTTCGACGTGTCTAAATGTGATAAAATATTTGATGTCCTCTTAAAAAGTCAGCTTCTCAGGTTACCTAAGGGTCAGGTTATCCCACCTACCGACGAGTTAAAGAAGCATCCATACTGTAAGTGACATGATTTGCATTCTCATAATACTAATGATTGCAATGTTTTTCGACGGCAGATACAATCGGCCATAGAAGAAGGACGATTGAAGATAGACCATGATCCAAAAATGAAGCTGGATAAAGATCCTTTTCCAGTCAACGCCGTCGACCTCGGCGAGAAGAAGGTTTTGATTCGGCCATAACAGGCCGAGTCTGCTAAAGGAAAAGACGTGATTATTGGAGAACCGCATACTCGCACACTCGTGCCAAAGAACCCCGAGGTAGGAGTGTGGAAACAGAACGTCAACACCCCTTCGGCTAAGGCTCGCAAGAGGCCGAAGGTAACATATAACATGCTGTTGAACAAGCATCAGAAGAGGGCCAAAGAAGCAGGCCCGCGCGCTCAGCTAAAACAGCCAAAGGGGTTGAGACCTCTGAAGGGGGGCTTCGGATCGAAGGTTGCGAACCCTCCGCACGAAGGCTTCGGGCCAAGGTATCCTAGTGCTCCGCACGGTGGTTCTGAGCCACAATGGCCGAACCCCCCGTGCAACAACTACGAACCCCAATGGTCGGGTCCTCCGCACAACAACTTCAAACCCCAGTGGTTGGGTTCCCCATGCGACAGCTTTGGCCCCCGATGGTTGAATCCCACACCATGGTGGACTTTCCCGATGGGAGGCTTTGGCTCGCACTGGCCGAACATACCTCCGGCCTGGCGGGATCCTTCGCTGGTGTGGTCGGAGACACCTTCAACTTGGCCGAATCCCCCTCCGGGTGACGGGTTCGGCTCGCAATGGCCAAGGCCACTAGAGCCGTCGATGCCTCTGCCGTATGACTAGGCGGGAACCCCGTGGGCCCTGTACATACCCGGATCAGGGTACCCTCCGCAGACTAACCCTATGCCTTTCTTTCCTTCGGAGTATTATGGATGGCAGGGGCAAACAGACGCAGCAGAGTGGGGCATCGTCCACAGACTATCTGTAGTACCTCCGAATCGGACCCTGCAGAGCGAAGCCAAAGGGTGTGAGCACGCGGAGGCCAAAGTTAGGGAGTCTGAAGCAATAACTATCAGAGTTGGGTCTCAAGAAGTCCCAATCCCGAAGACTTCATCGCCGAAGTCTGACGAAGGTAAGCCGCATGCTTCGGCCGGGCTCCGCGCCGAAGCTGGGTTTGATTGGCCGAACGAGGCCGATCCATTCGACGGGTTTCGCAGCGAAGCCCCCTTCGAACACAGGGTGCCCGAGGCCGAAGGGCACACTTCAGCCAGAATTAACAAGGGTCAAAAAGTAGCTCCAGGCACCAAGCCGAAGCCATCTTGGGCTCCCCTAGGTATATCCGAAACACAAAAGAGACGCCTACAAAGTCTGCGGGCACAAGAGATGCGCGAGCAGGTAGCTGAGACCGAGCGCGATGCTATCTTCGAAGAAATCCGCCCTCGACCAGCCACAAAGAAGGTATGGAGAGAGAAACCGGTTGAGATAACCAACTCGGCTCCCAGTCCAAGCGACGACGAGGATGACTTGCTTGACGATGATTACTCGCCCGTCTCTGAGGGGCTCACACCTCAGGCGATGGACATCAACATCATCACATTACCCACCGAGTTTGCACCACCACGGGATGAGGCCGAGGTCGCTCAGTTGAACCTCAGACCACGCAGTGCCATCTTCGAGAAGCCCGAGGACTCAGCTCGCCATCTAAAGCCTCTCTATGTCAGGGGTCACATTGATGGAAAGCCGATTTCCCGGATGCTCGTTGACGGCGGCGCCACAGTTAATCTAATGCCTAATTCATTGTTGAAGAAACTTGGTAGGGACGAAGATGACCTGAAGAAGACCAACTTGATGCTTAATGGCTTCAACGGCGAGAGCTCCGAATCCAAGGGGGTACTCTCTATGGAGTTGACGGTGGGCAACAAGACGTTGGCGACAGCGTTCTTCATCGTCGACGTACAAGGTAACTATAGTGTGTTACTCGGACGCGACTAGATCCATGCAAACTGTTGCATCCCCTCTACCCTACACCAGTGCTTGGTACAGTGGGACGATGATGAGGTGGAGGTCATTCCCGCGGATACTTCGGCCCAAGTAGCTTTGGCTGATGTGTTGGTTGACACCGTCCATAACAAAGTAGAGTGTCTATCAGGTAGGGATCTTTCGGATTATGACTTTGTTAGTGTATCCGGAGGTCATTTTGTACCAGTGTCTGTAAAGCCGGCTGGGGTAGCACGGCTATTTTTGTATTAGTAGTCATGTCTAGCAAGAATAATCTAGATTGTCTAAAGTCTCGCATGGAGCAGTATCGGTCTAATAAAGACGATATCGCCGAAGCCATTGAAGACTTTAGCGAAGTAGAAAAATTAGGGCAAGGTTTTGCGTCGGCCGATCCCTTGGAGGAAGTTGATATAGGTAATGGTAGCATCCCAAGGCCGACTTTTGTAAACCAACATTTATAGCCCAATGAAAAGGCTAAAGTAATAAAATTACTTCGGTCGTATGTCGATTGTTTCGCGTGGGAATATAGCTGTTGGCGTAAAAGATTACGCTAACAGGTTTCTGTAGAATAGAAACTAACAAACGAAGTGTTTGCGAAGAGAACTGTTCTAAGCCTCCGAAAGGATAATAACTTAGAATAGTTCGAATGTGTGTATTGAATAACTTCTATTCGGTCCCTATTACAGGGTGAAATGGGGGGTATTTATAGGCCCAGATATTAAGGAAAAGACCTATTTACCCCTCTATTACAACCGACATAGTGGAAACTATTCTGCTTCCTTAATAGGGCTAAAATGGTAAAAGACTAATCTAATGAGAAAGAAGATAAGTCTTCCATCTTAGCTGGCAGAAAAGATCTTGAAAAGCATTAGTTCGAAGGTGTACTCCGAACCAATGCCTATCTTCGTACTTCGAACTTGACTTCGAGTATCTTCGAAGATGATCGTCTGGGAACCTTCGAATCCGTTGTCTGCCTCTATGTTGCTTCGGCAATAACCCCGAAGATGAGATATTTTCCCCCAACATTAGCCCCTCGAATACGCTTCTCCGTTTGACCTGTAACGTTAGGAGAGCAGTATACGGAAGGAAAAAATAACCAAACATAGGGGTTATTGGTTTTTAGTTCACCTCCGAAATGCATGAAGATATAAACTCCGAATCAGTTTTAAGATAATTGCTTTTCGAACTATCTTAGAACCGACTCAAGAAGTTCGAAAGTCTTTTAGACTTAGAGAAAATAGCCGTTAGTTTTCTGTTTCTAACGGAAACTGTAGTAAGCGTTAATCTCGAAGAAAAGTAACTGCAGGAATGTGAAACGACAAGGACTAACGGTAAAAAAGTGAAATCTAGGCTATAAATAGAAGGCCTAGAACTTACCCGGTTACCTTTTCACCTAATTCTCGCAATCAAACACTTTTTAGCCCTTTGAATTCTTTGAGCCCTAGCCTCCATTTCCTCAAAGCAATCTAGCGACCACAATGGTGAAGACTAAGGGATCTGCACCTCCGTCGGCCTTGGCTCGGCAGCAGGCGGCTGCAGCAGCAGCGGCGGCAACGTTGGCGGCGGCACCTCCGATACCGGCGGTGACATCCATGGCGGCAGGAGGGAGAAATCCCCAAATCATCGATGACCAAGGTCTATGCCCGCCATCAACAAAATACTTGGATCAATCTTTCCAGTTGGGGCCTTCTACCTGCAAGAGGGAGTCACTAGCAATCGCAGCGGGAGGGAAAATTAGTAATGGAGTTATGATCCGGAAGCCAGGCAAAGAAATGATTCCATCGCCAAGACCCGGAGGTACTTGATCTTTTCCATGTCACCCTCCCTCAGTTATCTCCGAATGCGGTATCTAGACTGGCTATCTTCGAATGGGCCTTGAGAGCCGAAGGGTGTGAAGGAAGGGCAGAGATCTTCGCTGCATTACATAGGGCTACATGCCAACCGAAGACCTTCGTAGGCCCCGGAGGCGAAAAAGTAGTAGTATCCTTCGGTAGTATCAACTTTAGGCTTCGAGATGAGTATGCCCTTCAGTTTCCTGCCAAGGCCATCAATGCCAGATGGTATACTAATTGGGTTCTGAGATGGTTCTATGCCGAAGTTGGGGCAAGCAGTCCTCTGGCCGGGCCCCTTAAACAAATTCAATTCCGGAAGAAAGCTTTAGTACAGCCCAACGAAGGTCAACTCGAAGCCCGTCTTAACCTGCTTCAAAAGATTAGCCGAAGGTTAAGCATGCGAGACTTAGCCGAAGAATTCCTCGGCCTGCAAATTTCTCCGCTGATGGCCAACTGGCCTATCGTCTTCGAGGATGATTCAGAAGGCGGTCTCCGCAAGATTAACTTGACTTCAAGCCCTGCAGGTAACTTCGAAACCAACATGTATTATACATATTTACTTCGAAGAAAGACTAACTTGAATTATTTATTTTTTAGCTTCTTCAGCCCCTATTACTTCAGAGAAAATTATAAGGGCTTCGGAGAAGATTTTGGGTGCCCCAACTCCGACTGAAAAAGAATGGAGAATTAAATTGGTCGGGAGTTGGGAGAGGTTTAACAGAGTATGGGGAATGTTGGAGATGACTCCGCCCCCATTGATGGACTGGGTGCCTTCGGAGAAAGGACCTAAGAAGAGGATAGCCGAAGCTGGGGCTTCGAGCTCCGCAAAGACTCCAGTAAAGAAGGTGGCTCGGAAGCCTAGAAAACCTGCATCTCCGAGCCCAAGAACCTCAACCTCCGGTTCTTTGATCCTCCGAGCAGTCCGGTGCTCGATCGCCTCCAGAATGCCGAAGGTAAACTTCGCACAATTCTCTTATTATTTTCTGCAAAATTATACTATGTATAATACCTTTGCTTTTGCAGAGCCCCCTTCTGTAGAAGTACAACACGAAGATCCAATTCAAAGGCCTTCGACAACTTCGGAGCCGCACCCGGAGGTCGCTCAACAGGGGCCTGGAAGGGGTAAAAGACATATAGAGCCTCTCCCTGCTCAAGGATCAACTTCGTCTGAATCAACAGATGAAAGTCAATCTACTAAGGGGGGGCCATCTACCGAAGTTCCAAGGACCTCAGGAGAACGCTCCGGAGCTTCGCCAAGCAGGGATGACCAAGAAGCTTCGGCAATGCTCCCTCTTTTAACTCCTTTTTTGGAGCAAAGAACCGGCCTTCGGACTCTGCTCAAACCTTTAGGTCGAGTCAGTCGCGAAGTCGGGGAGACAGAGCTGGTAGCGATTTTAAGCAGGGCGAAGAGTTCGGAGCTAAACATTGCTATGGAACGAGCAGCTTACCAGGTACGGAGCACCTTCGAACCAATAGCAAATTATACATGAATAGTTTCTTACTTCAGTTTTTTTCTTTTCTTAGCAAGCGGTCTTGGCCCGCGCTGCAACTTTATCAAGCGAAAATGAAATTGCTCAGCTTCGGGAAGAAAATGAAGCTCTTAAACGTAACTTGTCTTTCTCCGAAGCTAGAGTAGTTCATATGGATAACGTGATTTCGACGGAGCGTAGGGCCAGACAGGGCTTGGAGGCTGCTAATAAAGAGCTCGAAGCAGAAAGAATCGTGCTTCGGGCGGAAATCGAAAGGGTTCGGTTGGTGTTGGGGAAATATGCTTCCCTTAAACAGAGGCCAAATGACGTCAGCCTCCGACAGCCTCCGGCCCAGGGTCAGGTACTGTCGGAGCCTGCTTTCTCCCTAAGTATTGTTTGCAGGTCCCAGTGTACCCTTCGGGAGCCAAGCCCGGAGGCCACCCTCCGGAGTCCTGTTCGGAGGCCACCCTCCGGAAGCCAAGTCCGGAGGCCACCCTCCGGGAGCCAAGCCCGGAGGCCACCCTCCGGAAGCCCTGTTCGGAGGCCACCCTCCGAGAGCCAAGCCCGGAGGCCACCCTCCGGAAGCCAAGTCCGGAGGCCACCCTCCGAGAGCCAAGTCCGAAGGCCACCCTCCGAGAGCCAAGCCCGGAGGCCACCCTCCGGAAGCCAAGTCCGGAGGCCACCCTCCGAGAGTCATGCCCGGAGGCCACCCTCCGAGAGCCAAGCCCGGAGGCCACCCTCCGGAAGCCAAGTCCGGAGGCCACCCTCCGAGAGTCATGCCCGGAGGCCACCCTCCGGAGTCCAGTCCGGAGGCCACCCTCCGGAGCCAAGTCCGGAGGCCGCCCTCCGGAGCCAAGTCCATACCGGGGGCCCCCCGCCCCTGGTATGTCGTTTAGCTGGTCAAAGCCTGGCGCAGCCTGACACGCCAGTAAAGCTGTAAAGTTGTCTGGCACCTTTTGTATTTTAGCTAGCTCCTTTTCCCCCCTCTGCCCCTGTGAGCCTGAGGCTCATAGGGGGCATCCCAGTCTTTTCCTTTGGCCTGCGTGCCTATAAAAGCAGGGCCAAGCCCTTGTAATGGATATGCTCCAGGGGGCCGTGAGACCCTGGAGTTATCCTCTCCACATCAAGGCACACCATGCCAAATCCACTACAAACTGGACGTAGGGTTATTATCCCCTAGGGGAGGCCCGAACCAGTATAAACCCTATCTCTCCCTGTGGGAACCCATCGAGGTTCATTCTCCATATCATACTCCACCACAGAAAAACCTGCTGGAACTAATGCAATTGTTCCAACAGTTGGCGCCGTCCGTGGGGACCTTAGTCCTAGAAGCTAAGTTCTCTACCACTGCCTGCTACCCGAAGTGCGCCCGAGGGGGGAGCATCGAGGATTTCTCGCTTCGCGCACCCTCCGGCAAGAGGCTTCGAGGGCAGATCGAAGGCCACCTTCGCCTTCCTCCATCCTTCGCGTACCGGAGCCCACTCTCCGGCAAGGGGCTCCGCTCCACGTTTCAAAGGTCATCGGAGCCCGAGGGCTACAAGGTAAGTACCGCCCGAAGCCTTACTCCGATGCACCAATCTGCAGTTACATTAACATAAGCTCGAAGCCATGCTTCGCTTTACTTAAAAACCTAAGCCATGCTTCGCCTTATTTAAAACCGAAGCCACGCTTCGCCTTGTTCAAAAACCGAAGCCACGCTTCGCCTTGTTCAGAAACCGAAGCCATGCTTCGCCTTATTTAAACCCGAAGCCATGCTTCGCCTTATTTAAAACCGAAGCCACGCTTCGCCTTGTTCAAAAACCGAAGCCACGCTTCGCCTTGTCAGAAACCGAAGCCATGCTTCGCCTTATTTAAACCCGAAGCCACGCTTCGCCTTATTTAAAACCCGGAGTACCCCTCCGAAGGCTACACAGTGCCCCCGGGCCCGTAGCAGTGGGCTAAAAGGACTCCGGGCCACTGGCCCGACGCGTCCAGGGATTCCGGGCTCCGCGCCCGAAGCATCCTAGGGATTCCGGGCTCCGCACCCGAAGCATCCCAGGGTCGAAGGTGACCCCGAGTCGAAAGTGGCTCAGAGTCGAAGGTGGCTCACACTATCACAGGTTCGGTGAATCCACACCAAATATCCTTCTCATTACAGGACCAAGTTCTGAAGCCTTGCTTCGGTATCTAAACACGCTCCGAAGCCTGGCTTCGCGTGCTCATATACTATACGCCTAAGCGTCTCGAAGTCATACTTCGCCATAATCTAAGTGCATTTCAGAGCCCCGCTCACGCACAGCATCCAAACCCCGGCATGCCGAAGCATGTTTCGCTCGAATTGGGTATGCGGAAGCCTTGCTTCGCACCAAATTGATGCGTCCGGAGCCCGTAAGAGGCCCTCGCTCGGTACAAATCCAAATATCCGAAGCCGCCGAAAAGGCGCACCCCTTCGCATGTTTATTTTTTGCCCGCACCAGCAACGGTTAAGTCCCTAACTGCCACGAGCAAAAGGGGGGAAGAATATATGCGAGGTGTGCGAGTGTAATGCGCAGTACGAGCGTAGCAAGCTAAAACGTTCGAAGCCAAACAACACGAAGCATACAGGCAAAGTGTGCAAAGATAACAAGCTCAATTCATTGTATGTTGAGAAGGGTGTTACAGACATACTTCGGAAACCAAACTACGCATAATCTGTATCTAAGCCTAAGAAGAACCGTGTGCGAGCCCCCGACCCTCGCTTGCCCCTTCTTCGGCCAGGGCCACCTCGGCTGGACGTTGCCTCGTCGGAGCCCGCTCTCCCTCGACCGGCCCGTCCAGGCTCCGAAGCCCACAGGCTTCGACTTCCGCTCTGCAGGTTGCTCCAAGTTCGCGAAGCAGGCGGGGCCGTGTCAAAGGCAGAAAAGTCTAGGGCTTCGTCGCTCGCTAACACCGTTCGCGAAGGCAAAGGTAAGGGGTTCTGAAGGGGCTCCGCCTTCACAGCGGCTAACAAGTCCTGAGCTATTTCGGAGATGGCTTCGCCCCTAGGCCCCCTTGGAAGCTTAAACCGAGGGGGACCTTCGGACCTAGCTACTTCAAGAATCGCCCACAGTTGTCGAAGCCCTTCAGAGTCCTCGAGGACTTCGAGGTCTACGCTCGAAGGTTGAGCCTGGGCAGGTATAAAAAACCCCCGCATTCATATTAATAAACTGATAAGTTTTTACAAAGCCTACAGCTAGGTATTACAAAAAGCCTAAGGAGATCTACACCTTCGGAGGCGGAGTCGTCGAGGTCGAAGGCTTGTCCGAGTCGACGGGCCCCTTGAACCGGCGTTGTCGAAAGGCCTTCATGAGATCAAGGACTGCCTCGCAGCCTTGCTCCTTCCAAGGCTCCTGCAGCCGCCGCCAGGCCCCGCGGACTTCGCCAGGAGGCGTCACCAAGTGCGGACCCCCGAAGGCCACTGGGGTCACGGAGGTCGCAGCCCGAAGATGATCGCACCCCGCGGCATGAAGCATATGCAGCACCCCCTGGCCCGCGACGCGACCGGCCATAAGTGCGAAGCCCGTCAGCGCTTCGTCCGCTACCGAAGCCGCAGTCTTCAAGAAATCAGCGCGGTCCCCAATCGGGTCCTGATCACCAAATTCCGGAGTCCGGCACTCGGTCCCTATCTTCTCAAGGACCTCGGTCAGGCTCTGAGTGGCCTCGCCGAGGTTAGCCACAACGAAGCTCTCAAGATCCCGAGCCCGCTAGCGGAGCTCCTCGTTCTCCTTCGCCTGGCGAGCCTCGGCATCCTTCGAAGCTTGGAGTTCCGCGCGGAGCCGAGCCGTCTCCAAGGCCAAGGCTTCCTTCGCCTCAGCAGCCGAAGCCTCGGCCCGCCTCCGCTTCTCGGCTTCCTTCAATACCTCGCGGCGAAGGGCCTCCTTCTCCTCTGCAAGGCGCTCCATCCGTCGGTCGGCAGCAGTCGAAGCTGCCGCGTTCAGTGCGAGGGCCTGCAGGAATTCAAGAAACCTTAAGTATGAACCAAGGGACAAAGTATAGCTCGAAGCTGCAAGGGGCTCCGCTCACCCGCATAAGGACTTCGTTTGAGCTAACAAAGAGCTCTGTAGGATCTCGGTGGCTAAGCTGGGCCACCAAGTCCCCCTCCTCCGCAGAAGCGCAGGCCTCGCGGAAGCCGAGGATCGCCGCCGCCGTCACGCCCCCCCTCGGCTTGAAAGGGTGAATCACCGCCACGGTGGTCTCCGCGGGCTCCGGCAAGGCGGGGCTCAGGCCCACCACATCGACATCTTCTTCGCCTCGAGGGTCCGCACGGTCTCCGCCGCCCTCGCCGTCAGACGAAGTGCTCTCGGACTCCGACCCACTGCCGCTGCCGCTGCCGCTGCCGCTGCTGCTACTACTCGAAGCCTCCGAGGGCTTCGCTTCGGCGGACTTCGACCCACCTTCGCCTGCCGGCTTCGCCACAGTGGGCCTCGCATCATCTTCGTCTTCTGCGAAAAGCCAAGTCAAAACCTGCATATTGAAGAGAAGCATGCAAGAAGAAAAAAGGGTTTACCATCATCAGAGATCTCCTGGAAGGAACCAGGGGCTAAGTGCGTCCTCCAGCTCCCTCGCTGCGAAGCTGGCGCATCCGCCTTCGCGCCCGAAGTTGGTTCCGCCGGAGCATCCATGGTCTCCTTGGCAGCAGGAGTGCGCGCATCTGCCTCCTCTTCCGAAGCCCTCGTCGCCAGGGGCTTCGTCACTGCCTTCTTCGGCATTCTGATCAGACTTCGGCTCGAAGGGCTAAAGGATGGCGAAGGGCTAGAAGCTCGCGAAGGTCGCTCTGCGAGGCTAGGAGGAAGAGGAGAGCGAAGGTGGTAAGGCGGTAAGAAGAAGCGAATGAGAGTGTGCCGGGGCTGCACGCGGTAAGTCCCTATTTATAGGCGCGGTAAGAATTCCAACCGTCATGGGCCGAGCCCGCCGCCAGATGGGCCTCCGGCGAAAGCGAATCAGGCCCAAGCAAGGTAACGGTAACTTTTCTGACCGTTGCGGAGCCGTTCGGGCTCCCCGAGGCCGCTCTGGCACGAGCATTTATTACCCCCAGGGATCGAGGTCTCCTTCGGTCCTGGCTCCGGAGGTATGTTTCCTCCGAAGTGTTTTCAGGTCATTTGCCCTAAGGGCGCGTGCACCCCTTCGTTCTGAAGGCCTACACGCGAGGGGCTACTGTTGGGGAAATATGCTTCCCTTAAACAGAGGCCAAATGACGTCAGCCTCCGACAGCCTCCGGCCCAGAGTCAGGTACTGTCGGAGCCTGCTTTCTCCCTAAGTATTGTTTGCAGGTCCCAGTGTACCCTTCGGGAGCCAAGCCCGGAGGCCACCCTCCGGAGTCCTGTTCGGAGGCCACCCTCCGGAAGCCAAGTCCGGAGGCCACCCTCCGGGAGCCAAGCCCGGAGGCCACCCTCCGGAAGCCCTGTTCGGAGGCCACCCTCCGAGAGCCAAGCCCGGAGGCCACCCTCCGGAAGCCAAGTCCGGAGGCCACCCTCCGAGAGCCAAGTCCGAAGGCCACCCTCCGAGAGCCAAGCCCGGAGGCCACCCTCCGGAAGCCAAGTCCGGAGGCCACCCTCCGAGAGTCATGCCCGGAGGCCACCCTCCGAGAGCCAAGCCCGGAGGCCACCCTCCGGAAGCCAAGTCCGGAGGCCACCCTCCGAGAGTCATGCCCGGAGGCCACCCTCCGGAGTCCAGTCCGGAGGCCACCCTCCGGAGCCAAGTCCTGAGGCCGCCCTCCGGAGCCAAGTCCATACCGGGGGCCCCCCGCCCCTGGTATGTCGTTTAGCTGGTCAAAGCCTGGCGCAGCCTGACACGCCAGTAAAGCTGTAAAGTTGTCTGGCACCTTTTGTATTGTAGCTAGCTCCTTTTCCCCCCTCTGCCCCTGTGAGCCTGAGGCTCATAGGGGGCATCCTAGTCTTTTCCTTTAGCCTACGTGCCTATAAAAGCAGGGCCAAGCCCTTGTAATGGATATGCTCCAGGGGGCCGTGAGACCCTGGAGTTATCCTCTCCACATCAAGGCACACCATGCCAAATCCACTACAAACTGGACGTAGGGTTATTATCCCCTAGGGGAGGCCCGAACCAGTATAAACCCTATCTCTCCCTGTGGGAACCCATCGAGGTTCATTCTCCATATCATACTCCACCACAGAAAAACCTGCTGGAACTAATGCAATTGTTCCAACAGTTGGAGCATGCTAATGCTGGGTCCGAACTTGTGAGGCTCCAAGAGGAAGCTAGCCAACTCCTAAATCAGAAGAATATTTTAACTACAGAGAATGCTAGGATTTCCGGAGTTCTAGCAGAAATGACTTCGAGCAAGGATGCACTAATTGAAGAAAAGCTTAAGTCCGAGAAGGTAGCTACGGAGGTCATAGAACAGATGCTAGGTGTTCTGGAGTACTTCGGTACTACTGGATCACTTCCTTCAGATGACAACGTCACTCTGCTGCGCCGGTTAAAAGGGATCCAAGGAGCAGCGAAGCAAATGAAGACGGCAGGCATTCGTTACGGAGAACTCTCCGGACAAGTGTCTGCCCTCGGACTACTTCGTTACTACGAGGACTTGGGTCGAACAATCACTCCGACCACAGAGGGCTCTATTACCTTCGACAACGAACGGCTTTTAAATCCTTCCGAAGGCGTGACTGCTGCCTGGCGAGCCTTTCAAACCTCATGGAGAGCCGAAGGTCGTTCCGCAATCAAGGCTTGGATCGATGAAGGCCAACGCCAGAAGCAAGTTCGGAACCAAGCTTCGAGCAGTCAGCCTCCTCTGAACCCGCAGGTTTAGGAATCATTTAGGATTTTTGACTATGTAAAGCTTCATGCTTGTAAACATTTATCAATGAAAATCTTGTTTGTCATATTTTTAAGCTTTGCCTCTTATGGAAGACATCGAAGTGTTAGAGCTTAACGACGAACTTCGCTCACTATGGAATACCTTCGAACTTCTAAAGACTTACAAGCGTCCTCGATTTCTAATTCCTCGAGATGACTCCGGCGTAATTGCGCCCGAAATAATCAAAGATGTAATGTCTTATATTAAAGAGGAAGAGAAAGAGGTTAACGTAAACACCTCGTCTTCTGAAGACACTATTTGGTCTGAAGACGAAGGTGAAGCTCGAAATAAAAGATCTGAAGATCTTAGAAGCTAGGAAAGAAGCCCCGAACGACTTCGAACTTGGGCCGAGCTTCAACAAGAGCAGAAGGATTTTAGAGCTTCGAAGGGGAGGAAGAGAGTTAAACGTAAAGTTATTAGAACTTCCGATGCTGGAACTAGTCGTTCCACCCCTAGCTCTAGGGACCGAAGAGGTCTCCGATTCCTTCTTGGTATAGATACCAATTTTTCACAGTGTAATCTGTAAACACATTTATTTCAATAATGAATGCCGATTTAAAATTGTCTCCATATTTACTAGCCCCTCTTTGAGTATAAGCAACTTCGAAATGTATTCAAAGATGGTTATGCGCAAAGAAAAAACTTCGGAGTACAATTTTTTGGAGGTTCGGAGCCCCTCTGTCATTTAAAGATCTTTTAAAATCTTAAGAAATGTCTTCGACTATTTGCAGTCGGAAGAATGGCAACTTAGTACCTTTGTTTTATGAAAGAAATCACTTGAGATAACTTCCAGGACACTTTAGTGTCTTAAAAAAAATTTGTCACTTTGGACTATGTTAACAGACATTCGAAGCTCATGGCTCAAATTCTGTTTTGCTTTAGCCACCTTCGGCTTATTTTTGCGATCTCTGTCGAACCAATGGTTCGGAGTTTGCAATGGTCTCTTTGGACTCTTTTTACGGATGTCTACCAGCCAATGGCTTGGACTCCGTATATTTTGGCCACCTTTGGCTCTTTTTGCAGAAGTCTACCAGCCAATGGCTTGGACTTCGCAGGATTTGGCCACCTTCGGCTCTTTTTACGGAAGACTACCAGCCAATGGCTTGGACTCCGTAGGTTTTGGCCACCTTCGGCTCTTTTTACGGAAGTCTACCAGCCAATGGCTTGGACTCCGTAGGGTGTGGTTTTGGGCTCTTTTACGGATGCCTACAAGCCGGTGGCCTGGGCTCCGGATTATGCCAGCCCCCACGTCGGAAGCTTCGAACTTTATGGGTTCGAAGTCCGAAAATACAACCCAGCTTCATGACTGTTGGCGTAAAAGATTACGCTAACAGGTTTCTGTAGAAAAGAAACTAACAAACGAAGTGTTTGCGAAGCAAACTGTTCTAAGCCTCCGAAAGGATAATAACTTAGAATAGTTCGAAAGTGTGTATTGATTCACTTGTAATCGGTCCTCATTACAGGGTGAAATGGGGGGTATTTATAGGCCTAAACATTAAGGAAAAGACCTATTTACCCCTCTATTACAACCGACATTAAGGAAACTATTTGGTTTCCTTAATAGGGCTAAAATGGTAAAAAACTAATCTAATAGGATAGAAGATAAGTCTTCCATCTTAGCTGGCAGAAAAGATCCTGAAGAGCTTTGGTTCGAAGACATACTTCGAACCAATGCCAGTCTTCGGACTTCGAACGAGGTTCTGGGCATCTTCGAAGATGGTCTTCGAACAACCTTCGAATTGATTGGCTGTCTTTATGCTGCTTCGGCAATAACCCCGAAGATGAGATATTTTCCCCCAACAGTAGCCCCTCGAATACGCTTCTCCGTTCGACCTGCAACGTTAGGAGAGGAGTATACGGAAAGAAAAGATAACCAATCATAGGGGTTATTGATTTTCATTTTATCTCCGAAATACATGAAGATATGAACTTCGAATTAGTCATAAGGTAATTACTTTTCGAACTATCTTAGAACCGACTCAGGAAGTTCGAAAGTCTTTTTAGACTTAGAAAATATAGCCGTTAGTTTCTATTTCTAACGGAGTTATACGAGGCGTTATTTTCGGAGGAAAATAACAAGCGGGAATGCGAAAGGGCAGAGCCTAAACGGTAACAAACGGAAAGTTTAGACTATAAATAAAGAACTCGAGAACTTACTCGATTACCTTTTCACTGCTTCTTCTCAGTCAAAAGCCTTTTGAGCCCTTTGAGTTCTTGAGCCCTAGCTTTCGAGTTCTTGAGCCCTAGTCTCCACTCTCTCAAATCGATCCAGCGATTGCGATGGCGAAGACCAAAGGCTCTGCACCTCCTTCAACCTTGGTTCGTCAACAAGCGACTGCGGCAGCGGCAGCGGCAACAGTGGCGGCGACGCCTTCGATGCAGGCGACAACTTCCATGGCGGCAAAGGGAAAAAATCCCCAAATCGCCGATGATCAAGGTCTGTGCCCTCCATCGACCAAATATTTGGACCAATCCTTTGAATTAGGACCTTCAACCTGCAAAAGAGAGTCCCTAGCAATGGCAGTAGGAGGAAATATTGGTGCGGGAGTTATGATTCGAAAACCAGGGAAAGAAGTGATTCCAGTGCCCAGACCCGGAGAAGTAGTAGTGTTCGAAGCTTTTTTCGAAGCCGGTTTGGGTCTTCCTGCAGTGGATTTTCTGGCAGAGGTACTCGAACTGTTCCATATAACTCTTCCTCAATTATCTCCGAATGCAGTAGCTAGATTAGCTATTTTTGAATGGGCCTTAAGAGCCGAAGGATGTGAAGGAAGGGCGGAAATCTTCGCTGCATTACATAGAGCAACCTGCCAGCCAAAAACCTTCGTAGCTCCCGGAGGTGAAAAAGTAGTAACGTCTTTTGGCAGTATCAACTTTAGACTTCGGGATGAGTACGCCCTTCGCTTTCCTGCTAAAGCCATCAACGCTAGGTGGTACACCGACTGGATTTTGAAATGGTTCTATGCTGAAGTCGGGGCAAGCAATCCTCTGGCCGGACCCCTTAGAGAAATCCAATTCCGAAAGGAGGCTTTGGTGCGTCCTGACGAAGGTCAATTCGAAGCCCGTCTAAACTTGCTTGAAAAAGTTAGCCGAAGGCTCAGTATGCGGGATTTGGCAGAAGAGTTCATCGGTCTTCAAATTCCTCCACTGATGGCCGACTGGCCTATTATCTTCGAAGATGATTCCGAAGGTGGTCTTCGCAGAATTAACTTGACTTCAAGTCCTACAGGTAACTTCGAAAACAACATGCATTAAACATATTTGCTTCGAAGAAAAAACTGACTTGAATTATTTATTTTGTAGAATCTTCAGCCCCTGTTACTTTAGAACAGATTATAAGGGCTTCGGAAAAAATCTTGGGTGCTCCAACTCCGACCGAAAAAGAGTGGCGAATTAAGCTGGTTGGGAGTTGGGAAAGATTTAACAGAGTATGGGGAATGCTGAAACTCACTCCTCCCCCTCTGATGGATTGGGCGCCTTTGGAGAAAGGGCCTCAAAAAAGGAAAGCCGAAGCTGGAACTTCAAGTTCAGCAAAAACTCCGGTGAAGAGGGTGGATCGGAAGCCGAAGAACCTCGCACCTTTAGATCCTATACCTTCGAGCTCCAGAGCTTCGGTTTCAGATTCCCAAGAAGAAATGGAAAGGTTACTTGTGCGGCTAATGGAAGAGAATGAAACTCAAAAGCTCGCACAGGCCGAAGTATCTGTGAACGTACCGGAGTCTGGAGAAAATATTGATCAGCCAAGGACTTCGGTAGTTCAAGAAGATGTAGCTCAGGACGAAGTTCCTGTGAATGAAAGTGGGGTCGAAGTCACTATGGCTTCGATTCCCAAAGAAGCAGCGAGGACTACCCAGGACGATGCTCCTGCAGTCCATGATTCAACGGCTGATTCAGATGAAGAATTAGCTTTCGATCCACCAATCAGTCCGACAACGACTCCTCCACGGACTGCCGAAGGTAGATTTCGAAGAACTTTTGTATTTATTTGAATTTTTATACTATGTATAATACTTTTGATTACTTTGCAGAACCCACTCCTATGGAAGAAGTCCGCCAGGAGGAAATAATTCCTGAACCTTCGACGACTTCGGAGCCAGCCCCGAGAGTTACTCAAAAGGGGCCTGGAAGAGGCAAAAGACAAATAGAGCCCCTGCCTGCTATAAGCTCCGAATCAACTCCGTCTGATTCAACAGACGAGAGCCAATCTTCCAGGGAGGCTCAAACTCCAATGGCTCCGAAGACCGTAGGCCAAAGCTCCGGTCCTTCGTTGAACGAAGATGACCAAGAGGCAATAAGCATGCTCCCCTTGCTGGCTCCTTTCTTAGGGCAAACAACTGGTCTTCGGACTTTGCTCGAACCTTTGGATCGAGCTAGTCGTGACATAGGGGAGACCAAATTAGTGGCCATCCTGCGCAAGGCTGACAGGACGGAGCTTAATGCCATTATTGAACGTACAGCTTATCAGGTACGAAGCAACTGCAAATTATTATAGAATTTATCTTCGAATGAATATTTACTTTAGTTTTTACTTTGACAGCAAACTGTTTTGGCCCGAGCTGCAAGTTTATGTAATGACGAAGAAATCGCTCGGCTTCGGGAAGAAAATAGCACTCTTCAAAGGAATTTTAACATCTCTGAAAGTCGAGTGACTCAAATGGACAATATAATATTAACAGAGAGAAGGGCCAGGCAAAGCTTAGAAGCTGCAAAGAAAGAGCTCGAAGCAGAGAGGATTGTGCTTCGAGCAGAGGTTGAAAAACTGCGGGCAGAACATGCTACTGCAGGGTCTAGACTCGTCCGACTTGAAGAGGAAGCTAGCCAATTGTTGACACAGAAAAACACTTTGACCACTGAAAATGCTAGGCTTTCTGGTGTTTTGGACGAAGTTACTTCGACGAAGGATGCACTGAACGAAGATAAGTTGAAGTCTGAGAAGGTGGCTGCGGAGGTTATGAATCAGTTGTTAGAAGTCCTGGAATACTTCGGTACTACCGGAATTCTTCCTTCTGATGATAACATCAGCCTTCTGCGCCGGTTGAAAAGGATCCAAGGGGTGGTGAAGCAGATGAAGACGGCGGGCATTAGATACGGAGAGCTCTCCGGACATGTGTCTGCTGTTGGTCTACTTCGCTATTACGAGGATTTGGGCCGATCAATAACTCCGGACGCAGGAAGAGGTCCAATCACCTTCGACGACGACCGACTTCTCAAACCTTCCGAAGGTGTAGCTGCTGCTTGGCGAGCCTTCCAAACTTCGTGGAGAGCCGAAGGTCGATCTGCGATCAAGGCTTGGATTGATGAAGGCCAACGCCAGAAGCATGTTCGGAGCCAAGCTTCGAGCAGCCAACCTCCTTCAAACCCACAGGTTTAGGAATGTTTTAGGATTTTTAACCGTGTAAAGCTTTGTGCTTGTAAACATTTATCAATGAAAATCTTGTTTGTCATATTTTTAGGCTTTGCCTCTTATCGAAGATATCGAAGTGTTAGAGCTTAACAGCGAACTTCGCTCACTGTGGAACACCTTCGAACTTCTAAAGAGTTATAAGCGTCCTCGATTTCTTATCCCTCGAGATGACTCCGGCGTTATTGCGCCCGAAGTAATCAAAGACGTATTGTCTTATATTAAAGAGGAAGATAAAGAAATCGACGCAAACACCTCGTCTTCTGAAGACACTAATTGGTCCGAAGACGAAGGTGAAGCCCAAAATAAAAGATCTGAAGGTCTTAGAAGCTGGGAGAGAAGTCCTGAGCGGCTTCGAACTTGGGCCGAGCTTCAACAAGAACAGAAAGATTTTAGAGCTTCGAAGGGGAGGAAGAGAATTAAACGCAAAGTTCTTAGAACTTCCGATGTTGGAACTAGTCGTTCCACCCCTAGCTCTCGGGACCGAAGAGGTCTCCGATTCCTTCTTGGTATAGATACCAATTTTTCATAATGTAATCTGTAAACACATTTGTTTCAATAATGAATGCCGATTTAAAATTGTCTCCATATTTACTAGCCCCTCTTTGGGTATAAGCAACTTCGAACTGCATTCAAAGATGGTTATGCGCAAAGAAAAAACTTCGGAGTACAATTTTTTGGGGGTTCGGAGCCCCTCTGTCATTTTTAAAGATCTTTTGAAATCTTATGAAATGTCTTTGACCTTTGTAGTCAGAAGAATGGTAACTTGGTACCTTTGTTTGCTTTACGAAAGAAATCAATTAAGATAACTTCGAGGACACTTTAGTGTCTTAAGAAATTTGTCACTTTGGACTTATATGAACAAACATTCGAAGCTCATGGCTTAAATGCTGTTTTGCTTTAGCCACCTTCGGCTGTTTTTTGCAGAAATCTACCAGCCGGAGCTTGGATTTCGCAGAAATTGTAGCCACCTTCGGCTATTTTTGCAGAAGTCTACCAGCCGGAGCTTGGACTTCGCAGAATTTGGCCACTTGGGCTCTTTTTTGCAGAAGTCTACCAGCCGGAGCTTGGACTTCGCAGAATTTGGCCACCTTCGGCTCTTTTTACGGAAGTCTGACAAGCTGCAGCTTGGACTCCGCAGATTTTGGCCACCTTCGGCTCTTTTTACGGAAGTCTACCAGCCGAAGCTTGGACTCCGTAGAATGTGGTATTGGCTCTTTTACGGATGCCTACAAGGTATCAGCTTGGGCTCCGGATGGATTTCAGCCACCACACCGGAGGCCTCGACTTTATGGGTACGAAGTCCGGAAATACAGCCCTGCTTGATGACACTTCCCTCTCGAACGACTTCTGTCCCAGCGCGTCCGCTCGGGAAACTAGGAGTGTCAAGGGGAAGGCAAGCCACAGGGTGTATGCTTTATTAATTTAGAGGTGATTACAAGCGAATTACAAGGAGCCCTTATGCGAAGTATCGCTTTAGGTGCTCCGCATGCCAAGTATGTGCTAACTCTTCACCTTCTAAATTAGCTAATTTAAATGAACCAGGGCGCCCCGAGCGGACGATTAGATATGGACCTTCCCATTTATTGCCTAACTTCCCTGGTGCTATAATGCTTCGTAGAACAAGATGACCCGGCCTTAACTCACTAAGCTTAACCTTCGGGTCATACCAAGTCTTCGTCTGCTGATGATACTTTGATAAATTAGCTACAGCTCGAAGCCTTGTCTCTTCTGACAAATCTAACGAAGCTTGTCTTTCTTCTTCGATGTCTGGTTCGGTGCTGCGAAGTGATCCCCCTTTGAGCTCCGTTGGAGTCATAGCTTCATCTCCGAATAGCAGTCTGAACGGAGTAAACCCTGTGGACCTTGTTTGCGTAGTCCGAATGGACCACAGAATCTTCGGAAGCTCTTCGGTCCACAGTCCTTTTGATAGTCCTACTATTCTTCGATTTAGCCCTGATAAGATATTTCCATTGGCTCGCTCAACTGCTCCATTTGACTGAGGATGTCTCACTGCAGCAAAACATAGTTGAATGCCTAGGTCTTCGCAGAACTTCCTGAAGGGTTCTGCATCGAACTGTGTTCCATTATCAACTGTGAGATATCTAGGCACTCCGAACCGGCAAATAATGTTTTTCCAGAAGAATTTCTGTACATTATTCGAAGTGATAGCTGTTAAGGGCTCTGCTTCCACCCACTTAGAAAAATACTCAATAGCTACCACTGCGAACTTCAGATTTCCCTTTGCTAACGGAAAGGGACCAATTAGATCCATACCCCATCTGGCCATTGGCCATACCGGAGCAATGACTTGAAGAGCTGTTGGTGGGCGATGACTCCGTCGACCCATCCACTGGCATCCTTGACAAGTGCGGACCAAGCTCTCCGCATCAGCTGTTATTGTGGGCCAATAAAGCCCCTGGCGAAGTGTTTTTCCTGCCAGAGCTCTAGGGGCTAAATGACTTCCACAAAGGCCTTCATGAATTTCTCGAAGAATTTCTTGGCCTTCGGCTTGAGATATACATCGGAGTAGAGGGGAACATACTCCGGCCTTGTATAATATACCGTTGATTAACTGATAGTTTCTTGCTCTGAGCTTTAATCTTGACAATTGGGGCTCTTCGGGCAAATTCGTTCCTCCTTGCAAGAATTCTATGATTGAATCTTTCCAATCTGCACTAGGAATGCAGAGAATCTCTGCAGAAGCAACTTGTGGCACCGAAGGTATATTGAGCTCCTCATAGAAAGCTTCGTCAGGCACATCCACAGCTCCGGCAGCAGCCTTCGCTAAAATGTCCGCTTGCACGTTTTCAGCTCTTGGTATACTCCGAATGGAAATACCCTTGAAATGTGCTTCGATCTTGCGAATTTCTTCCAAATACTTTGCAAGCTGTGGATGTCGGACTTGAAAACTTTTGTCTACATGCCCTGCTACTATCTGAGAATCTGTTTTTATAATTATTCTTGTAGCTCCTAGAGCACGTGCTTTCCGGAGTCCCAATAATATTCCTTCGTACTCCGCTATATTATTGGTAGACTTAAAGTTGAGTCTTGCGGAGTACATTGCTCTTTGTCCTGACGGTGAAATTAATACTGCCCCAATGCCTGCTCCGGATGCTTGAAAAGCCCCATCGGAGTAAATAGTCCAAACTCCGTCATCTGATTTCTCCGGAGTTAACTTCGTAGGTGGAGTCCACTCTGCTACGAAGTCTGCTAGAACTTGAGATTTGATAGCTGTCCTTGCCAGGAAAGATATGCCGAAGGGTGCTAGCTCTACTGCCCACTTTCCAATCCTTCCAGTGGAATCTTTGCTTCGGAGCATATCTCCTAAAGGATACGAAGTTGGTACAATTACATTATGAGCCAAAAAATAATGTCTTAGCTTCCTCGAAGCCATTATCAGAGCATAAACGAACTTTTCATGTTCGGAATATCTTGTCTTTGCTCCTGACAATGCTTCGGATACAAAATAGACAGGATTTTGGACCAACTTCCCATTGATATCAGCTTCTCTGACAAGGACTGCGCTGACAGCTGATCCTGTGGCTGCAAGATACAGGAGTAGGGTTTCGTCCGCAATAGGCACCGTAAGCGTAGCAAGATTGCTGAGATAATCTTTAATATCTTCGAAGCTTTTCTGACACTCCGGTGTCCATGCAAAATCTTCGGACCCTTTCAAAGCTTTAAAAATTGGCAAACTCCTCTCCGCAGACCTTGATAAAAACCTGCTAAGTGCGGCCAGACGTCCAGTCAGCTTTTGCACTTGCTTTAAATTCTCGGGAGGAGCCATCTTCTGCAGCGCAGTTATTTGAGTAGGGCTAGCTTCAATTCCCCTGCTTGAAACTAAGTACCCTAACAACTTTCCAGCCTTAGCTCCGAATATACATTTTTCGGGGTTAAGGCGGATCCCACATGCCCGAAGGCTATTGAATGTTTCTGCTAAGTCTAGGCTATGTTGGTGCTTTAAAGCACTCTTTATTACAATATCATCCATATAGGCCTCCACATTGCGACCTAATTGATGACCTAGAGCCTTAGCAACTAATCTTGAAAAAGTAGCCCCGGCATTTCTTAGGACGAAGGGAATTCTTACATAGCAGAAGACTCCTGAAGGAGTTACAAAGCTCGTCTTGATTTCATCTTCGCGCTTCAACCATATTTGATGATATCTGGAATACGCGTCGAGGAAGCTTAGTAACTCCGAACCTGCAGTGGAGTCAACTAGCTGATCAATTCGGGGCATGGGGTAGGGGTCACGTGGGCACGCTTTATTCAAAGATGTGAAATCAATGCACATGCGCCACTTTCCGGAAGACTTCTTCCTGACGAAGACTGGGTTGGCTAGCCATTCTGTATGGGCCACTTCTCTGATAATCCCAGCCTTCAACAGTTTTTCAACTTCGTCCTTAGCTAGAGCAGCTCTCTCTGCGGACATCTTCCGGAGCCCTTGTCGAACAGGCCGGGCCTTCGGGTTTACAAGCAAGCTGTGTTCAATAATATCCCGATCGACTCCGGTGATATCTTCGTCAGACCAGGCGAAGACATCCAAATTTTCTCCTACAACCTTTTCCAAGGAAGTTGCAACTTCGGGAGGTAAATCTTTACCAAACTGAAAAGTGTATTCTTTACCATCTTTGACAATGATCTTCGTTGCAATCTCTCCTTCGGGACTTGGTCTTGGAAATGACTTCTTCGAAGCTTCGGAGGAGGCTGAAAAAATTTCTCCATTATCTTGGACACTGTTTACTTGCCTCGGATCAAGAGGAGGACCATGACCATAATCTGCTCTCCGAGCTATGGCTTGATCTCCGAAGATTGTCAGAACTCCTGATTGTGTGGGCATCTTCATGCACAAGTAATTGTGATGCGCCACAGCTCCGAACTGATTCAACATGCCTCGGCCGAAGATAACATTATAAGCATACGGGGCATCTACCACATCAAAGATAACTTCCTCAGTTCGGGCTAGTAAACCTTCTCCGAAGGTTACTTCCAGGCCTATCTGGCCAAGTGCATCTAGCGGAGGTCCTGCAAAGCCTTGCAGAGGACGAGCCGCTGGGAGGAGATGCTTCCGGGAAATGCATAACTGATCGAAGGCTTGTACAAATATGATATCTGCCGAGCTACCTCCGTCAATTAGCACCCTTCGGACTTCAGTCCCGGCAATATCAGCAGTGATAACCAATGGATCTGCATGCGGGAACTTGATACCAGCTGCATCCTCCGCAGAGAAAGATATTGGAACATGAGACCACTCCGGCATTGCAGCTGCAGATGACGAAGTCCCAATGTGGCCTACTTCTCGAACGTACTCTCTTCGCTGTCTCTTGGACATGCTTCCGAGGGTACCTCCTCCGGAGATAGGGAGAACTACTCTCTTCCCTCTATCTTGCCCTTCTTCTTGCTTCGGAGGTGGCATAACATTGGCCACCGGAGGATGCCTTGCAGCATCAAAATTTTCTATCTGCGCCACAGCCTGAACCGGCTCCGAGCGCACTGCTGCTGCTGGACTTCGGTCGGTACTACCTTGACCCGAAGTTCTCTCCAAGTATTCTCCCCGAAGGGTAAGAATAGCCTTGCAGGTGTCAGTTGCATGGCTTCGGTTCTCTCCATGAATACAACAAAAAAGGGTCTGGCCCTTGCCAGCCGTTTTCCCTGGCGGCTTCCAGCCGCTGGACTTGTTCCCCGCAGGCTGTGGAGCTCTTGGTACAAACTTCTGCGGGGGTGCAATGTTTAAGACTTCAGAGCGAGGGTGCTTTTGCCCTCTTCTTCTATCATGTTGCACTTCGGGGACTGGTTCTTGCGGCTGAGCCGAAGTCTTCACCTCTGCTTTAACTTCTGTCAACACTGTCGAAGTAGCAGTAGTCCTCCGAAGCCAACCTTCTTCCGACTTCGAGTACTCCTCGAAGTACGACATCAACTGTGATACTGTGGTGATGCTCTTCCGATGCAATTTATCCAGAAGGCCTTTATGACTGACTCCTTCCCGAGCCGCATCAACCACCGAAGATGTGGACAGCCCCCGAATTTGCGACTTCGTGTGAGCGAAGCGCTTGAAGTACTGCCTCAATGTTTCTCCGGGGAGCTGTTTCACTTGGAAAAGGCTTCCTGTCGACATGGGGGGCACGAAAGTGCCCTGAAAGTTACTTATGAACTTCTTCAACTGTGACCATGAAGTGATTGATCCTGGTTTTAAAGACCAGAACCATCTCAACGCCACTCCTTGAAGGGCTAACGGGAAGCACTTCGCCATAGTTTCTCTGTCTCCGCCACTAGCCTCGATTGCTAGGGCATAAGAACGCACAAACTCACTGGGATCTTCGTCTCCGGCATACTTGCTAAGCTTCGAAGCTTTGAACCTCGGATCGAAGCGAACCTTCTGAAGCTCAGGATGCAACGGAGATTCATTGTCGTAAGAGGCGTTCTCCGGGGCTTCGGGATAATCAAGATCGTCGTCTTCGTGCACTTCGGGGATAACTGGGGTGACTTGAGGACGAAGCCTGTTCGCAGCCTCTTGCCGCCACCTCGCTACCTCAGCTTGAAGATTGGCCATTTGAGTGGCCATATCTCCAAGGCTATCTTCATCTCCTCCGGAAGGACCTTCCGGGTCTTGAGAACTGGTATGATCAGTTCGAATCGGAATGGAGGGTGGCAGAGTGGCTCCGGGTGGTCGGAGTGTGGAAGGGGTTGGTGGAGAGGTTTCGTATCCTCGAGGGATAAAAGCCCCTTGCGGAGTTTGAGGTGGAGGGATAGTCGAAGACCCTCCGACTTCGACTGTGTCGAAGGGTATCTCTCCGGAGATCCGAGAAGACCTCCGAGTAGGGTTGCGAGGTGCGCTCCGCTTAGGAGGCATGATGCAAAAGGTTGGTAGAGAACGAAGTCTTTTGGACTAGGTTCCCCACGGACGGCGCCAACTGTTGGCGTAAAAGATTACGCTAACAGGTTTCTGTAGAAAAGAAACTAACAAACGAAGTGTTTGCGAAGCAAACTGTTCTAAGCCTCCGAAAGGATAATAACTTAGAATAGTTCGAAAGTGTGTATTGATTCACTTGTAATCGGTCCTCATTACAGGGTGAAATGGGGGGTATTTATAGGCCTAAACATTAAGGAAAAGACCTATTTACCCCTCTATTACAACCGACATTAAGGAAACTATTTGGTTTCCTTAATAGGGCTAAAATGGTAAAAAACTAATCTAATAGGATAGAAGATAAGTCTTCCATCTTAGCTGGCAGAAAAGATCCTGAAGAGCTTTGGTTCGAAGACATACTTCGAACCAATGCCAGTCTTCGGACTTCGAACGAGGTTCTGGGCATCTTCGAAGATGGTCTTCGAACAACCTTCGAATTGATTGGCTGTCTTTATGCTGCTTCGGCAATAACCCCGAAGATGAGATATTTTCCCCCAACAATGACACTTCCCTCTCGGTCAACCCCGCGGTTCCAGTGCGTCCACTCGGAAGCTGGAAGTCTATGAGGGGAAGGCACTATCAGGATCATATGCTTTATTAATTTAGAAGATGATTACAAGCGAATTACAAGGAGCCTTTATGCGAAGTATCGCTTTAGGTGCTCCGCATGCCAAGTATGTGCTAACTCTTCACCTTCTAAATTAGCTAATTTAAATGAACCAGGGCGCCCTGAACGGACAATTAGGTATGGACCTTCCCATTTATTCCCTAACTTCCCTGGTGCTATAATGCTTCGTAGAACAAGATGACCCGGTCTTAGTTCATTGAGCTTAACCTTCGGGTCAAACCAAGCCTTCGTCTGCTGATGATACTTTGATAAATTTGCTACAGCTCGAAGTCTTGTTTCTTCTGATAAATCTAACGAAGCTTGTCTTTCTTCTTCAATGTCCGGTTCGGTGCTGCGAAATGATCCCCCTTTGAGCTCCGTTGGAGTCATAGCTTCATCTCCGAATAGTAGTCTGAACGGAGTAAAACCTGTGGACCTTGTTTGCGTAGTCCGAATGGACCACAGAATCTTCGGAAGCTCTTCGGTCCACAGTCCCTTTGCTAATCCTACTATTCTTCGATTTAGCCCTGATAAAATATTTCCATTGGCTCGCTCTACGGCTCCATTAGACTGAGGATGTCTCACTGCAGCAAAACATAGTTGAATGCCTAGATCGTCGCAAAACTTCCTGAAGGGTTCTGCGTCGAATTGTGTTCCATTATCAACTGTGAGGTATCTAGGCAC
Organism: Zizania palustris; assembly: GCA_019279435.1. Taxonomy (NCBI): domain Eukaryota; kingdom Viridiplantae; phylum Streptophyta; class Magnoliopsida; order Poales; family Poaceae; genus Zizania; species Zizania palustris. The sequence continues at coordinate 20,315,622 of JAAALK010000079.1, forward strand.
TCCGAACCGGCAAATAATGTTCTTCCAGAAGAATTTCTGTACATTGTTCGAAGTGATAGCTGTTAAGGTTTCTGCTTCCACCCACTTAGAAAAATATTCAATAGCTACCACTGCGAACATCAGATTTCCCTTTGCTACCGGAAAGGGACCAATTAAATCCATACCCCATCTGGCCATAGGCCATACCAGAGCAATGACTTGAAGAGCTGTTGGTGGGCGATGACTCCATCGACCCATCCACTGGCATCCTTGACAAGTGCGGACTAAGCTCTCTGCATCAGCTGTTATTGTTGGCCAATAAAGCCCCTGGCGAAGTGTTTTTCCTGCCAGAGCTCTAGGGGCTAAATGGCTTCCACAAAGGCCTTCATGAATTTCTCGAAGAATTTCTTGGCCTTCAGCTTGAGATATACATCGGAGTAGAGGGGAACATACTCCGGCCTTGTATAATATACCGTTGATTATTTGATAGTTTCTGGCTCTGAGCTTTAATCTTGACAGCTGCGGCTCTTCGGGCAAATTTGTTCCTCCTTGTAAAAGTTCCATGATCGAATTTTTCCAATCTGCACTAGGAATGCAAAGAATCTCCACAGAGGGAATTTGTGGCACCGAAGGTATATTGAGCTCCTCATAGAAAGCTTCTTCGGGCACATCCACAACTCCGGCTGCAGCCTTCGCTAAGATGTCCGCTTGCACATTTTCCGCTCTTGGTATACTCCGAATGGAAATACCCTTGAAGTGTGCTTCGATTTTACGGATTTCTTCTCAATACTTTGCAAGCTGTGGATGCCGAACTTGGAAACTTTTGTCTACGTGCCCTGCTACTATCTGAGAATCTGTCTTTATAATTATTCTTGTAGCCCCTAGAGCACGTGCTTTTCGAAGTCCCAATAAAATCCCTTCATACTCCGCTATATTATTGGTAGACTTAAAGTTGAGTCTTGCGGAGTACATTGCTCTTTGCCCTGACGGTGAAATTAACACTGCCCCAATGCCTGCTCCGGATGCTTGGAAAGCCCCATCTGAGTAAACAGTCCAAACTCCGTCACTTGACTTCTCCGGAGCCAAATTTGCAGGTGGAGTCCACTCTGCTACAAAGTCTGCTAGGACTTGGGATTTGATAGCTGTCCTTGCCAAGAAAGATATGCCGAAGGGTGCTAGCTCAACTGCCCACTTTCCAATCCTTCCAGTGGAGTCTTTGCTTCGGAGCATATCTCCTAAAGGATACGAAGTTGGTACAATTACATTGTGAGCCAAAAAATAATGTCTTAGCTTCCTCGAAGCCATTATCAGAGCATAAACGAACTTCTCAAGTTCGGAGTATCTTGTCTTCGCTCCTGATAATGCTTCGGATACAAAATAAATAGGATTTTGGACCAACTTCCCATTGAAATCCACTTCTCTGACAAGGACTGCGCTGACAGCTGAACCTGTAGCTGCAAGGTACAGGAGTAAGGTTTCGTCCGCAGTAGGCACCGTGAGTGTAGCAAGATTACTGAGATACTCTTTAATATCTTCGAAGCTTTTCTGACACTCCGGTGTCCATGCAAAATCTTCGGACCCTTTCAATGCTTTAAATATAGGCAAGCTCCTCTCCGCAAACCTTGATAAAAACCTGCTAAGTGCCGCCAGACGCCTAGTCAGCTTTTGCACTTGCTTTAAATTTTCCGGAGGAGCCATCTTCTGCAACGCAGTTATTTGAGTAGGGCTAGCTTCAATTCCCCTGCTTGAAACTAAATACCCTAACAATTTTCCAGCCTTAGCTCCGAATATACATTTTTCGGGGTTAAGACGGATCCCACATGCCCGAAGGCTATTGAATGTTTTTGCTAAGTCTAGGCTATGTTGGTGCTTTAAAGCACTCTTTATTACAATATCATCCATATAGGCCTCCACATTGCGGCCTAGTTGATGACCTAGAGCCTTAGCAACTAATCTCGAAAAAGTAGCCCCGGCATTTCTTAGGCCGAAGGGCATTCTTACATAACAGAAGACTCCCGAAGGAGTTACGAAGCTTGTCTTGATTTCATCGTCGCACTTCAACCATATTTGATGATAACCAGAATACGCGTCAAGGAAGCTTAATAACTCCGAACCTGTGGTGGAGTCAACCAATTGATCAATTCGGGGCATGGGGTAGGGGTCACGTGGGCATGCTTTATTCAAGGATGTGAAATCAATGCACATGCGCCACTTCCCGGAAGACTTCTTTCTGACGAAGACTGGGTTGGCTAACCATTCTGTGTGAGCCACTTCTCTGATAATCCCAGCCTTCAACAATTTTTCAACTTCGTCCTTAGCTAGAGCAGCTCTTTCTGCGGACATCTTCCGGAGTCCTTGCCGAACAGGCCAGGCCTTCGGGTTTACAAGTAAACTGTGTTCAATGATATCCCGATCGACTCCGGTGATATCTTCGTCAGACCAAGCGAAGACATCCAAATTTTCTTCCACTACCTTTTCCAAGGAGGTTGCAACTTTAGGAGGTAAATCTTTACCAAATTGAAAAGTATACTCTTTACCATCTTTAACAATGACCTTCGTTGCAATCTCTCCTTCGGGACTTGGTCTCGGAAAGGACTTCTTTGAAGCTTCGGAGGAGGCTGAAAAAATTTCTTCATTATCCTGTACATTGTTTACTTGCCTCGGATCAAGAGGGGGACCATGACCATATTCCGCCCTCCGAGCAATGGCTTGATCTCCGAAGATTGTAAGGACTCCTGCTTGTGTGGGCATCTTCATGCACCAATAATTGTGATGCGCCACAGCTCCGAACTGGTTTAGCATGCCCCTTCCGAAGATGACATTGTAAGCATATGGGGCATCTATCACATCGAAGATTACTTCTTCAGTCCGGGCCAATAAACCTTCTCCGAAGGTAACTTCCAGGCCTATTTGGCCAAGTGCATCAAGCGGGGGTCCTGCGAAGCCTTGTAGAGGACGAGCCGCTGGAAGGAGATGCTTCCTGGAAATGCACAATTGATCGAAGGCTTGAACAAAAATGATATCTGCCGAACTACTACCTCCATCAATCAGCACCCTTCGAACTTCAGTGCCCGCAATATCAGCAGTGATAACCAATGGATCTGCGTGCGGGAACTTAATACCAGCTGCATCTTCCGCAGAAAAAGATATCGGAACGTGAGACCACTCCGGCATTGTAGCTGTAGATGACGAAGTCCCAATATGACCTACTTCCCGAACGTACTCTCTTCGCTGTCTCTTGGACATGCTTCTGAGGGTACCTCCTCCGGAGATAGGGAGAACTACTCTTTTTCCTCTATCTTGCCCTTCCTCTTGCTTCGGAGGTGGCATAACATTGGCCACCGGAGGGTGTCTTGCAGCATCAAAATTTTCTATCCGCGCCACAGCCTGGACCGGCTCTGGGCGCGTTGCAGCTGGACTTCGGTCGGTACTGCCTCGACCCGAAGTTCTCTCTAAGTACTCTCCCCTTAGGGTAAGTATAGCCTTGCAAGTATCAGTTGCATGGCTTCGATTTTCTCCGTGAATGCAGCAGAAAAGGGTCTAGCCCTTGCCAGCCGTTTTCCCTGGCGGCCTCCAGCCGCTGGCCTTGTTCCCCGTAGACTGTGGAGCTCTTGGTGCAAACTTCTGTGGGGGTGCAATATTCATGACTTCAGAACGAGGGTGCTTTTGTCCTCTTCTCCGATCATGTTGCACTTCGAAGACTGGTTCCTGCGGCTGTGCCGAAGTTTTCACTTCTACTTTGACTTCTTGCAATATGGACGAAGTAGCAGCAGTCCTCTGAAGCCAACCCTCTTCTGAACTCGCATACTCCTCGAAGTATGACATCAACTGAGAGACCGAGGAGATGCTTTTCCGATGAAGCTTATCCAGAAGGCCTTGATGACTGACGCCTTCCCGAGCTGCATCAACCACTGAAGATGCGGACAGCCCCCGAATTTGCGACTTCGTATGAGCGAAGCGCTTAAAGTACTGCTTCAATGTTTCTCCGGGGAGCTGTTTCACCTGGAAAAGGCTTCCTGTTGACATAGGAGGCACGAAGGTGCCCTGAAAGTTGCTTATAAACTTCTTCTTCAGCTGCGACCATGAATTGATTGATCCTGGCTTCAGGGACCAGAACCATCTCAATGCCACTCCTTGAAGAGCTAAAGGGAAGCACTTCGCCATGGTGTCTCAAACTCCTCCGCTAGCCTCAATTGCTAGGGCATAAGAACGAACGAACTCTCCGGGATCTTCATCTCCGGCATACTTACAGAGCTTTGAAGTTTTAAACTTTGGATCAAAGCGAACCTTCTGCAGCTCAGGATGCAGCGGAGATTCATTATCGAAGGAGGCGTTCTCCGGGGCTTCGGGATAATCAAGATCATCGTCTTCGGGCACTTCTGGGATAGTTGGGATGGCTTGAGAATGAAGCCTGTTCGCAGCTTCTTGTCGCCACCTCGCTACCTCAGCTTGAAGGTTGGCCATTTGAGTGGCCATATCTCCAAGATTGTTTTCATCTCCTCCGGAAGGATCTTCCAGGTCTTGAGAACTGGTAGGATCAGTTCGAATTGGGATGGAGGGTGGAGAAGGGACTCCGGGCGGTCGGAGTATGGAAGGGGTTGGCGGAGAAGCTTCGTATGTTCGAGGGATGGAAGCCCCTTCTGGAGTTTGCGGAGGGAATGTCGAAGGCCCTCCGACTTCAACTGTGTCGAAGGGTATCTCTCTGGAGATCAGAGAGGACCTCCGAGTGGGATTGCGGGGTGCGCTCCGCTTAGGAGGCATGATGTAAGAAGTTGGTAGAGAACGAAGTTTTTCGGACTAGGTTCCCCACGGACGGCGCCAACTGTTGGCGTAAAAGATTACGCTAACAGGTTTCTGTAGAATAGAAACTAACAAACGAAGTGTTTGCGAAGAGAACTGTTCTAAGCCTCCGAAAGGATAATAACTTAGAATAGTTCGAATGTGTGTATTGAATAACTTCTATTCGGTCCCTATTACAGGGTGAAATGGGGGGTATTTATAGGCCCAGATATTAAGGAAAAGACCTATTTACCCCTCTATTACAACCGACATAGTGGAAACTATTCGGCTTCCTTAATAGGGCTAAAATGGTAAAAGACTAATCTAATGAGAAAGAAGATAAGTCTTCCATCTTAGCTAGCAGAAAAGATCTTGAAAAGCATTAGTTCGAAGGTGTACTCCGAACCAATGCCTATCTTCGTACTTCGAACATGACTTCGAGTATCTTCGAAGATGAACGTCTGGGAACCTTCGAATCCGCTGTCTGCCTCTATGTTGCTTCGGCAATAACCCCGAAGATGAGATATTTTCCCCCAACAATAGCAAAATGCCAGGGCTAAGCCGTGAGCTCATGGAGCATCGGCTGCCCATCAAGCCGTATTTAGGCCTTATAAACAGCCTCCCCGTCGCTTTAATTCGGCCGTCTATGACCGAGTTAAAGAAGAAGTGGAGCGACTACTTAAGGCTGAATTTATCAGGCCATGCAGGTATGCAGAATGGGTTGCTAACATTGTGCCTGTAGAAAAAAAAGGGAGCGGCAAGATACGAGTATGCATTGATTTCAGGGATCTAAACAGAGCCACTCCAAAAGACGAGTATCCGATGCCAATAGCCGACATGCTGATCAACGACGCCTCTAGACATAAGGTACTAAGTTTTATTGATGGCAATGCTGGTTATAATCAAATCTTTATGGCCGAAGAGGACGTCTATAAGACTGCCTTTTGATGCCCTGGTTTTGTCGGTTTGTTCAAATGGGTCGTCATGACTTTTGGTTTGAAAAACGCCGGCGCCACGTATCAGCGCGCTATGAACTTGATCTTTCATGACTTGTTAGGAGTCATGTTAGAAGTCTACATCGATGATGTCGTGGTCAAATCGGACGCTATGGGAAACCATTTAGCCGATTTGAAAGTTGCTTTCGATAGAATGTGGCAGTATGGGTTGAAAATGAACCCGCTTAAGTGTGCTTTTGGTGTGTCGGCATGTAAGTTCTTAGGTTTCATGATTCACGAGAGAGGTATAGAAATTGATCCTAAGAGACTCGAAAAAATTAGAAACGTTGCAGCGCCGGCATGCAAGAGAGATGTGCAGAAATTGCTAGGCAAGTTGAACTATTTGCGTCGCTTTATATCCAACTTGTCCAGCAAGATTGATGCCTTTGTCCCCATACTCCGGCTAAAAAATGAAGCCGAGTTCACTTGGGGGGCAAGCGAGCAAAACGCTTTTGAAAAGATCAAGGAATGCTTGTCATCACCGCCCGTGGTGAGGGCACCCAAGGCCGAGATTCCATTTTGGCTATACATCGCCGCTGAAGATAGCGTGATTGGAGCCGTGCTAACCCAGGAGATGGAAGGGAAGGAGTACATCATCACGTTCTTGAGCCGCCACCTGCTAGACGCCGAAACCAGGTACGCGTTTGTAGAGCGATTATGTTTATCACTTTATTACACGTGCACCAAGTTACGCCATTATCTTCTTCCCACCACATGTGTTGTCGTTTGCCAAACCGATGTTATAAAGCACATGTTACAGAAGCTGATTCTAAGTGGAAGAATCGGAAAATGGGCTTACGCGTTAATTGAATACGATCTGGCCTACGAGCCCCTAAAGGCGATGAAGGGCCAAGTTGTAGCCAACTTTATAGTTGATCATCACATAGATGCTAGCTGGAGTGATGCTATTGCTCTAGTTGAGATAGTACCATGGAAAATCTACTTTGATGGTTCGGCTTGCAAGAATGGCCAAGGTATCGGGGTAGTTCTCGTATCACCTAATGGTATGCGCTTTGAAACCTCGGCCCGACTAGAGTTTTCTTCCACTAATAACCAAGCCGAATACGAATCTTTGTTGCTAGGTCTTGAACTTTTAGAGTCTATGGGCGCTAAGCATGTTCACTCGTACGGTGATTCATTATTAGTAGTACAACAAGTAGCCAAGAATGCTCAATGTTTTAATGGCCTGCTGAATAGCTACTTGGACAAATGCCTAGACATAGTTGCTACTTTTGATGATTTCAAAATATCTCACGTGTCAAGAGAAGCCAATTCAATCGCTAATGATTTGGCTCAGCAAGCATCTGGCTACCAAGTTAGGAGAGGGAAATTTTCTGTGTTGAAAAAGCCGATGTTTGGTTTCATTGCCGAAGCCAGCGAGGATGGACAGGCGCACCCTTCAAGTCGAAGCCCTCAGGTCACCGGAGGCCACCGCATGCCGGAGCCCCTGGATCAGAGTGCTTCACCCACCGAGGGGTCCGACATGCCGGAGCCTATAGTCCAAAGCCTCTCGGACGGGGAAGGCTCTCCAGGGTCCGAACCCTCCATAAGGCTTCGGCCCAACAGACTCCGAACGACCACCTCGCCCAGACTTCGGCAGGAGTTGGAAGGGCTTAGGGAGCACCCCGAAGCCAGTGTTGTAGAGGTCTTTTCGGAGGGCATACTGGCGAAACCCTATGAAACCTGTAAGGGCGATTGGAGAGTCCCAATCGTCTAGTATTTGAAAGACCCTAGCCGAAGGGTTGATCGGAAGGTTCGGCGACAAGCGTTCAAGTTCGTGTTGGTAGATGACACATTGTATCGCCGAACCATCGACGGAGTGCTACTAAAATGCTTAGACCATGAGCAGTCCCAAGTGGCTACAGGAGAAGTCCATGAGGGGCTTTGCAGCACTCATCAGTCGACCCAAAAGATGAGTTGGATGCTCAAAAGAGCAGGGTTTTATTGGCCGACTATGACTGAAGATTGCTTCAAGTACTATAGAGGGTGTGAGGCATGTTAGAAGTTTGGCAACATCCAGTTAGCTCCTGCCTCATTGCTCAATCCTATTGTCAAGCCATGGCTGTTTCGAAGTTGGAGTTTAGACTTCATCGGCCAGATCTACCCTCCTTCCTCAAAAGGGCATCGATTCGTGTTAATGGCAACAGATTACTTCACCAAGTGGACCGAGGCCGTACCTCTCAAGAACATGACTCATAATGAGGTACGTGATTTTATTTTAAAGCACATCATACATAGATTCGGCATCCCTCAAACTCTTACTACGGATCAAAGTAGTTAATTTGTTTCTAAAGAAGTAAGGTACTTCGCCGAATACTATGGCATTAAGTTGATAAACTCTTCACCTTACTATGCTCAGGCCAATGGTCAGGCCGAGTCTAGTAATAAAACCGTGATTAAGCTTATTAAGAAGAAAATTGAAGAGTTTCCTAAAAGGTGGCATGAAGTGCTTTCTGAGGCGTTATGGGCTTGTAGGATTGCAAAGCACGGTGCCACCAAGGTTAGTCCATATGAGTTGGTATATGGACAAGAAGTCGTTCTGCCTGTGGAGGTAGATCTTAGCTCCTTTAGATTGTTAAAACAAGACGGCTTATCGGTCAAAGAATATGAAACCCTTCTAAAAGATAATTTAGAGGAAGTGACCGATAAGAGGCTAAGATCTTTAGAAGCCATAGAAGTAGACCAGAAGAGAGTAGCTAGAGCCTACAATAAGAAGGTTAAACCAAAATCGTTTCAAATAGGAGACTTGGTATGGAAGAACATTTTTCCTTTAGGCACGAAAAGTCCCAAATTCGGCAAATGGTCACCTAGTTGGGAAGGTCCTTTTAAAATAGCCGAAATCGCTCCCGGCAACGCGTACATGTTGGAATCCCTGCGGGGAGAGCGGTTTCGAAGGGCTTTGAATGGTAGGTAGTTGAAAGGGTATTTCCCGAGTGTGTGGAAAACACCATAAAAATGTCGAAAAGCCGATATGAACGGTATCGTCTCAAGCTCATTGTGCTTTTAGTTCACTAGTTCACTAAAAGGCAGGGGGGCATGTGTTGATAGCAGAAAATGGCATTAATGGCTAGATTATCAAAGTATCAATGAGGAGCCATGCTGAATAGCGTGGGCCTCATGGCTCCAGAAGTGATGAGTCATTGTCAACGTTAGTCAAAGAGGACAAAAGAAGAAGAGATCTGCTGTTTCATGGGATGTGTGTGACTCAGGTACATGGGCAGCAAGCGACTGTCGGGCAGAGGAGGCTGTGAAGTCGGGCTGGCCCAATCCGGGTACATGGGCCAGAAGCAGTAGAAGACCCACTGGGCTGTTGACCAGGGTAGACTCAGGTACACGGGCGGTGAGTGATTGCTGGGCTGAGAGAGCTACGGAATCGGGCCGGCCCAATCCGGGTACCTGGTGCAAAGTCGGTGGAGGCTTTGTCAGTTTCGGCGCAAAACTGACAACCGTTGATTTTGTATCCGACTGTCTAGAAGAGAAGCCGTAGTTGCTACGAAAGCTTAGCTTCCGGATAAGTCATCTGTAACTCTAGGCCCACAGTCAGTCAGTCGTGTCTGTAAAAATACCCAAGGGCAGTAGAGTCTTTTTCCTTTATTCTTGAGTCTGTAAAAACCCTAAGGGGCTGGTAGAATATTCCTAGTATTGGGTAGCCTATAAATAGGACCCCAATCCCTAGGGTTTGGACTACCCTTCTAGAATTTACTTTTCAATCCATTGGGTCATTTTGTCTCTCACGTTCTCTCTCCTGTGTGCGCCGCCAGGCACTGGTTCATTCCTTTTGCCTTGCATTTACTTTGTTCCTGTGAGATTGAATCTTTTGTTCTTTGTTGAGGTATGTTCATTGATTCCTCTGATTCAAGAAGCTTCGGTTTGTTGTGTTGTGTTGATTTTATTCCTGAGGATGTGTCTCTGTTGCGTGTGTTCTTCAAGCAAGTAGTACTAGTTCTTGCTGTTGCAAGTAGTACTACTTTTATGTAGCAACAGTACACAAGTACCTGCTCTGTTTTTTTTCCAGCATAACTTTTTGATCGAAGCAGACTGGATTGAATGCCTTTTTGACTGTTTCTGCGAAGCCACTTTTTCTCTCTCTGTTCGAAGTCCCTCAGCTCCGTGAGGCAGGCTTCGACCTGACATTTTAAAGGCTTCGTTAGTCAACTTCACTCCGTACTGCTAGCTTCGAAGTATGTTCCTGTGCTGTCTGTTAGCCTAAACATACTTCGACTATCCTTGCGAAATTATTCTCTATTTTAAGCTGTACGAAGGTTGTGCTTCGACTCAAAGGCTTAGTTTGAACTTCGTTGTGTGTCCTGAGTTGATAGCTTCAAAGTACTTTTTGAACAGACAGCGTCTCACACTTCGAACGTCTGTGCGAAGGTACTTCGACTCGAGCTTTTCAAGGTCCACACTTCGACAGGTTTCGAAGTTGGCTTCGAAGCTTGACTTTCTGTTGGACTTCGCTCAGTATTTTGCTTCCGACTTCTTCAAAGGTCCTTGTTGTGTTCTGTTCGAAGGTAGAGTATAGCCTTCGATTTGGTCTCTCTGTCGTGTGATAGGCTTCGCTTCTTTGTTCGAAGGTTGTTCGTCTGTGTTGCGTTCAAAGTTTTCTGTTCGAAGGTCTAACTTCGAAGCACTTGGTTCGAAGCTGTGTTCGAAGCCTTGCCTTCGAAGTACATACTTCGAAGCAGGCTCCGACTTTGTCATACTTCGCTTCGGAGCATACTTCGGCTTCTACCACTTCGAACTAGGCTAGATCAAAACACCTTCGGCAGGCCTCGCAACCGACCTCCGAAGCAGGCTTCGACGACCATCTCCAAAGCAGACCTCGACAGGCGAAGCAGGCTTCGCCGAGTTCCGAACAGGAGACAAATCTGAACAGTAACTTCTCATTTCACTTTACATATACTTAGATCATTTCATTGGGAAGTTTAGGCCTGACATACTTTGTTTATCTGCCTAGTTGCACTTCTTTGATAGTTCTCTGTTTGACATCAGTTGCTTCTAGGCTAGATACCTTTAGACTTAGGCTATCTGCTTATTTTCTGCTGCTTAGTTTTTGAGGTGCGTTGGGTGTTGAGAACAGGCCATATATTCGAAAGAATTTTTAAGGCGCCCATTCACCCCCCCTCTAGTCGCTACTTTCGGTCCTGCAAGTGGTATCAGAGCTTGGTTAAGGTTTTTCCATACCTTAACCGGTTCTAAACCCCGGTAGTGACCATGACGTCTCCTGGCAAGGTCCCGTCCTTGGAAGCCTATGGCTATAACTATTGGAAGACTTGCATGCGAGCCTATCTTATGAGCCAGGGTTCGGACATTTGGGACATTTGCGTTCACACCACGTTTGTCATATTGCCAGTAGCTGAGCATGGTACTGCTGGTATCATTGCTCAGCATCTGAGCAACAGTAAGGCTGTGAACATTATTTTCTCTGGTTTAGGTCCCACTGAGTTTGAGCGTGTGAGCCATCTCTCCACTGCGAGAGAGATCTGGGCTACCCTCAAGGCACACTATGAGGGAACAGCTCAGGTCAAGGCTCAACTCTATCAGACCTACCGGCGTGAGTAAGAAAACTTCACAAAAAAGCCGGGTGAATCTTTTGAAGCTTTGTTTGGTCGCTTTCAATCGATCATTAACAAGCTTCGGGATAACAAGGCTGAGGGTGCTCAGTTAGTCTCAGATCACGAGCAGGCGCTCAAGGTTCTCCATACCTTGGACCCAAAGATCTGGGAGATCAAGGTATCCTCTATCGTTGAGAGCACTTCTTACGATACCTTGACCATTTCTGAGTTGTTTAGCAAGCTGAAGGCCACCGAGGTAGATATCCAGCTGAGATCAAATCTCACTGGTTCTGGATCAAAATCCCTGGCCCTTGCTACACCTTCTGTTGATCCCTCTGCTGTGAGCTATGCTGGGTTCTCCTTGATGTCTATCACTGAGGACCGGCTTGAGTCTTTGGGACATGATGATTTGTGTCTCTTTAACAACCGGGTGCGTCGTGTCTATGACAAGAGAATGTTCAAAAGACACGGCACAAAATCCGGATGCTTTGAGTGTGGTGATCCAGGACACTTCATCGCCGACTGCCCCAAGCACAATGGTCACAAGAAGGGCACCGGTGGTGGCTTCCACGACTCCGGCAAGCATGAGAGCTCATCCTTCAACAAGGGAAAGCCGAAGACTCGATTCTTCAAGAAGGCCCTGAAGGACTACCGGCGAGAGAACAAGAAGCGCGATAAGGCCTTCTTCGCCGAGATGGAGAAAAGCTACTCCAAGCGGTCCACGTCTTCTTCCTCTTCATCGAGCTCAAGCGATGAGGAGATCGCCATCAGGAAGGGGAAGGAAAAGGACGATCCAGCGGGTCTCTGCTTCATGGCCTTCGGAGACAAGCCGAAGAGCCGCTCACACCGGCGCCGAAGATCCCGCAAGAGCTTCTGTTCAATGGCTCTTGGCGATAGGGAAGAAAAGAGCGCCTCCGATGACTCTGACGACGACAACAAGGTATCATCCTATGAACGAGAAATTGTTGATTTACTTGAGAGCAATCGTCAGGAGTTAAAGTATCGGGAAAAACTACTTAGGGGGGCCAAAAAGAGGATAGATGAGTTAGAAAGTGAGCTTGCCGTGGCCAACGACAGAATTGAGAGTCTATCTTCTTCCCCTTGCTTTGGTGATAGCAGTGAGTGCCCGAAGTGTGAGGTGCTTCTGTGTGACCTGTCGACTCTGAAGTCCAGGTACACAGAAAGGGTTGATGAGAGGGACGCTTTGGCCACTGAGCTTGAAAGCGCTCAGCTGGAGCTGAAAGATGCTCAAGCCACTGTCGTCGCACCCTGTGTTGATTGCCCATCTCATCTAGCTGCCTTAGTTGAGCTGAAATCCAAGGGTGATAAACATCTGGGTGATGTGGAGAGGTTGAGAGCTGAGCTTGCCTAGACTAGGCTAGAGCTTGAGACACTGTCAGTTCCACCCACTATCTATGAGAACTGTCTGTCTCTTAGAATAGAGTTGATCAAGCTGAAAGCCGAAAAGTCTGTCCAAGTAGAGAGTGAGTGTGAGACCTGCTTGTCTTAGGTGGAGGTTCTAGCTTCCTTGAGAGAGGAGCTAGCAGATTCTCAAAATGAGAACATTTACCTCCGTTCTATCCTGAGTTGGATCAGTGCCAGAGAGCCACAGCTTGGCATGATGATCCAGCAGTTCAAGAGGCAGGATGGGTTTGGGGTAGGTTATACCTACACCAAGGCTGACTTTGAGAGTGCCATTAGCCGGGCAGTGGAGTGGAGCAAAATGACTCCAGAGCAGAGGTATCCCAAGACTCACTCCACTCAGTCTTCCCAGGTTTGTCAGCCCAAGGATGGAGTGATCCATGAACCACCTAAAGCTCCACCCAAGAAACCTATCTGGGTTCCAAAGCCCAAACATCTCCACACTTCTCTTGACTCTCTTCCTGGACTCTCTCAACCCAAGAAGACAACACCAAACACCACTAAGCCCAAGAACCCCAAGCCTCAACCACAACCCAAGAAGCCCACCTATCATTGTGAGTACTGTCAGAGAGACGGGCATCTTGCGGAGTTTTGCTTCAGGAGGAAGCGGGTTGAGAGAGCAGAGAGGGCTCGTAATGGTCAGGAGCAGTTCTACCAGCAGGGTGGTAGACTGCGTGTTCCTCGACGCGGGGAGAGGCTGGAGGCCAGGCCGTGTCGTGTAGGTGGTGGTAGAGGAGACGGCTTTCTTGCCCGTGCTCCAGTTGGTGGTGTCCATTCCAGCAGAGTTCCAGACCGTGTTGGCTACGGTTCTGGACCTCGTGGCCACAGGGTTAGGCAGAACCGAGGACCGCGCTTTGAGCCGCGTTTTGGTCCAAACTCTTTTGATGGTTTTCGCTTTCCATCTTTTGAGCAGATGGCTCGACACTGGTTTAGCTCCTTTGCTAAACCTAGTGCCGGACCATTTGCTCCCACTTACAGCCACTGATTGTGCAGGATCGGGGACTGGAGGATGTTTGGATCATGGACTCAGGATGCTCCCGTCATATGACGGGACATCGCAGATGGTTCTTCAGTCTCACTCCCCCGAGCTCCAAAGAATAAATCACGTTCGGGAACAGCGGTCAAGGGAAAGTAAGTGGCATAGGCTCAATTCGCATTTCAGATCATTTCTCTTTGAAGAATGTTGCTTTGGTTAAAAATTTGAACTTCAATTTGATTTCTGTTTCGCAACTTCTTGAGGATGGTTTGGAAGTGCGTTTTAAGAAGGGCAATTCTTCTGTGTTTGATTCTAGAGGGTCTTTGATTTGCCAGATCTTACCATTCGGTAAAGTTTTTTGAATTGACTTCTCTAGTTCTTTTGGCCCTTCTCGTTGTTTGATTGCTGGATCCTCCTCTGAGCTCTGGAAGTGGCATAGGAGATTAGGTCATTTGAGTTTTGATCTGCTAGTCAGGTTGAGCTCCATGGACCTCATCCGAGGATTGCCCAAGCTTAAGATGGAGAAGGATCTAGTTTGTCATCCCTGTCGTCATGGGAAAATGGTTGCCGCTTCTCACTCACTTGTGACTCAGGTGATGACTTCGTATCCGGGCGAGCTTTTACACTTGAACACTGTTGGTCCAGCTCGGGTACGTTCAGTCGGTGGGAAGTGGTATGCACTTGTGATTGTTGACGACTTTTCTCGATTCTCGTGGGTTTTCTTTTTGGAGTCTAAGGATGAAACTTTTCAGTTTGTTCATTACCTGATTTTGAAGCTGAAGAATGAGAACAATGGTCGGATGCGAGCAATTCGCTCTGACAACGGCTCTGAGTTCAAGAACTCTCAGTTCATCAGCTTCTGTAGTGATCAGGGTCTGGACCATCAGTTTTCTTCTCCTTACACTCCCCCACAGAACGGCGTTGTGGAACGAAAGAACCGCACGCTAGTCGAGATGGCCAGGATGATGCTCGATGAGCACAGGACTCCTAGGCATTTTCGGGCTGAAGCCATGAACACGTCTTGCTATTTGGCCAACCGCATCTTTCTTAGAGCTTACCTTGGTAAGACATCATATGAACTGCGGTTTGGCAGACAGTCCAAGGTGATCCACTTGCGAGCGTTTGGCTGCAAGTGCTTTGTGCTCAAGAAGGGAGGGCATTTGGACAAGTTTGAGTCTCGTTGATGGGATGGTGTTTTTCTTGGTTATGCATTGCATTCTCGAGGCTTCCGTGTTTGGAACCTCGAATCCCAGCTGCTTGTCGAGACCTGTGAGGTTTCATTTGATGAGTCCTTGCCTTCTTTGACTCCTTTTGAGCCTTCTGATGGTGAGCTCGGAGAGTCCATCTTCGAGGAAGATGATGACACTCTAGCCACTAATGAGGGTGGGCCTTCTTCACCCCCCGCAGAGCCCACACTTTCTGAGACTTCGACTGAGGATGAGGGCGGACCTCTGATCACTTCTTCCACTACGATCGAGCCCCCTTAGTCGAGTCCAGAGGTGCCAGCTGCTGACTCTGGTGAGGTGACCTCAGATCACCAGGGAACCCGAGCAGTCCAGCGTGACCATCCCTCAGAGCTCATCATAGGTGATCTGACTGAGAGAACGTTGCGTTCTTCTGCCTCTCTTGCTGTGTTTGCTGAATCTGCGTTTGTTGCATCTTTTGAGCCCAGAGATGTTTCTCTTGCTCTTTTTGATTCTAATTGGATTAATGCTATGCAAGAAGAGCTAGAGAACTTTGTCCGCAATCGGGTTTGGACATTAGTTGAGCCACCACCAGGATGCAACCCCATAGGCACCAAGTGGGTATTCAAGAACAAACAAGGTGAAGATGGGGTTGTGGTGCGCAACAAGGCTCGACTAGTTGCCCAGGGTTATTGCCAGAAGGAAGGTATTGACTTTGAAGAAACCTTCGCTCCTGTTGCCCGTCTTGAGTCCATTCGTATTCTTCTAGCTTTTGCCGTTTCGAAGGGTTTTAAGCTTTTTCAAATGGATGTTAAGAGTGCTTTTCTGAATGGGTACATAGAAGAGGAGATTTATGTTAGGCAACCCCCTGGTTTTGAGAACCCTAAGTTTCCTCGACATGTTTTTAAATTGCAAAAGGCTTTATACGGGTTGAAGCAAGCCCCCAGGGCTTGGTATGACCGGTTGAAGCAATTTTTGTTGGGGAAGGGCTTTGTGATGGGTTCGGTGGATAAAACTCTTTTCTTGCTCAGAGATGCTTCAGATTTTTTAGTTGCTCAGATTTACGTGGACGATATTATCTTTGGCGGTACTACTGATTCTCTTGTGTCCAAGTTTTCTGAGCAGATGCACAGCGAGTTTGAGATGAGCCTCATGGGTGAGCTCAAGTACTTCTTAAGGCTCCAGATCAAGCAGACCAAAGACGGCACCTTCATCCACCAAGGTAAGTACACTAGCGACATGCTTAAGAAATTTGACTTTGGTGGTGAATTGAAGCCGCAGATGACCCCGATGGGCACATCTGGGGTCTGGACAAGGACGAGAGCGGCATCAAGGTAAATGAAAGAGAGTTTCGAGGGATGATCGGTTCGCTGTTGTACTTAACGGCGACCAGACCGGACATTCAGTTCGCCGTGGGACTTTGCGCGCGTTTTCAGTCTTCACCACGTGCGTCTCACCGGCAGGCTGTCAAGCGCATCTTCAGGTATCTCACTTATGCGCCCGATCTTGGTCTTTTCTATTCAGCATCATCTTCTCTCGATTTATCTGGCTTTTCGGATGCCGACTTTGGTGGGTGCCGGTTGGATCGCAAGTCGACTTCCGGTACTTGCCAGTTTCTTGGTTCTTCTCTTGTCTCTTGGTCTTCTCAAAAGCAATCTGGAGTTGCTCTTTCGACCACACAGGCTGAGTATGTAGCTGCTGCCAGCTGCTGCTCACAGTTGGTTTGGATGATTTCCACTCTGCGAGATTTTGGGTTATTCTTTCCTACCAGGGTTCCATTGTTTTGCGACAGCACAAGTGCTATTAGTGTAGGGGAAAACCCGTGTCTCCATTCAAAAACCAAACATATTGATGTGCGCTTTCACTTTCTGCGGGATCAATATGAGAATGGTATCATTGACCTTGTTCATGTTGATACCCATCATCAGTTGGCTGATATTTTCAGCAAACCCCTAGATCAGTCTACATTTGAGCGTTTACGAGGGGATTTGGGTGTTGTGTATCCTTTCTAGGATATTTTGCGTCAGTTTCCTTTCTTCTTTACTTTTTTCTTGAGTCTTTTTGTGTGTGTTCATACCTTGCATATTCACATATCACACTTTAGAGATGCTTCTGTTATATGATTGAACTACTTTACTTATTCTAGCTAGTACATGCTTTTGATTACTTGTCTATGATCATGTCTTGTCTCAGTTTGATTGATAAGTCTGATATTTGTCATATGCATGGCTTTTATGCTTTAAAATTGAAAAATGATCACCATTGCTTCTGGTAACTAGCATGTGTAGGCTGAATGTTCTTGCTATCTGTTACATGCCTCGTAGCTAGTTCCTGACTTGGATGCAAATATGCAACTTGGACATCTGTATGCTTTAATCATGGAAATGTGCTATAAAATAATGAAAAACCAGAAAAATGAAAATGCCATGCCCTTTTTATGCTTAAAATTAAAAAGATCCAGGTGGGTTTGTCTTGTCGCATTGCATTGTTCTGGACTGCGTACCATAGCACTTTGGTATGAACTAGGACACTGTAGTGTATGCCAAGACCAATGTCTTAAGCTTCTGATGGTCCAGTTCTGGCCTAGGCTTGACTTGGTCGGTCAGCATAAGGTTTGACATGCAAATAACCCCTGGCAAAAATGAAAAAGGGAAAAGAAAAAGCTTGAAAATTGAAATAATAACAAGTTTGCTGAAGCACTTTGTTTTGGACAATGCTTATCTTGGTAGATATCAGTTAGCTTTTGCATCTCATGCTTTACCTTGATTGTTTATTGGAACATGTGGTGATGTTTTTGTTTGCAAAAACTGAAAATTGCGTGCAAATGACTTTCTTTAGATATCATCCGTTGCACTGATCATGCTATGTATCGTTACAGTATGTCTTTTGCTGTATCTGTTAGATATTGTAATTGTAGTCAATCATATCTGAGAAGCATGCTTTCTACACTCCTTATGCACTCCAGTTGAATTCACTGCATATTTTGAGGGGGAATTGCATTTCAGGGGGAGTCTGTGTCTCTATTGAGTGCTTGATGAGTTCACTTGTCAACAAGGGGGAGAAAATTTGGGATCAGAGTTTAAGGGGGAGTTTTTACTCTGTTGATATCCTTGTTGTTCTGAAATCGCACTCATTTTTGAGCTTTTACGTTTTGGTTAACCATAATGACCACTTCTTGCTTTTGTTTGGCTTTCGGTCATTAGGGTTAAACTTTTACCTTATTTTTTTCTTCTTCTTTGTTTTCTTGTGTTTTGTTTTCGTGTTTCCACATTTGTTCACAGGTGCTAAAGAGCTAAAGAAGAGGAGTGTTGACAATGCACTCATCAAGGGGGAGATTGAGGAGCCATGCTGAATAGCGTGGGCCTCATGGCTCCAGAAGTGATGAGTCATTGTCAACGTTAGTCAAAGAGGACAAAAGAAGAAGAGATCTGCTGTTTCATGGGCCGCGTGTGACTCAGGTACATGGGCAGCAAGTGACTATCGGGCAGAGGAGGCTGCGAAGTCGGGCTGGCCCAATCCGGGTACATGGGCCAGAAGCAGTAGAAGACCCACTGGGCTGTTGACCAGGGTAGACTCAGGTACACGGGCGGTGAGTGATTGCCGGGCTGAGAGAGCTGTGGAATCGGGCCGGCCCAATCCGGGTACCTGGTGCAAAGTCGGTGGAGGCTTTGTCAGTTTCGGCGCAAAACTGACAACCGTTGATTTTGTATCCGACTGTCTAGAAGAGAAGCCGTAGTCGCTACGAAAGCTTAGCTTCCGGATAAGTCATCTGTAACTCTAGGCCCACAGTCAGTCAGTCGTGTCTGTAAAAATACCTAAGGGCAGTAGAGTCTTTTTCCTTTATTCTTGAGTCTGTAAAAACCCTAAGGGGCTGGTAGAATATTCCTAGTGTTGGGCAGCCTATAAATAGGACCCCAATCCCTAGGGTTTGGACTACCCTTCTAGAATTCACTTTTCAATCCATTGGGTCATTTTGTCTCTCGCGTTCTCTCTCCTGTGTGCGCCGCCAGGCACTGGTTCGTTCCTTTTGCCTTGCATTTACTTTGTTCCTGTGAGATTGAATCTTTTGTTCTTTGTTGAGGTATGTGCATTGATTCCTCTAATTCAAGAAGCTTCGGTTTGTTGTGTTGTGTTGATTTTATTCCTTAGGATGTGTCTCTGTTGCGTGTGTTCTTCACGCAAGTAGTACTAGTTCTTGTTGTTGCAAGTAGTACTACTTTTATGTAGCAACAGTACACAAGTACCTGCTCTGTTTTTTTTCCAGCACAACTTTTTGATCGAAGCAGACTGGATTGAATGCCTTTTTGACTGTTTCTGCGAAGCCACTTTTTCTCTCTCTGTTCGAAGTCCCTCAGCTCCGTGAGGCAGGCTTCGACCTGACATTTTAAAGGCTTCGTTAGTCAACTTCACTCCGTACTGCTAGCTTTGAAGTATGTTCCTGTGCTGTCTGTTAGCCTAAACATACTTCGACTATCCTTGCGAAGTTATTCTCTATTTTAAGCTGTACGAAGGTTGTGCTTCGACTCAAAGGCTTAGTTTGAACTTCGTTGTGTGTGGCCTGAGTTGATAGCTTCAAAGTACTTTTTGAACTGACAGCGTCTCACACTTCGAACGTCTGTGCGAAGGTACTTCGACTCGAGCTTTTCGAGGTCCACACCTCGACAGGTTTCGAAGTTGGCTTCGAAGCTTGACTTTCTGTTGGACTTCGCTCAGTATTTTGCTTCCGACTTCTTCAAAGGTCCTTGTTGTGTTCTGTTCGAAGGTAGAGTATAGCCTTTGGTTTGGTCTCTCTGTCGTGTGACAGGCTTCGCTTCTTTGTTCGAAGGTTGTTCGTCTGTGTTGCGTTCAAAGTTTTCTGTTCGAAGGTCTAACTTCGAAGCACTTGGTTCGAAGCTGTGTTCGAAGCCTTGCCTTCGAAGTACATACTTCGAAGCAGGCTCCGACTTTGTCATACTTCGCTTCGGAGCATACTTCGGCTTCTACCACTTCGAACTAGGCTAGATCAAAACACCTTCGGCATTTTCAACAGCCTTCGGCAGGCCTCGCAACCGACCTCCGAAGCAGGCTTCGACGACCATCTCTGAAGCAGACCTCGACAGGCGAAGCAGGCTTCGCCGAGTTCCGAACAGGAGACAAATCTGAACAGTAACTTCTCATTTCACTTTACATATACTTAGATCATTTCATTGGGAAGTTTAGGCCTAACATACTTTGTTTATCTGCCTAGTTGCACTTCTTTGATAGTTCTCTGTTTGACATCAGTTGCTTCTAGGCTAGATACCTTTAGACTTAGGCTATCTGCTTATTTTCTGCTGCTTAGTTTTTGAGGTGCGTTGGGTGTTGAGAACAGGCCATATATTCGAAAGAATTTTTAAGGCGCCCATTCACCCCCCCTCTGGTCGCTACTTTCGGTCCTACAATCAATTTTTGGTGATTTGGGCCGAAAATACACATGTCCAGGGTCTGTCCAGAGCCCTATAGGGCCGAAGCCCATCAAGCTATGGCCTCTGAAAGCCTCCAGCCAGCCCATGGGATTCAGCTAGGAAGCCTTCGGAGGCCCACGCTACCGAAGCTTTGGAGGCCCGCGCTGCCGAAGCTTCGGAAGCCCACGCTGTCGAAACTTCAGCCCAAGAGCAAGCTTCAACGGGCCTGGCCGAAGCCCACGCTGTCGAAGCTTCGCCCCGAGAAACAAGCCTCGACGGGCCTGGCCGAAGCCCATGCTACCGCAGCTTCGGCCCGAGGAGCAGGCCTCAACGGGCCTGGCTGAAGCCCATTCTATCGAAGCTTCGGCCCGAGGAGCAGGCCTCGACGGGCCTGGCCGAAGCCCACTTCGGTAGAGATAGAGTTGTTTGCATCGCCAGCTCAATCTCTATCTCTACCCGACCGGATTAATAGTAGATTAGATTAGAGTTAACCCTCTATAAATAAAGAGGCCTGGCCGGCGTGGAGGAGGCCCCCCCAACACAAACCAAACCAAAGCCATGCTTTGATCGTACCTTTACTTTTACCTTTACTTTTACCTTTACTTTCCTGTACCTCTTCATGGGTTTTCCTAGAAGCCCTCCGTCCACCACTACGGAACAGTGGTAAGCCTTGGTACTTCGCCCGTGAAGTCCCCGTTAATCTACGTAACAGATTGCTATCGCCTTGTTACTTCGCCTATGAAGTATCCGCTAATCTGCGTAATAGATTTCTACCCTCGCCACCGTGCAACACCTCGCAAGATTCGGTCCTAAGGCCGAATTTGTACTTCGCATCACCCCTTTTGCAGGTTTGCACGTTCGGAGCCCCTTCGCCGTAGGTGTTCGGAGCTGAGAGATCGGTTCCGGAGGTCCCCAGGACATCCTTCGACAAAGACTGCAGGCTTTGACAATAGGCTTCGCCAGCATACTTCACCATGATAGGCTTCGCCGCGACTACACTCTGCACCGGACGAAGTTGCACCCGCGTGTAGCCTTCACATTATCGCTCTGTAATTCACTGCGTTGGAGGTCGCACGCCGAACTCCGCTGTTCGGAGGTGATCACCGTGTTCAGATCCGTTCGGAGTCCACCTTCGACCGGATCAGTCCAAACGCCGAAGATACCTTCGGCGGAGCACTTCGCACCAGACGCCGAAGGTACCCTTCAGCGCACCCTTCGCATCAGACTTCGAACCAGGAGGGCTCTGACTGGTTTGCTGATTTTAACCGGTTTAATCTATTTCTTTCGGCTAATTGGATTATTTCTTGTAATCTGGTTGCCTGGCGACTCCACCCCCCTTATCACTATTAAGGGTAGTTGGAACACGGCGTCGGTGCCACGTCACGCTTAGGCCCGCCTCTAAGTATCCGTGCACTTTTGGATCGCCGGACTGCCCCAAGTGCGGGGGCACGTTTCTGTGTCAACAACAGCATTTAGTGTAGTCAATTTTAATTATGCAGAATAATAAACATGAACAATGTAACATCATCTAACTCGAGGAGTGTGTTTTCCCTCCTCGCTCAATAGTCCTTACATGCCAAGTCATCATGCAACATTCATAATTGTAAACTAACTACTAGTATTCACGCAACCCGCCCTTGACCGTGGGCTCAGCTTTTCGAAAAGATTCAAACTCTGATCGGAGGTGTACCACTGTACCCACAAGGCACGCACTCATCCCACACACCAAAGTGTAACGAGATGTCCCATACCACGAGAACTCGTGCTAAAACCTCAGCATGAAATGCTCCATTCCGATAACACCTGCTCTAGGTTTCGCCGGTGCGCCCGGCCACTCTGGGCTAACGTTGCAACCCCTTTTGCGCCACATCGGTACAAGCCACCCACAGGTGCTGCTTGACCCATCTCCAAGTGGTGCCCCGAGTTGGAACACTCCATACCTTAATTAGGACATACCCACTAGACTTGTTGTTAGTACGGTAATGTATTGCAACAGATCCCGCAGACCGGTCCTTATAGTGCCCCGGGTGCTACCGACCAATGCCCTAGCTTGCACCCGAAACACACCATGCTTACACACTTAACCAAAACTCCTTAACCAATAGAATTCTAGGGATGGGAGAATAATGGGGATCATATAATGGAATCCAAATCTCTACGACTCGTTTTTAACCTATAGCGGTTGTGTCAATACATTGGACACTATATAATAATACTAGTAACATGGTGACAAGGAGTTTAGGCTCAATAGCATGGCTTGGGTTTGCACTTCAAGGTCGGGGATCTAAATAAATATAATGTAAGGCTTTCAATTTGACTAATGAATGTATAACCTATGAGTTTTAGCGATAGTTTAAGAAAACTAGGTTCAATATGCTCAAAAACTAGTTTGGTGACTTGCCTTGCTCAGCGAATGGTGACGGAGGGACCTCGGGGTAATGCTCCGGTTCCTCGACGGTGTCGTAGTCTTCTCGATACGAATAATAAACATAACATTTAATTAAACAACCCAAAATCACACAACAAGCACACAGGTTTTGATTAGGTTAAATTAAGGGAAATCAAGTTATTAATCTTCTGAAATCATTATCTAAATTTTTAAGGTAAATTTGATGGAGTTAAGAATTTTCTAAAAGGAATTAAAAATGTGACATAATGTACTTTAAACTTCCTATTAATAATTAATAAAAAAGTTCTGAATAAACCTACTGTTTTTATTGTAGAAACATGAAGAGAATAAAAGTATAAATTTTCTGAAATTGAAATGGTCAAATTTGAAGTTAAAATGAGCAAGATATGAATTTTTGAAGATAAAAACAATTTATGGAATTTAATTTAGCCCAAAAACAGTCGACGGTCCACGGTGAACAGAACCCACCGTGAACCCGCGCACTGTGCACGTGAGCCGGATCGCGGATCGCTGTTGGATTTTGATCGGACGCGCGAGGGCGAGGCGGGCGGCTTAAATGAAAATGGACGGCTGAGATTAAAAGATCGAAATGGTACGTGATGGATGGCCTAGATTCAATACGGGTTTTAAATACAAATGGACAGTCCAGATTAAAACGTATTGATTTGCTGAGATCTGATGGCTTGGATTAAACCGGTTGAGCGATTTAATCACCACCGTCGGATCACAATCGCACGGCCGTGGTCGAATCCAACACGGCACGGGTACTTTACTCGTGCTGGTCATCTTCTCCAGCGACGGCGATGGGCTAGCGGCCACGGCGAGTGACGGCGGCTGGATCTAAGGGCTAAAATGGAACCAGTAAAGTGCGGCGGTCAAGAGGGTACCATCGGTGAGGCTTGGTGGCCGAGGTCGGGGTGGCATCGGCAGTTACGATGATGCGGTCACCGAGGGCGAAGGAGGGCTCCAGCGACGGCGAGCGGCGGCTGGAGTGCGGGCGGCGGTGTGGTGTTAAAAAGTGGAGTCCGGGCGCTTTGTTCAGGCTGGGTGCAATCTGGCGTGAGGACTGAACGTGGTGGTGGCCATGGACGTAAATAGGGGAGCCAGCGGGGTAAATGGCCGGTGAATATTTGGAAAGCCGAAGGAGGTTTTCGATTTCTCCTTTAAGGTATTGCCATGCATGCGCGCTGCGATCCCGTGGTTCAAACGCGTCGCTTAATGGGGGGAAACGGCTGGCGGATCTCGGGGAGCATTAACGCGGCGCCAATTTCATGGAAGGGGGCCAGCGTGAGCGGATTGCGGAGTTAGGGCTTCGGGCCGGTGAGGTTTGGGGGCGGCGCGAGGAGGAAGACGGGTCTGACGGGCGGGGGCCACTATCAGCGGGTGGCTGTGGGTGCGGGCGTGGCAACGGTCGAGGCTGACTGGTGGGGTCGGGCTCGGGTGGAAATCTTGGCGCCGACAGGTGGGCCTGGTCCGGGTTCGCACAGAGACAGAGGGGGGCTTCTGACGAGCGGGGTCTACTTGTCAGCGAGGGGAGCGGGGTGGAGTGGGCTGAGTGTCGGCCTATTGAGGGAGAAAAGGGGAAAGGGGCCCGTTACTGTTTAAATTTATTTCTGAATAAAGATAATTGCTTAAATTGATTTAAAATATTAGGGTTGCTTCCATGGGTGATAAAAATTTGTAAAAATTCTCAAAAATGCGTCATGTCCTTGGGATCATATAAAATTTTTCTTAGACTCTGGTTTGGATGTTTCCTTGGGATCATATAAAAGTTTACTTGGGCATTTTCAGCATTATAGGAAATCCAAAAATAATCTTTTTCATAAAAATATAAATAAAATGTATTTTTACCTCTTTGGAAATTTGGGGTGGTACATAGCCTATAGCAGTTGTGTCGATAAATTGGACACTACCTAGTAATTCTAGATATAACGGTGACAAGGAGTTTAGGCTCAATAGCATTCCTTGGGTTTGCACATTAGGGGGATCTAATAATTATGTTGTAAAGTATTTAATTTTACTAATGCATTTATAACTTATGGATTTTAGCGATGTTTTAAATAAAACTAGGTTCAATATTCTCAAAAATGGGTTGGTACTTGCCTTGATTGGTGAACGGAGATGGAGGAACCTCGGGAAAATATTCCAGCTCCTTGACGGTGTCGTAACCTTCTAGGCACACAAAACGAGAATAATAAACAATTAAAAGAAACAATAAAACAAACAGTACAAGCATTTTAATTAAATTGGTTGAAGTTGTAGGGAATGAAAAGAGGGATTTTCTGGATTTGAAATGGTGAATTTTGGAGTAAAAATTGAGGAGATAAGAATCTTTAATGTTTAAGAATGATCTTCTTGGTTTTATTTTGAATAATAAAGAGCACAAACATATCAATTAAATTGGTTAAAAATGTATAAGAAAAAAGATAAATTTTCTGAAACTTGAATGGTAAATTTTAGAGTTAATTCCAAAGAGTTATGATTTTGAAGTTTGAAATGATTTCTCAAATTTTGTTTGAATTCCAATTAAAACAATATAAAAGTTTATTATAAACATATAAATTTTATTGGATGAATAAGAAGAGAATAAAAAGATAAACTTTCTGAAATTTGAATGGTCAAATTTGGAGTTAATTTGAATAAGATATGAATTTTTGAAGTTTAAAACAATTTCTGAATTTATTTTGAATTTTTAAACAGAGTACGGTCCAGGGTGAGTCGAGCTCACTATGAACCCGAGAACTGTGCACGTGGGCCGGATGAACTAGGGTCGTTCGATCGCCATACGACGACTGCGGGTGAGGCAGGCGTGATAAGTGAAAACGGACGACCCAAATTGCGCGATACCGGTTAGTGGCTAATCAAACAGATCCGGGCGCTTGACTCCGGGGTCTAATCTTGGCCGTTGGCTCGGGATCGAGTGGTGCAGGCGTGATCCGGCATGGCACGGTGACAACAGATGAGAAGGCCTTCGTCTCCGGTGACGGCAGGACGTGGCGGCGAGCACAGCGGCAACGGTGGTGGCCTAGGGACCGAGTTAGATACATAAATGGAACAAGAATAGCATGGGGTGAGTTTGGTACCAGAGGTTAGGGTCTGACACATCTGGTCGAGGCCAATGATGAGCAAGTGCGGCTACGTGGCTTCTACTTGATGGCGATAGCGGTCCTCCGGCTGTCTTCGACTGGATCGAAGGCGTGTCCAAGGTCGAGTGGGCGTCGGGGATCACGGTGGGGTCATCGGCGAGGCGGGCAGTGGTCTCTGGTGATGGCGAGCGGTGGCTGGAGGCCAAATAGAGGTGGCGGCGATTTGGGGCTCCGTGAGGGCTTGGGATTGTGGGGCTAAGTGCGCTTGGGTCGCGGGCACAGCAGAGGAGGGGGAAGCTTTATAGGTTTCGTTGGCGGGGTTAATTGCGGGAGCCATCGGGGGAAACTAGGAGTAATTCCCCATTAATGCTGACGAGCTAGCATGCAAGGCGATCGGATGAATCTGGACGCGATCGAGCACGGGAGAAGAGGGGAAAAGGTCATCGAACATTGGGGAACATTAATCCGAGCTCAATTCAAGGGGAGGAGGCTGGTGGCGGCGGATTGGTGGGGCTATGGTTTCGGCCGTCGAGGGGGGAGAGATTGGGGCGATTTCGGCGGGGAAGACGGATCTGACGTGTGGGGTCCATCGGGCAGTGAGCGCGGGTGCGGGACAACGGCTCCGACAGGCGGGCCTAGGTGCTCGGGCGTATAGAGGGCGTCGATAGCTGGGCTCGGGGTGGCAGCAAGGGAAGAGAGGGAGGGTGCGGGGTCTAATGTGTTGGGCCGACCTGAGGACGGAGAAGAGAGGAGGGCGGCCCATTAGGATTAAAATGCTTTTTTGATTAAAAATAATTGTAGAAATTCATTTATAGAATAAGAGTTATCAACAAAGGTTCTAAAATTTTATAAAAATTCTCAAAAATATATTTTGGTCTTGTGAATCTAACATAATTTTCCTCAGCCCAAGATTTGAATTATTTATTACTTTTCTTATTTATTTGGACATTTTCACTTTATTCAGAAATCAAGAATAATCCTTTTCCTGGAAAAATAAATTTTCGCAAAATTTTTATTTAGTTGTCTCTTTTTGGGACAAACCTAATTAATTGGCTTTAGCCAAGTAAAATTTTTGTTTTACTTTATTTTATTCTTCCTTAAGGTTTTTCTAATTACTTCAACCATTTTATTATCCAAACTTAATTCTAGACAGGACGAGGAGTTGAAGGTGTCACTGGCGAAAGGCGAGGATGCAGTGGCCTATGCCGCAAGGACTCTTTGGGAATTCTTGGAGCGCTTTGGGACAAATTTTGCGCCCTTTGACGTTGCTCGTGAGCCCTTGAGTCGTCGGCTGAAGTTCATCTAGGCTGCTGTCAGGAATATATATAGATGCCACCCGCGTTCTCCATCACATCAAAGCCATCGAAGGTGTCATCCCAACAACGATGAGGGCAGCCCCAGTCGACTTCGGGGGGAACCATCTTCTCTCCCCGACTCCGCTAGTGGCGAAGGCTTGGAAAGTCTTCCAAGTGCCTTGGAAAGCCTGGACGGTCGAAGCCCGTCGCTCAAACCTATCGCGGGCGTAGCCCCCTCCGAGGCATGTCTTTTCCACTTTGGTTCCGAAGGTGTAGTCTCCTTAGGGCTTCCTCTTGTAAAGTTAATCCTATAAGCAAATATTTGTGTCTTTATAAGTAAGAACCATGTTGGCGTAAAAGATTACGCTAACAAGTTTCTGTAGATTAGAAACTAACAAACGAAGTGTTTGCGAAGTGAACTGTTCTAAGCCTCCGAAAGGATAATAACTTAGAAGAGTTCGAATGTGTGTATTGAATAACTTGTATTCCATCCCTATTACAAGGTGAAACGGGGGGTATTTATAGGCCCAAACATTAAGGAAAAGACCCTTTTACCCCTCTGTTACAACCGACATAGTGGAAACTATTCGGTACCCTTAGTAGGGCTAAAATGGTAAAAGACTAATCTAATGAGAAAAAAGATAAGTCTTCCATCTTAGCTGGCAGAAAAGATCTCAGAAGAATCTATGTTCGAAGATATACTCCGAACTAAGGTCCATCTTCATACTTCGAGCTTGACTCAAGGCATCTCCGAAGATGCATGTTGGAAACCTTCGAATCCATTATCTGCCTTCGTGTTGTTACTGCAATAACCCTGAGGATGGAATATTTTCCCCCAACAGTAGCCCCTCGAATACGCTTCTCTGTTAAACATGTAATGTTAGGAGAGCAGTATACGGAAGAAAAATAACCATGCGTAGGGGTTATTAGATTTTAATTTATCTCCGAAATGTAGGGAGATATAAAACTTCGAATCAGTTTTAAGACAATTACTTTCGAACTATCTTAGAACTAACTCAGGAAGCCGGAAAGCCTTTTTAGACTTAGAAGAAATAGCCGCTGGCTTCTTTCTTCTAACGGAAGTTATGCAGTGTGTTAATTTCGGAGAAAAGTAATGGGCAAGAATGCGAAACGGCATGGACTAACGGTAAAAAATGTAAAGTCTAGGCTATAAATAGAGGGCCTAGAACTTTCCTGAGTACCTTTCCACCGATTTCTTGCAAAAAAAGCCATTCTTTGAGCTCTAGCCTCCATTCTTCTTATAAATCAACTCAGTAGCTTCAGTGGCGAAAACCAAAGGATCTGGAGCACCTTCAGCCTTGGCTCGGCAACAAGCGGCAGCAGCAGCGGCGGCTGCAACCTTGTCAACATCGACTCCAAATCCTTCAGTGGCAGCAATGGCGCCGGTGGGAGGAAATCCCCAAAACACCGGATATCAAGACCTCTTTCCGGCGTCGACGAAGTATACGGACCAGTCTCATCAACTGGGGTCGTCTACCTGCAGTAGGGAATCGCTGGCGATTGCAGTAGAAGGGAAAATTATTTCAGGGGTGATGATTCACAAACCTGGAAAGGAAAAAATTCTGTCACCAAGGCCTGGAGAAGTGGTCGTATTTGATGCCTTCTTCGAAGCTGGCTTAGGTCTTCCGGTAGTGGATTTCTTGGCTGAGGTATTGGATCTGTTCCATGTCACTCTCCCCCAACTCTCTCCGAATGCAGTAGCTCGTTTAGCCATCTTCGAATGGGCGTTGAGAGCCGAAGGTTGTGAGGGGAGGGCAGAAATCTTCGCTGCGTTGCACAGAGCTTCATGCCAGCCAAAGACCTTCGTAGGCCTCGGAGGTGAAAAAATAGTAGTAGCCTTCGAAAGTATTAACTTCAGGCTTCAGGATGAATATGCCCTTCAGTTTCCTGCTAAGGCCATCAATGCAAGATGGTATACCGACTGGATCATGAGATGGTTTTATGCCGAAGTTGGGGCGAGCAACCGTCTAGCGGGACCTCTGAAAGACATCAACTTCCGAAAAGAGGCCCTTATGCATCCAGACCAGGGTCAGCTCGAAGCTCGCCTTAGCTTGCTTCAAAAGATCAGTTATCGGTTGAGCATGCGAGACTTAGCCGAAGAATTCCTCGGGCTCCAAATTCCTCCCCTGATGGCCAACTGGCCTATCATCTTCGAAGAGGATTCGGAAGGCGGTCTCCAAAAAATTTCCACAACTTCGAGTCCTGCAGGTAACTTCGAAAACAACATACTCCATGTATATTTATTCGAAGAATTAACTAACTTAACTCATTTTTTAGCTTCTTCAGCCCCTATAACTTCGGAGCAAATCATACGGGCTTCGGAGAAGATTTTGGGCGCTCCAACTCCGACCGAAAAGGAATGGAGAATCAAGTTGGTCGGGAGTTGGGAAAGATTTAACAGAGTGTGGGGAATGCTGGAAATCGTTCCGCCCCCTTTGATGGATTGGGTGCCTTCGGAGAAAGGACCCAAGAAAAGGAAAGCTGAAGCTGGGACTTCGAGCTCCACCAAGACTCCGGTCAAGAAGGTGGCTCGAAAGCCAAAGAACCTTGCACCTTCGAGTCCAAGGGCTTCAATCTCTGATTCCCAAGAGGACGAAGGCAGGTTGCTTGTGCAGCTGATTGACGAAGATGCATCTCAAAGGACTGCACAAGTTGAAGTACCTATGAACGTGCCGGAGTCTCTAAGAAAACCTTGAGCAAACAAGGACTTCGGCAATTCAAGAGGATTTACCTTAGGACGAAGTTCTTCTGGATGAGAGTGGAGTCGAAGTCACTATGGCTTCGATTCCCGACGAAGCAACAAGGACTGTTCAGGAAAATGTTCCTGCAGTCGAAGATTTGACGGCTAACTCGGACGAAGATCTCGCCTTCGATCCGCCAAGCAGTCCAATGATTACCCGTCGCCAGAATGTCGAAGGTATACTTCGAATAATTCTTTTATGTTTATTTTGCGTATTTATACGATGTATAATACCTTTGTTTTTACAGAGTCCACTTCTGTGGAAGAGGTTCGTCCGGAAGATACAATCCCTGGACCTTCGATGACTTCGGAGCCAATCAAAGGAGCCACTCAAATGGGGCCTGGAAGAGGCAAAAGAAAGATGGACTCCCTCCCTGCTACGAGCTCCGGATCAACTCCGTCTGAATCAACAGACAAGAGCCAATCTACCGAGGTGGGCCAGTCTCCGGGGGCTCCGAAGACCACCACTCAACACTCCGGACCTTCGCCGAATGAAGATGACCAACAAGCTATAAGTATGCTCCCCGTTCTAGCTCCTTTCTTAGAGCGAAGAACTGGTCTTCGGACTTTGCTCGAGCCTTTGGATCAAGCTAGTCGCGTTATTGGGGAGACAAACTTGGTGGCCATTTTGAGCGAAGCGGAGAGCTCGGAGCTTAACGCAGCTATGGAACGCGCAGCCTACCAGGTACGAAGCATTTGTGAAATAACATCAAATTTACATACAAATAATTTCTTACCTTGATTTTTTCTTTTTACAGCAAACAGTCTTGGCCCGAGCTGCGAATATATCAAATGAATGAGAAATCGCTCGCCTTCGAGAGGAAAATGGAACTCTTCAATGGAATCTCACTATCTCCGAAGGCCGAGTGGTTCATATGGACAGCATGGTGTCAACGGAGCGCAGGGCCAGACAAGGCTTGGAGGCTGCGAACAAGGAGCTCGAAGCAGAAAGAATTGTGCTTCGAGCAGAAGTTGAAAGAATGCGGGCGGAGCACGCTACTGCTGGGACCGAGCTTGTTAGGCTCCGAGAGGAAGCTAGCCAGCTTTTGAATCAAAAGAATTCCTTAACTATAGAGGCTGCTAGACTTTCTGGAGTTCTAGAAGAGGTAACTTCGACGAAGGACGCGCTGATCGAAGATAAGCTGAAGTCCGAGAAGGTAGCTGCGGAGGTTATGGATCAACTGCTAGGCGTTCTGGAGTACTTCGGTACTACCGGGACGCTTCCTTCTGATGACAACATTTCCCTTCTGCGCCGGTTGAAAAGGATCCAAGGAGTGGCGAAGCAGATGAAGACAGCAGGCATTCGCTACGGAGAACTCTCCAGACAAGTGGCTGCTGTTGGCCTACTTCGTTACTACGAGGATCTGGGCCGATCAATAACTCCGAGCGCAGGAGAGGGCCCAATTATCTTTGACGACGAGCAGCTTCTGACTCCTTCCGAAGGTGTGGCCGCTGCCTGGCAAGCCTTCCAAACTTCGTGGAGAGCTGAAGGTCGCTCTGCGATCAAGGCTTGGATCAACGAAGGACAATGCCAGAAGCAAGCTCGGATCCAAGCTTCGAGCAGTCAGCCTCCTCCGAACCCGCAGGTTTAGAAATGTCTTAGGATTTTTGACTATGTAAAGCTTTGTGCTTATGTACATTTATCAATGAAAATTTGTTTATCATGTTTTTAGGCTTTGCCTCATATGGAAGATATCGAAGTGTTAGACATTAACGACGAACTTCTCTCATTATGGGTTACCTTCAATCTTTTAAAAGTTTACAAGCGTCCTCGATTTTTAGTTCCTCGAGATTGCTCCGGTGTAATTACGCCCGAAGTAAGCAAAGATATACTATCTTATATTAAAGAGGAAGAAAAAGAGGTTAACTTGGAAACTTCGTCTTCTGAATACGTTATATGTTCCGAAGACGAAGATGAAGCTCGAAGTAAAAAGCCTGAAGAACTTGGAAGCTGGGAAAGGAGCCCCGAACGGCTTCGAACTTGGGCCGAGCTTCAACAAGAACAGAAGGACTTTAGAGCTTCGAAGGGAGGCAAAAGAGTTAAACGTAAAGTTGTTAGAACTCCCGGCACTGGAACTAGTCGTTCCAACCCTGGCTCTAGAGATCGAAGAGGTCTTCGATTCCTTCTTGGTATAGATACCAATTTTTCATGATGTAATCTGTAATCATATTCATTCAAATAATAAATATCGATTTAAAATTGTCTCCCTATTTACTAGCCCCTCTTTGGGTATAAGCAACTTCGAACTGTATTCAAAGATGGTTATGCGCAAAGAAAAACTTCGGAGTACAATTTTTTGGGGTTCGGAGCCCCTCTGCAATTTAAAGATCTTTTAAAATCTTATAAAATGTCTTCGACTATTTGTAGTCTGAAGAATGGCAACTTAGTACCCTTTGTCTTTTGAAAGAAATCACTTGAGATAACTTCTAGGACACTTTAGTGCCTTAGATAATTTGTCACTTTGGACTATGTTAACAGGCATTCGAAGCTCATGGCTCAAACTCTGTTTTGCTTTGGCCACCTTCGGCTCTTTTTTGCGAACTCTGTCAAACCAGTGGTTCGGAGTTCGCAGTGGTCTCTTTGGACTCTTTTTACGGATGTCTACAAGCCAGTGGCTTGGACTCCGCATGGTTTGGTTTTGGGCTCTTTTACGGATGCCTACAAGCCGGTGGCTTGGACTCTGGATTATGTCAGCCCCCACGTCAGAAACTTTGAACCAATGATTCGAAGTCCGAAAATATGATTCAGCTTTATGACACTTCCCTCTCGGTCAACCCCACGGTTCCAGTGCGTCCACTCGGAAGCTGGAGGTTTATGAGGGGAAGGCACTATCTGAACCATATGCTTTATTAATTTAGAAGATGATTACAAGTGGTTTACAAGGAGCCCTTATGCGAAGTATCGCTTTAGGTGCTCCGCATGCCAAGTATGTGCTAATTCTTCACCTTCTAAATTAGCTAATTTAAAAGAGCCAGGGCGTCCTGAATGAACAATTAAGTATGGACCTTCCCATTTATTTCCTAATTTCCCTGGCGCTATAATGCTTCGCAGAACAAGATGACCCGGTCTACGCTCATTGATCTTAACCTTCGGGTCATACCAAGCCTTCGTTTGCTGGTGATACTTTGATAAATTGGCCAAAGCTCGAAGTCTTGTTTCTTCTGATAAATCTAGCGAAGCTTGTCTTTCTTCTTCAATCTGCGGTTCGATGCTGCGAAGTGATCCTCCTTTGAGCTCCGTTGGAGTCATAGCTTCTGTTGGGGGAAAATATCTCATCTTCGGGGTTATTGCCGCAACAGCATGAGAGCAGATAGTGGATTCGATGGTTCCCAGACGTCCATCTTCGAAGATACCCGGAGTCAAACTCGAAGTACGAAGATAGGCACCAGTTCGGAGTACATCTTTGAACTGAGGCTCTTCAAGATCTTTATTGCCAGCTAAGATGGAAGATTTATCTTTTATATTATTAGATTAGTCTTTTACCATTTTAGCCCTATCAAGGGTACGGAATAGTTTCCACTATGTCGGTTGTAATAGAGGGGTAAATAGGTCTTTTCCTTAATATTTGGGCCTATAAATACCCCCCCCCCATTTCACCCTGTAATAGGGACCGAATACAAGTTATTCAATACACTTATTCGAACCATTCTAAGTTATTATCCTTTCGGAGGCTTAGAATAGTTCACTTTGCAAACATTCTGTTTGTTAGTTTCTAATCCACAGAAACCTGTTAGCGTAATCTTTTACGCCAACAGTTGGCGCCATCCGTGGGGAACTTAGTCCAAAAAACTTCGTTCTCTACCAACTTCTTTCATCATGCCTCCTAAGCAGAGCGCACCCCGCAATCCCATTCGGAGGTCTTCTCGGATCTCCGGAGAGATACCATTCGACACGGTTGAAGTCGGAGAGCCCTCGACATTCCCTCCACAAACTCCAGAAGGGGCTTCCATCCCTCGAACATACGAAGCTTCTCCGCCAACCCCTTCTATCCTTCGACCACCCGGAGTCCCTCCTCCACCTTCCATTCCAATTCGAACTGATCCTACTAGTTCTCAAGACCCGGAAGATCCTTCCGGAGGAGATGAAGACAATCTTGGAGATATGGCCACTCAAATGGCCAACCTTCAAGCTGAGGTAGCAAGGTGGCGACAGGAAGCTGCGAATAGGCTTCGCTCTCAAGCCATCCCAACTATCCCAGAAGTGCCCGAAGACGATGAACTCGATTATCCCGAAGCCTCGGAGAACGCCTCCTTCGATAATGAATCTCCGCTGCATCCTGAGCTGCAGAAAGTTCGCTTTGATCCAAAGTTCAAAACTTCGAAGCTCTGTAAGTATGCCGGAGATGAAGATCCTGGAGAGTTCATTCGTTCTTATGCCCTAGCAATTGAAGCTAGCGGAGGAGTTCGAGACACCATGGCGAAGTGCTTCCCCTTAGCTCTTCAAGGAGTGGCATTAAGGTGGTTCTGGTCTTTGAGGCCAGGATCAATTAATTCATGGGCGCAGCTGAAGAAGAAGTTTATAAGCAATTTTCAAGGCACCTTCGTGCCTCCCATGTCAACAGGAAGCCTCTTCCAGGTGAAACAGCTCCCCGGAGAGACATTGAGGCAATATTTTAAGCGCTTCACTCATACGAAGTCGCAAATTCGGGGGTTGTCTGCATCTTCGGTAGTTGATGCAGCTCGGGAAGGCGTCACTCATCAAGGCCTCCTGGATAAGCTTCATCGGAAAAGCATCTCCTCAGTATCTCAGTTGATGTCATACTTTGAGGAGTATGCGAGGTCAGAAGAAGGTTGGCTCCGAAGGACTGCCGCTACTTCGTCCATATTGCAAGAAGTTAAAGTAGAAGTGAAAACTTCGGCACAGCCGCAAGAACCAGTCTTCGAAGTTCAACATGATCGGAGAAGAGGGCAAAAGCACCCTCGTTCTGAAGTCTTGAATATTGCACCCCCACAGAAGTTTATACAGAGAGCTCCACAGTCTTCGGGGAACAAGGCCAGCGGCTGGAGGCCGCCAGGGAAAACGGCTGGCAAAGGCCAGACCCTTTTCTGCTGCATCCATGGTGAAAATCGAAGCCATGCAACTGATACTTGCAAAGCCATACTTACCCTAAGGGGAGAGTACCTAGAAAGAACTTCGGGTCGAGGTACTACCGACCGAGTTCCAGCTGCAACGTGCCCCGAGCCGATCCAGGCTGTGGCGCGGATAGAAAGCTTTGACGCCGCAAGACACCCTCCAGTGGCCAATGTTATGCCACCTCCGAAGCAAGAGGAAGGACAAGGTCGAGGGAAGAGAGTAGTTCTCCCCATCTCCGGAGGAGGTACCCTCGGAAGCATGTCAAAGAGACAGCGAAGAGACTACGTCAGGGAAGTAGGCCATATTGGGACTTCGTCGTCTGCAGCTGCAATGCCGGAGTGGTCTCATGTGCCGATATCCTTTTCTGCGGAGGATGCAGCTGGTATTAAGTTCCCGCATGCAGACCCACTTGTTATCACTGCTGATATTGCGGGCACTGAAGTTCGAAGGGTATTGATTGACGGAGGTAGTTCGGCAGACATCATTTTTGTTCAAGCCTTCGATCAATTGTGCATCTCCAGGAAGCATCTCCTTCCAGCGGCTCGTCCTTTGCAAGGCTTCGCAGGACCTCCGCTTGATGCACTTGGCCATATAGGCCTGGAAGTTATCTTCGGAGAAGGTTTGTTGGCCCGAACTGAAGAAGTGATCTTCGATGTCGTAGATGCCCCGTATGCTTACAACGTCATCTTCGGAAGAGGCATGCTAAACCAGTTCGGAGCTGTGGCGCATCACAATTATCTGTGCATGAAGATGCCCACACAAGCAGGAGTCCTTACTGTCTTGGGAGATCAAGCTATCGCTCGGAGAGCGGAATATGGTCATGGTCCCTGTTGGGGGAGATAATCCCTGGAGTCGGCGGGGTGGGCCCCCAGCCGGAGGGCCCAGGCTTGATGACGGAGGCCACCTTCCGGAGGAGCATGGCCGGAGGTCACCTTCCGGAGGAGCGTGGCCGGAGGTCACCTTCCAGAGGAGCGTGGCCGGAGGTCACCGTCCGGAGGAGCGTGGCCGGAGGTCACCGTCCAGAGGAGCGTGGCCGAAGGGCACCTTCCGGAGGAGCGTGGCCGGAGGCCACCTTCCGGAGGGGCGTGGCCGGAGGTCACCTTCCGGAGGAGCAAAGCCGGAGGTCGCCCTTCGGCGTAGGACACGGGAGCTCGTCTTCCGGAGGCTGAAGGCCCGGGGCCCTCGGCCGACCCGGCGAGACGGGCCCGAAGAGAGTCGCGGCGGAAAAGGACTAGGCGGTCGTACGAAAGGACAGGATCGCGATCTTCTGAGCCGTGTCGGGCGGCGCAGGAAGCATCCGACACGGCCGATACGCTGTCAGAGTCGAATCTTCTTGTCTGTACTATGTACCTCTTTGTCTGTACTACCGATCAGGGTTGGTCGGGTGGCCGTTGGCAGCCCGGAGGCGCTTAGTCCTCTGGGCGGGGCGCCCTATAAATACCCCTCACTACAGTTGTAACGGGCAAGCTGACCAAGGCATTGAATACACTACCCTTGTTTTCCACTAAAACCTGCTGGTTCGATCCGTCGTTCCAACAGTTGGCGCCGTCCGTGGGGATCCTAGTCCGAAAAGCTAGTGTCCTCTACACCTATCCACCCAAAGCATGTCGAGCCGGAAAGGAGCGAGCACGGCCCCCCTGCGCAGGTCGACCCGAACCGCTGAGGGCGAGCCCGCCCCAACCGTCGACCCCAATCCTTCAGCTCCCATCACCACCACCGTCGGAGCGGCGCCCCCAGCGGGCTCCACCCAGTTGCAAGAAGAGACACCCGGAGCTCAAGGCACCGACGGCCTGCCCGAGCCGACCTCCGCCAACCTGGCCGGGTCGCCGGGCGGGCCGCCGGAGCAGCATCTCCCAGGTGGACCCCCGGTAGTAGTGTCCCTTCAGACGGACTACGTCCGCTCGCGGGACCCCGACACAACTTCCGGGGGAAGCGGGAGCCAGGCCGATGCCCTGGCTGCCGAGAACGCCAGGCTAAAGGCGGAGCTGGCTTTGTGGCGTCAGGAAGCGTCGCTCCGGCCCCCGCCCCCCCCGGCAGCCTTCCGCGCCGCGAGAGCTGCGGTCACGGACCTGAGCGACGACGAGAACCCCCCGGAAGAGGAGAACGCATCATTCGACGAAGACTCTCCCCTGCACCCGGACCTCCAGAGGGTGCGCTTCTATTCGAGCTTCCGCGCCGCCAAGCTCCCCAAGTACTCCGGAGACTCCGACCCCGGCGAGTTCTCTCGCTCTTACGCTCTGGCAATAGAAGCATCCGGGGGGAGCCGGGACGCCATGGCCAAATGCTTCCCTCTGGCGCTCGAAGGGATCGCCCTTCGGTGGTTCTGGTCCCTCTGGCCAGGGACCATCCACTCGTGGGAGCAGCTGAAAAAGAAGTTCGTCAACAACTTCCAGGGGACCTTCGTGGCCCCCATGTCCACCGGGAGCCTTTTTCAAGTGAAGCAGCAACCCGGAGAGACCCTGCGGCAGTACTCCCAGCGCTTTGCACACACCAAAGCTCAGATCAAGGGGCTTTCGGCTTCTTCAGTCATCGACGCGGCCCGGGAAGGCGTCACCCACCCAGGTCTCCTCGACAAGCTCCACCGGAAGCCCATCTCTTCGGTGGCGCAGCTCATGACGTACTTCGAAGAGTACGCCCGGTCCGAAGAGGGCCAGATACGCCGACAGGCGATGGTAGTCCCTGTCCGGGCTCCGAGCGCCCGAGCGTACGAAGTGCCTCCGGAGCCCAGCCGGGGCCCACGTCGCGCCCCTGACTTCCGGCGCCCGGAGCCCGCTCGCCCGGACCTCGTTCATCAAGATTCTCGGCGGAACCGGAAGCACTTTCGGGGGGAAGTCCTTAGCATCACCCCTCAAGCGCCCGCCAAGCACCTGCACACGCCCGGCGGAAGTCGCCAGGCCGGGCCCAAGCCTCCACCCCGAGCGCCTGCCAGGGGAACCTTCTACTGCAGCGTCCATGGAGAGAACCGGAGCCACGACACCGACTCTTGCCGCACCATCCTCGCTCTTCGCAGTGACTACCTCGAGCGCCAGTCCGGTCGCGGTTCCTCCGACCGGGGGCATTCTACCCCTCGGCCGGACCCGGTCCAAATAGTCGGGCGTCAGGAAGAGCCGGAGGCCGTGACCCCGGCCGAGGGATTCGGCGGAGTCCCGGCCCTCAAACTCGAAGCCGCTCCGGACCGTGGCAAGCGCGTGGTCCTTCCCATATCCGGAGGGGGAGCCCTCGGAGCGCTGTCCAAGCGGCAGCGTCGGGATTACGTTCGGGAAGTTGGGCACATCGGCACGTCCAGCCCTTCGATCCTCCCGGAATGGTCTCACGTCCCCATCAGCTTCACCGCCGAGGATGCCGCCGGCGTCAAGTTTCCTCACGCCGACCCACTCGTCATTTCGGCAGACATCGCCGGAGCCGAGGTGCGTCGCATTTTAGTCGACGGAGGAAGTTCCGCTGACATCATCTTCGTGCAGGCCTTTGACCAACTGTGCTTGTCGCGCAAGCACCTGCTGCCAGCCTCGCGACCACTCCAAGGCTTCTCGGGCCCTCCGCTCGACGCTCTGGGCCAGGTCTTGTTGGAAGTGGCGTTCGGCACCGCGCCCCTCCAGCGTCGCGAGGAAATCCTGTTCGACGTCATCGACGCTCCATACGCCTACAACGCCATCTTCGGCCGAGGGATGCTCAACCGTTTCGGCGCCATCGCCCACCACAACTACCTCTGCCTCAAGATGCCGACTCTCGGAGGGGTGTTGTCTGTGCTGGGCGACCAAGCCGCAGCCCGCCGGGTCGAGTACGGCCATGCGGCGCCACTGGAGCCACGGCAGGTCCACAGTGTCCGTGAAGGCGCTGAAGACGCCAACCTCCCACTGGAGGCCAGCCCTACGCAGAAAGGGCGCCCCGCCAAACCCCTCCCAGAAGGCGAAGTCATCACCAAGACCCTGACCTACGGAGGGAAAGAGTACTCGATCAAGTTCGGAGGGGGCCTGGAGCCAGAATTATCAGCACAGCTCGAGGCCATCGTCTGCAACAACCTTGACATCTTCGCATGGTCAGACGAAGACATTCCTGGCGTCGACCGGACCATCATCGAGCATTCCCTGGCGGTTGACCCGAAGGCACGACCAGTCCGCCAGGAGCTTCGGAGGCTATCCGCAGAACGGGCTGAGCTCGCCAAGGCCGAGACCGACAAGCTGCTCCGCGCCGGGGTCATCAGGGAAGTGAGTCACACCGACTGGTTGTCCAACCCTGTGTTTGTCCAGAAGAAAACATCTGGCAAATGGCGCATGTGTATCGACTTTACTTCTTTGAATAAAGCTTGCCCCCGTGATCCCTACCCGCTGCCTCGCATCGATCAGCTAGTAGATTCCACAGCTGGAGCCGAGCTCCTCAGCTTCCTCGACGCATATTCCGGTTATCATTAGATCTGGCTCAAGCCTGAAGACCAAGTGAAAACCAGCTTCGTCACCCCAGCCGGAGTGTTCTGCTACCTCCGGATGCCCTTCGGCCTACGTAACGCCGGAGCAACCTTTTCAAGGTTAATCTCAAAGGCCCTCGGTCATCAGCTCGGGCGGAACGTGGAAGCTTACATGGACGACATCGTCATCAAGACTGCCTCCGCAAGTCAGCACGGGTCCGACATAGCCGAAACCTTCGACAGCCTCCGGCGGTGTGGGATCCGGCTTAACCCTGACAAGTGCGTCTTCAGAGCACGCGCAGGGAAGCTGCTTGGGTACCTCGTCTCCAGCCGCGGCATCGAAGCAAGTCCAACACAAGTTCAAGCATTGCAGAACATGGCGCCACCTCAGAACCTGCGGCAGGCGCAGAAGCTGGCCGGACGGTTGGCCGCCCTGGGGCGTTTTCTCGCCAAATCAGCAGAGCGAAGTTTGCCCATCTTCAAGGTGCTTCGAGGTTCCAAGCATTTCGAATGGACCCCCGAGTGCCAGGATTGTTTCCAGCAAATCAAGGATTATCTCTCCGGCCTCGTGGCCCTCGCCACGCCACGGGCCGACAGTCCCTTGCTGGTTTATCTCGCCGCCTCTGGCACCGCCGCAAGCGCGGCCTTGGTTCAGGAGGAAGAGTGCGGGGGGAAGCTAGTTCAGCGGCCCGTCTACTTCGTTTCTGAGGTTCTCGCCGACGCCAAGGCCAGATACTCCGAGCTAGAGAAGGTGGCTTATGCCCTCGTCATGGCCTCCCGCAAGCTCCGGCACTACTTCTTGGCCCACGACATCATCATTCCAACAGCCTATCCGTTGGGCGACATGTTCAGAAACAAAGACGCCACTGGTCGCATCGGGAAGTGGGCGGTAGAGCTGGCCCCGTTCGGGATCTCCTTCGTTGCCCGGACGGCCATTAAATCCCAGATTCTCGCTGACTTCGTCGCAGAGTGGACGTGGGCCCGAGAGCCCGCGAGCGCCAGCACGGGCGAAGAGATTTGGACCGTTTTTACGGATGGCGCTTACCAGGCCTCCGGGGCTGGAGCCGGAGCAGTCATCATCTCCCCATCGGGTCAGCAGGCCCTATACTCCGCTCGGTTAAGCTTCAAGGCCACTAACAACGTCGCAGAATACGAAGGAGTCCTCTTGGGACTTCGCAAGGCGCTCGCTTTGGGCGCCGCGCGCGTGATCGTGAAGACCGATTCCCAAGTGGTCGTCGGGCACATCGACAAGTCCTTTCGAGCGAAGCACCCGAACCTCGCTTCCTACCTCGACTCCATCCGCAAGTTCGAAGCCTCCTTCAAGGGCATCTCCGTCCAGAACATCCCGCGAAGCGACAACGCCCAAGCGGATGCCCTCGCTAAAGCCGGGGCCGGCGCCCAGGCCTTGCCGCCAGGGGCTTTCTTCGAGGAACTCGCCCAGCCTTCGGTAACTCATCGAAGCGAGGCGGCCGACCCCGCCGCCTCGGAGGGGAGCGAACAGTCGTCATGCCCGGCCCCAGTACTCTGTACAGCCAGCGTCAATTGGCGCGAGCCCATCCTCCGCGCGCTCGCAGGCGGCGATGAAGTCCATCCCAGTCCGGAGCAGGTTCGCCTGCAACTCCGCGCAAGGTCATTCGAGGTCATCAATGGAATCCTGTACAAGTCCGGAGTATGTTCCCCGTTGCTCCGCTGCGTCTCGCATTCCGACGGTGTCGCCATGCTCCGGGAGATACATGAAGGGTTGTGCGGCAGTCACTTAGCGCCGTGGGCCCTCGCAGGCAAAGCTCTCCGGCAAGGCGTGTACTGGCCCACCGTCATCGCCGACGCCGAAGAACTCGTCCGCGCTTGCCAAGGTTGCCAGTGGATGGGCCGACGCAGTCACCGCCCCCCAGCAAGGTTGCTACCTATCCCTCCTGTGTGGCCCTTGGCTCGCTGGGGCATGGACCTCGTTGGTCCGCTCCCCAGAGCGAAAGGAAACCTACGCTTCGTCGTTGTCGCAGTCGAGTACTTCTCCAAGTGGGTCGAAGCGGAGCCTCTCACCACCATCACATCCCGAAGTGTCCAGAAGTTTTTCTAGCAGCATATCGTGGGCCGATTCGGAGTACCCAAGCAGCTCACATTGGATAACGGAACGCAGTTTGATGCCGGTAGCTTCCAGGCATTCTGTGACGAGCTGGGAGTTCAGCTTTGCTTCGCAGCCGTGCGGCACCCCCAGTCTAACGGAGCAGTGGAGCGAGCCAACGGGCACATTCTGTCCGGCCTTCATAAGCGTATTGTCGGGTTGGCCCGAGGCACGTGGCCCGACGAACTACCCAAGGTCTTATGGTCCATCCGGATGACCGTTTCCCGGGGCAACGGGCTTCACCCCGTTCCGCCTCCTGTTCGGCGACGAAGCGATGACGCCAACGGAGCTCCGCGCCGGTTCACTGCGCGTCGTAGCACCCGAAGTTGAAGATGAGCGCGCCGTCTCCCTTGACCTAGCGGAAGAAACGCGGCTGCGCGCCGTCGCCAACCTGTCCCACTATCAGAAGGAGACCAAGGGGTGGTATGATACCAAGGT
>JAAALK010000079.1:20357622-20637435 GCA_019279435.1 Zizania palustris
AGCGGAGTGTGCCTGTCGGAGGGGTCCGGCAGTACACAATGATAGGGTTCGTACCGATGGCTTCGGTACTTTGGGCGGTACACCGGAGTGTGTGCCGGAGGTTGCTACCCGGAGAGGTCTCCGGAGTACTGGATACACTTGTTTGCTTGTCTGTGGTGCGCAGGGACTTCGGAGGCAACGGACAAGGTTCGAGCCGGGTGAACCTGGGTCAAGCGGGAGGCTTGATGCCAGGGGAGCGGGGAGCTCCGTCACGGTGGCTGCGAAGGTGGTCCGGGTCGGTCCTCGGTCGAGGCGCGCCAGGTGAAGGCAGAGAGTGCGGAGTGTGGCTCCGGCTGAAGGTACTCCGAGACAAAGTCCTCGGAGGTGAGGCACTTCGAAGGTACTCCGGATGGAGTGACTTCGGAGTTGGTGGACCAAGTCCTCTGCAGAGGCAAGGAGTTCGAAGTGTGCTCCGGAGGGAGACACTCGAAGGTGCCCGACGAAGGTCTCAGAAGTCGAGGCGCATCGAAGGCATGGTCCGGGTGAGGCTCGTCGTGGAGTGTGCTCGGGGAGAGGCACTGCGACGGAGTGCTCATGGAATGCTTCATGCGGAGGCCTTGGACGAAGGAGGGACTTCGAAGGGTGGTACTCCGAAGGTGGGGCTTCGGAGTGAGGATGACTTGTGGTGCTTCGGCCATGCATGGCTTCGGTACACGGACGGACGGTGTTCGAGCTCGGAGTAGCTGCGAAGCCGTGGTGATCCACTCCGGAGGTGGTGGTGCGAAGGCCCAAGGGCTTTGACGGCTTCGGCTTAAAACCGTCACTGTATCGAAGGACTTCTTCGGCGGAGCGAAGGCCAACAGGCTGCAGGCTTCTCGCCGAAGCTACCGCACCCTCCGGTGCGAAGGGAGGTTCCAGAAGTCAACACTGTAAAGGCTGACACTGTCTGTTCTGAAAAAGGCTGACACTGTCCCCTCTGCAGCTGACAGAGAAGCCTCCAAAATAAAGGTGGACTACCTTTTGTACCCCTTAGTTCTGTAGAGACAAATCTGTTGTAAACCCTAGGGGTAATGTAGTCACTTCCTTAGGATGAAGCCGTGGGCTATAAATATGGGGGCTCGGTAGGTAACATTTAACACTTTGAGCATTTACTGTTGAGCTCCTGTACACAGACCTCGCTGGTTTTTCATCCAGAGTTCAATATATTTTTGTGTTCCTTGTTCA
The DNA here is from genome assembly GCA_019279435.1 of Zizania palustris. NCBI lineage: Eukaryota > Viridiplantae > Streptophyta > Magnoliopsida > Poales > Poaceae > Zizania > Zizania palustris. The sequence continues at coordinate 20,358,826 of JAAALK010000079.1, forward strand.
AGCGGCGAAGCCCTGCTTCTGTGTGCTTTTGCTTGAACTCGCGTTGCATACCTCGCTAGTTTTTAGTTCACCGAAGCCTGTCCTGGCGAAGGGTGTTTTTCTCGCGAAGTGTGCTTTTCAGTGTGCTGTCGCTCTGTGTAACACGAGGCAAGACCTCGCTGCTTACTAGCGAAGCCCTGTTCTTTTCCCGTAGTGCTTCCTGTGTCGAAGCCCTTAGCGTAGTCCGTTTTGTGTGCGTGTAGACCTTCGCGTACGAAGCCCAGCACCAGTTGCTGTCGCTAAGTACTTGGTCGAAGTCCTCAGAGGGGTGTCCACTCGTGCGAAGGGTGAAGTGCGAAGCCTGCTCAAAGCACCTCGTGTGCGGAGCCTGCACTGACTTTGCAGAGTAGATTTTCGAGGGTTGTTAGTGGAGCGAAGTCTTCTTGGCTTCGAACTTTTGCTCCTGTGAAGCCTGTGTTCGGAGCTGTCGAAGTACCTCCGAACCAGACCTTCGAAGGTTGTGTTCGAAGCCTGTTCCGCAGAAGACAGATCAGACCCGAAGGCTAAGTTTTTAGCCCGAATTTTTAAAAGCTCCCATTCACCCCCCCTCTGGTCGCCGTTTCCGGTCCAACAATTGGTATCAGAGCCTGGTTAAGATCACCAGTTGACCTTAACCGATTTTGTGATCTGTTGGCGACATGGATAGAGGCAGTAAAATTCCTCTGTTCGATGGGACAGATTTTGCATACTGGAAGGTGCGCATGGAGGCTTACCTGTTAAGCCAAGGAAATGCAATTTGGGAGATTGTGGACTCACAATACTCCATCCCTGATACCCGCACCACTCAAACTGAAAAAGATCAGTATATTGCCAACTCGAAGGCAAGGAACATACTGTTCATTGGTTTGAGTCGGAGTGAGTTTGATAGGGTGCAGCACCTTAGGACTGCTAGGGAGATTTGGACAACACTCACTGTCTTTCATGAGGGCTCTGCTCAGATTAAGGCCAGGCGCCAAAGCACCTACAATCAACAGTATCAGCTGTTTGTGCAGGCACCTGGTGAATCTGTAGATGCCATGTTTTCTCGCTTTGACGCGATAGTGAGTAACTTGCGATCCAACGGGACGCTTGCTTACAGTGATCACGATAGGGCTATCAAGCTTCTCTATGCTCTTGACCATAGCATATGGGAAGTAAAGATATCCAGCATTGAGGAGTCCACAGGCTATGACACATTGACCTGTGATGAGCTTTTTAGCAAGCTGAAGTCCACAGAGATTGCCAAGGCATCTCTTGCTGTGCACAGAAGCTCTTTGCCACAGCCATTGGCATTGGTTTCTAGCACTAGCCGTGGCACCACTGCAGAACCAAGCACTTCAGGCACTTGTGTTCTTGCAGATGGTTTTGCTTTGTCCTCCCTGGTCTCCGTCACAAAGGAGCAGGTGGATACTCTAGCTGATGATGAGCTTGCTCTCATTGCCCGGAGGTTCACCCGCTTTCATCATGAGAGACGGGATCAGAGGAGAAGTGGTTTTAGTGGCTGCTATGAATGTGGCGACACCTCTCACATTAAAGTCAATTGCCCCAAGGTCAAAAAGAGAGATGAGAGTGACCGCCCCAAATTCCACAAAAAGGAGAGGAAGCCCTTTGTGAAGGGCAAGCGCGGCAAGATGGCTAAGAAAGTAGCCAAGGCCGCTTCCAGAGCTTTTGTTGCTGCTCTCAGCGACATCGACACTTCCTCAACTGAGGAGTCGAGCTCTGAGGAGGAGGAGTCCCCAAGGAAGGAGGACAAGAAGGACAAGAAGGGACGTGACTTCACCGGCCTTTGCTTCATGGCCGACAGCGATCACAGCGGCGATGAGCTTGACTCATCTGAGGTAAACCTATCATCTGACCAGCTTCTAATTAAATTAGATGAGCTAAATGAAGTAGTGCTTGGTCAGGATAGATTACTTGTGCAAGCCGCTAGAGAAAGAAAAGACCTTAGACTTAGGCTAGAAAATGTTTCTACTGAATATGCCATGCTTAAGTCTAAGTTCAATGATGCTGAATGTGAATCATGTTCTGTTGTCATGAGTGAGCTTGCTCAGTTGCGTTCTGTTCATGCTCAAACTCTTTCTGAGCTTGAGACTGCACAGAAGCAGCTTTTGGAGGTGGATTCTAGACCTCATAATGTTATTGATTGCATGAACTGCTCTTTATTACGCGATAGCATTAATTTACGTGATAAGCATGTTCATGATTTGGAGGCTAGATTGGAGAGGGCCGGTAGTTCTAAGGATGTGCAACCTGTTTGTGACACTTGCATTACCCTTAAGGACCAGCTAGGCACTGCTAGAGAGCGAGCTGAGAATCTCATGTCTGAAAATGAATACCTTCTTTCTGTGGTGAATAAATGCACTGAGGGGAAGGGTAGGATGGATTTGCTCTTGGCCAAGACCAAGTTGTGTGCTGACAGAGCCGGGGTAGCTCTAGGTTTGGGTTTTGAGAGGATAGCTTCAGACAGTAAGACCAAAACTGTTTTTACCTCTCCCACCACCCTAGAGAAAGAGAGAGCTATGTTGGACACCCCATCAGCCAAAAAGCCTACCCATCCACCAAAGAAAACCACTCATCCTACCAAGAAAAATCCTCCCAAGAAAACCACTCAGAAGAAACCCAAGGAGCCTGTGATAGTTGCTCCTGTGACCCATGAGAGTGCCCCCAGGAGAGTGTTCCATTGTTCTTATTGTCAGAGGGCGGGTCATTTGATTGGTTTCTGTTTCCGTCGCATCAAGGATGAGCGACGTGCACAGGCGATGAGCTATCAGGACATGCATTACCCATCTTTAGGTATGCATGAGTCTGAGTTTTACTCTCGTCCTGTTTTAGAGGCTCCTCGTGCTTCTCGGAGAGGTTTTGCTCCTCGAGGTGTTCACCATGTTCCATATGGTGGTAGACCTCGGGCGAGTAGCTTTGTACCTCGTCAGAGTAGGAGACCTCTACATGCTTTTCGTTCTTTGCATGTAGGTAGACCTCGCACTTTGCATCATTCTGATTTTTATGTGCGTAGACCGTCTACTTCTACTGTGCCTACTACTCGTGTCACTCAGTGCTGGATGCCTCGTCATTATTTTACTCACCCCAGCACTGAGCGATCGAGACGTTTTCATCATGTGTAGGCGACAGGTCGAGGCTTGGAGGGCACGTGGATCATGGACTCCGGTTGTTCGCGCCACATGACCGGAGATGCAGCTTGGTTCTCCAGCCTCACTACAACCAAGCAAAGGGAACATATCACCTTCGGAAACAATCGAAGGAGTAGAGTGAAAGGTAAAGGTGTGGTAAGAATTAATTCGAACTTCACTCTCAAAGATGTTGCTTTGGTTGAGAACCTGGGATACAATTTGTTGTCTGTATCTCAGTTGCTTGATGAGGGCTTCGAAGTGCGATTTCATCGCGATACTTCCCAAGTGCTCAATTCTGATGGCGTTGTGGTGTGTAAGATTTTTAGAGTTGGGAGAGTTTTTGGAGCTGATTTTTCAGAGTCATCTGGTTCTTCTCATTGTCTTGTTGCTCATTCGACTTCTGAGCTTTGGAAGTGGCATAGGAGACTAGGGCATATGAGCTTTGAGTTGCTCGCTCGTCTGAGCGCCCTAGGTTTGATCCGAGGATTGCCCAAGCTCAAGTTTGAGAAGAATTTAGTTTGCGCTCCATGTCGACATGGAAAAATGATTGCCGCTTCGCATTCGCCAGTCACCACAGTGATGACTGAACAGCCCGGAGAACTTCTCCATATGGACATTGTAGGTCCTTCTCGGGTTAGTTCTTTAGGCGGCAAGTGGTATGTACTTGTTATTGTCGATGATTTCTCCCGCTACTCTTGGGTCTTCTTTCTTGCCAGCAAGGATGAAGTGTTTACACACTTTCGGAGCTTGGCCTTGAGACTTTTCACTGAACTCCCTGGTGCATTAAAATTCATTCGAAGCGATAATGGCACCGAGTTCAAAAATAGTCTCTTTGTTGATTTTTGCATGGAGCATGGCATAGAACATCAATTCTCTGCTCCGCGGGTTCCTCAACAGAATGGTGTTGTTGAGAGGAAAAACCGCACTTTGGTTGAGATGGCTAGGACGATGCTTGATGAGCATAGGACTCCTAGAAAATTCTGGGCTGAGGCCATGAACATTGCTTGCTACATCTCAAACCGAATTTTCTTGCGCTCAATTTTAAACTTGACATCTTATGAGCTGCGTTTTGGGAGACAGCCCAAGGTTACTCATCTTCGAGTTTTTGGCTGTCGCTGCTTTATCCTAAAACGTGGTAACTTGGATAAATTTGAGTCGCGATCTTCTGACGGGATCTTTTTGGGTTATACTACTCATGGTCATTCTTATCGTGTTTATAATTTAGAGACTAACACTGTCATCGAGTCATGTGATGTGACTTTTGATGAATCAACCCCCTCTGTTAGTTCTGCTTTTGAACAGGCAAATGAACACGACATGGAACAGACCTTATTCGAAGACGAAGATCCCGGAGAATTCGAGGATGAACCCCTACTACCCTCGGCATCAACCCCCGAAGCTGACCCCGCTTCAACTACTTCGGCACGAGGTCCCGAAGCGACTACCTCAACATCGGTCATCTTGGACCACTCCAACGCACAAGTTGAGGGGGAGACTGCATCCCGCCGCGAGGCTCCACATCACGTCCAAATGATGCACCCTCCCGAGCAGATCATTGGTGAGCTTGATCAAAGGGTAACTCGTTCTCATGCCCATTTCACTAATGCTGCTTTTGTTGCTTCTTTCGAGCCCTTAGATGTTAGTCATGCACTTTCTGAATCTAGTTGGATCAATGCCATGCATGAAGAGCTTGAGAATTTTGAAAGAAATCAAGTCTGGACTTTAGTTGATCCTCCACCTAATGTTCATTTCATTGGAACAAAATGGATTTTTAAAAATAAACAAGGGGAGGATGGAACAATTGTTAGAAATAAGGCTAGACTTGTAGCTCAGGGCTTTTCCCAACTAGAAGGGATTGATTTTACTGAAACTTTTGCACCTGTTGCTCGCCTTGAGGCCATTAGGATTTTGCTTGCCTTTGCGACATCCCGGGGATTCAAACTCTATCAAATGGATGTCAAAAGTGCTTTTCTTAATGGCTTCATAGGTGAAGATGTTTATGTAAAACAACCCCCTGGTTTTGAAAACCCCAAGTACCCACATAAAGTCCTTAAACTTCATAAGGCTCTTTATGGACTCAAGCAGGCCCCTCGGGCTTGGTATGATATACTTAAGTCTTTTCTGCTTGAGCGAGGGTATTTGATGGGCTCTGTTGATAAAACTTTGTTTACTCTCAAGCATGGCAAAGATTTCCTCCTAGTGCAGATTTATGTGGATGATATCATCTTTGGTGGCTCTTCTCATGCTTTAGTTGCCGAGTTTGCAGATACCATGAGCAGGGAGTTTGAAATGTCGATGATGGGTGAACTCACCTTTTTCCTTGGTTTGCAAATCAAGCAAAGCAAACAAGGTACTTTTGTCCACCAGACAAAGTACACCAAGGACCTGCTCAAGAAGTTCGACATGTCCGATGCGAAGCCCCTCGCCACTCCAATGGCTACATCTGTAGCATTGGACCTTGACGAAGATGGAGAAGCCGTAGATCAGAAGGAGTTCCGAAGCATGATCGGCTCCCTCCTCTACTTGACTGCCACGAGGCCGGACATACACTTCGCTGTGTGTCTGTGCGCTCGTTTTCAGGCTTCACCACGAGCTTCGCACCGCCAAGCGGTTAAGCGCATCCTAAGGTATCTCAAACACACCCTTGAATTCGGCATATGGTATTCATCAATTTCATCTTTATGTCTTAGAGGTTATTCAGATGCGGATTTTGCTGGGTGTAGAATTGATAGGAAGAGTACCTCTGGTACTTGTCATTTTCTGGGTACTTCTCTGGTTTGCTGGTCTTCCCGCAAACAGTCTAGTGTTGCACAATCGACGGCTGAGGCCGAATATGTTGCTGCAGCTAGCTGTTGCTCTCAGATTTTGTGGATGGTTTCCACTTTGCGGGATTTCGGGTTAGATTATAAAAGTGTTCCACTTTTCTGTGATAACACTAGTGCTATTTGTATTGCAAACAACCCGGTTCAGCACTCCAGAACCAAACACATTGATGTACGGTATCATTTTCTCAGAGATCACAATGAGAAGGGTGATATTGAACTTCAATATGTTGATACCCAACACCAGCTTGCCGATATTTTTACAAAACCCCTCGATGCTTCTCGATTTGCTTACTTGCGTGGGGAACTTGGCATTTGTCACCCTTACGGCATTTTGTGAGGGGGAGCTGATTGTAATTGTCTTGCATATGCTCATTATGTGTGGAATTGCACCTACATCTTTTGCTATTATATGCCTGCTTTTACTTCAAAGAAATCATGACAGCTCAGCTCTATGAAATATGTCTGGAACATTGATTGTGCATGATGTTTTATTTTCTAAAATCAAAACTTGCTCACCGCACAATCTTGTATCTAGCTTGTTTAGGCTGGACTGCTTTTAGCTATCTTTTATCTACTTGACAGCAAGACACTGCTCCTTGGATGCTAAAATTTGCAACTTGAAAAATGTGTTCTTTATTCATGGATACTCATCAAAATATTAAATTCATCAAAATCAAAATCAAAAATCCATAATTTGCCTGGTTTAAATGAAAAGATCCAGGAGGGTTTGTTTGTCGCACTACTCTATTCTAGACTGCTTACCATTGCACTTTGGTCTGAACTGGGATAGTGTAGTGTATGCCAAAATCACCGCCTTAAGCTTCAGATGGCTTTCATGCCTAGGCTTGGCTTGATTGGAAAGTATAAGGTGGACAAACAAATAACCCCTGGCATTAAGAAAAAGAACAGCAAAATTAATTGCTCATCAAGTTTGCTTTCACAGCTCCTTTTGAACAAGACTTGTCTGTCCAGGGTAGAATTTGTTAGCTTTGCGCAGTCCTTGCCTTCTCATGTCTAGCTGCTTTGACTAAATGGTGATGCTTTTATCTTAAAATGACAAAATCACATGCCATCATCTTGTTTCACAGATTGTTAAATTGAGCTGAGCACATGATCATTTGTGTTAATTTTGGCATATTTTTGCATTATATGTCTTTGCAATTCTATTCATTACAAAGCTTTGCATCTTTTGAATGCTCCTTGATGCTTGCATTGTCAAAGGGGGAGAGGTTTGCTATGTTCTCTGCCGCAAGAAGGCATCTTTTTTAAAAGGGGGAGAAAAATTTGCTTAACTCAAGGGGAGATTTGCCAAAAGGGCTTTCACTCTTTTACAAAGGGGGAGAAACATCTTTTATCAAGTGACATGCTTTGGCTCTTTTCTGAGTTTTTATGGTCACTTGTCTGCTGAAAATTTTTACATTTTCTTGAACTTCGATTTGGTTGTCAATGCACTCATCAAGGGGGAGATTGAGAAACCAAGGGTTGGTTTCGGTGTTTTGTGATGAGTGATTGACAGGCTTTCACCCTCTGTTCGAAGGGTACCTCCGGAGGGGCTTCGGAGGTGGTACCTCCGAAGGGTGTTCGGAGGTGTGTCACCGGAGTGTGTTCGGTGTTTGCTTGCTGCAGCTGTGCAGCGGAGTGTGCCTGTCGGAGGGGTCCGGCAGTACACGATGACAGGGTTCGTACCGATGGCTTCGGTACTTTGGGCGGTACACCGGAGTGTGTGCCGGAGGTTGCTAACCCGGAGAGGTCTCCGGAGTACTGGATACACTTGTTTGCTTGTCTGTGGTGCGCAGGGACTTCGGAGGCAACGGACAAGGTTCGAGCCGGGTGAACCTGGGTCAAGCGGGAGGCTTGATGCCAGGGGAGCGGGGAGCTCCGTCACGGTGGCTGCGAAGGTGGTCCGGGTCGGTCCTCGGGTCGAGGCGCGCCAGGTGAAGGCAGAGAGTGCGGAGCGTGGCTCCGGCTGAAGGTACTCCGAGACAAAGTCCTCGGAGGTGAGGCACTTCGAAGGTACTCCGGATGGAGTGACTTCGGAGTTGGTGGACCAAGTCCTCTGCGGAGGCAAGGAGTTCGAAGTGTGCTCCGGAGGGAGACACTCGAAGGTGCCCGACGAAGGTCTCAGAAGTCGAGGCGCATCGAAGGCATGGTCCGGGTGAGGCTCGTCGTGGAGTGTGCTCGGGGAGAGGCACTGCGACGGAGTGCTCATGGAATGCTTCATGCGGAGGCCTTGGACGAAGGAGGGACTTCGAAGGGTGGTACTCCGAAGGTGGGGCTTCGGAGTGAGGATGACTTGTGGTGCTTCGGCCATGCATGGCTTCGGTACACGGACGGACGGTGTTCGAGCTCGGAGTAGCTGCGAAGCCGTGGTGATCCACTCCGGAGGTGGTGGTGCGAAGGCCCAAGGGCTTTGACGGCTTCGGCTTAAAACCGTCACTGTATCGAAGGACTTCTTCGGCGGAGCGAAGGCCAACAGGCTGCAGGCTTCTCGCCGAAGCTACCGCACCCTCCGGTGCGAAGGGAGGTTCCAGAAGTCAACACTGTAAAGGCTGACACTGTCTGTTCTGAAAAAGGCTGACACTGTCCCCTCTGCAGCTGACAGAGAAGCCTCCAAAATAAAGGTGGACTACCTTTTGTACCCCTTAGTTCTGTAGAGACAAATCTGTTGTAAACCCTAGGGGTAATGTAGTCACTTCCTTAGGATGAAGCCGTGGGCTATAAATATGGGGGCTCGGTAGGTAACATTTAACACTTTGAGCATTTACTGTTGAGCTCCTGTACACAGACCTCGCTGGTTTTTCATCCAGAGTTCAATATATTTTTGTGTTCCTTGTTCAAGCGGCGAAGCCCTGCTTCTGTGTGCTTTTGCTTGAACTCGCGTTGCATACCTCGCTAGTTTTTAGTTCACCGAAGCCTGTCCTGGCGAAGGGTGTTTTTCTCGCGAAGTGTGCTTTTCAGTGTGCTGTCGCTCTGTGTAACACGAGGCAAGACCTCGCTGCTTACTAGCGAAGCCCTGTTCTTTTCCCGTAGTGCTTCCTGTGTCGAAGCCCTTAGCGTAGTCCGTTTTGTGTGCGTGTAGACCTTCGCGTACGAAGCCCAGCACCAGTTGCTGTCGCTAAGTACTTGGTCGAAGTCCTCAGAGGGGTGTCCACTCGTGCGAAGGGTGAAGTGCGAAGCCTGCTCAAAGCACCTCGTGTGCGGAGCCTGCACTGACTTAGCAAAGTAGATTTTCGAGGGTTGTTAGTGGAGCGAAGTCTTCTTGGCTTCGAACTTTTGCTCCTGTGAAGCCTGTGTTCGGAGCTGTCGAAGTACCTCCGAACCAGACCTTCGAAGGTTGTGTTCGAAGCCTGTTCCGCAGAAGACAGATCAGACCCGAAGGCTAAGTTTTTAGCCCGAATTTTTAAAAGCTCCCATTCACCCCCCCTCTGGTCGCCGTTTCCGGTCCAACAGTGACAGACTTCGCTTCTTTGTTCGAAGGTTGTTCTTTTGTGTGTTGTGTTCGAAGCTTTATGTTCGAAGGTTGTGCTTCGAAGTTTTCGGCTCAAAGTTGTGTTCGAAGTTTTGTCTTCGAAGTGCTCACTTCGAAGCAGGCTCCGACTCTGTTACTTTGCTCCGAAGCTCTTGGTTCGAAGCTGTGTTCGAAGCTTTGACTTCGAAGTACATACTTCGAACCAGGCTCCGGCACTGTCATACTTCGCTTCGAAGTACACTTCGCCTCTTGCCACTTCGAACTAGGCTAGACCGTGACACCTTCGGCATTTCGGACAGACTCCGTCACCAACCTCCGAAGCAGACCTCGACGTGCGAAGGGGGCTTCGCCAAGTTCCGAACAGGAGACAAATTTGGACAGTAACTTCTCTTTTCATTTTATACATACTTAGATCATTTCATTGAGAAGTTTAGGCCTGTTACAAATTGTTCATCTGCCTAGTTGCACCACTTTAGTTTTACACTGTTTATCATCAGTTGCTTCTAGGTTAGAAACCTTTAGACTTAGGCCTTCTGTTTATTTTCTGTTGCGTAGTATTTTGAGGTGCGTTGGGTATTGGGAACAGGCCATTGATTCGAAAGAATTTTTAAGGCGCCCATTCACCCCCCTCTGGTCGCTACTTTCGGTCCTACACCCCATGAATTAATTGATCCTGGCTTCAAAGACCAGAACCACCTTAATGCCACTCCTTGAAGAGCTAAGGGGAAGCATTTTGCCATGGTATCTTTAACTCCTCCACTAGCTTTGATTGCTAGAGCATAAGAACGGACAAATTCTCCAGGATCCTCATCTCCGGCATACTTACAAAGCTTCGAAGTCTTAAATTTCGGATCGAAGCGAACTTTTTGTAGTTCAGGATGCAGCGAAGATTTAGTATCAAAGGAGGCGTTCTCCGGGGCTTCAGGATAGATGGGTTCGTTGTCTTCAGGCACTTCCGGAATAACTGGGATGGCTTGAGTACGAAGCCTATTTGCAGCTTCTTGCTGCCATCTCGCTACTTCGGCTTGGAGACTGGCCATTTGAGCGGCCATATCACCAAGATTGTCTTCATCTCCTCCGGAAGGATCTTCCGGGTCTTGAGAACTGAGAGGATCAGTTCGAAGTGGGACTTGAGGTGGAAGAGGAACTCCGGGTGGTCAAAGTATAGAGGGAGTTGGCGGAGGAACGCCGTATGCTCGAGGAATGGGAACTCCTTCCGGAGTTTGGGGTGGAGGAAACGTCGAAGGTCCTCCGACCTCAACAGTGTCGGGAGGTGCCTCTCCGGAGGTCCGAGGGGACCTCCGAACAGGGTTACGAGGTGCACTCTGCTTAGGAGGCATGATGCAAGAAATTGGTAGAGAACGAAGTTTCTTGGACTAGGTTCCCCACGGACGGCGCCAACTGTTGGCGTAAAAGATTACGCTAACAGGTTTCTGTAGATTAGAAACTAACAAATGAAGTGTTTGCGAAGTGAACTGTTCTAAGCCTCCGAAAGGATAATAACTTAGAAGAGTTCGAATGTGTGTATTGAATAACTTGTATTCCATCCCTATTACAAGGTGAAACGGGGGGTATTTATAGGCCCAAACATTAAGGAAAAGACCCTTTTACCCCTCTGTTACAACCGACATAGTGGAAACTATTCGGTACCCTTAGTAGGGCTAAAATGGTAAAAGACTAATCTAATGAGAAAAAAGATAAGTCTTCCATCTTAGCTAGCAGAAAAGATCTCAGAAGAATCTATGTTCGAAGATATACTCCGAACTAAGGTCCATCTTCATACTTCGAGCTTGACTCAAGGCATCTCCGAAGATGCATGTTGGAAACCTTCGAATCCATTATCTGCCTTCGTGTTGTTACTGCAATAACCCTGAGGATGGAATATTTTCCCCCAACAAACCTCTTTTGGAAATTGTTCAGGGTCCGGTCGGTGCCTCGAACTCCAAGGTCGAGGTGCTTGACGTAACCGAAGCTCTTCGCCATCAGTGGGTTGTTTTCGAGGCCCTTAGGACTAGTGAACGCGCTCGCTTTACCGTACCTCGCGATAATCAGGGGTGCATTATTCTTGAAATTTTTCATGAAGTATTTGCTTTTATAAAAGAAGAAGAGAAGGAGGTGAGGGCTTCGTCTTCACACTTGATCGTGTGGACTTGTCTAACGTGGAGCCGGACCCTGATGAGTCAGAGCTCGGAGGCCAACCCCTTCGAACTTGGGTGCAGCTCCAGGAGGATCAGAGGTCCTGGAGGGCTTCGAAAAAGACGAAGAAGAAGCGAGTCGGGTCTATAGGGGTGGCCCTCGCAGCCCCTAGGGCTCCGAGGGCGCTTGCCGGAGAGGGTTCTCAAAACCGGGCCAGTTTAAAGGATCAGAAGGGTTTTTGGTTCCTTCTTCGGTTAGACGCCAATTTTTCATAGGGTCTCGAGTGTCGCTCGAATTTTTATCCATGTTGTATTTGTAACTTATTATTGAAATAAGATCGGATGTCTTATTCTATTTTGGTGCTTATCATTGCCTTTTGTGAAATTGGGTCGCTCGTTTTTGATTTGGCACTCCGAACTTATTCCTCCTGCCCCCACCCACCTTGCGGGAAGGCAGCTTGCCGGCTTCGCGCAATAATCATTGTTGATATTTGGAGCGTATTTTTTATGTTGGCTTAAGTCATAGGGTTGTTACATAGAGTGCAGAGGTCCTGTCTTGATCGTTCGGGAGCCTTTGGCAGGGAGCTCTGACCTAGGGGCTCGAGGTTAGAACTTTGGGTGTTGAGGATGCTTAGTGTGGATGCTTCGAGCCGGTGGCTCGAAATCCTTAGTGTGGATGCTTCGAGTTGGGGGCTCGGAATCCTTAGTTGGGATGCTTCGAGCCGATGGCTCGAAATCCTTAGTTGGGATGCTTCGAGCCGTTGGCTCGCAATCCTTAGTTGGGATGCTTCGAGCCAGTGGGTCGGAATCCTTTGTTGGGATGCTTCGAGTCGGTGGCTCAGAATCCTTAGTTGGGATGCTTCGAGCCGGTGGCTCAGAATCCATAGTTTGGATGCTCCGAGCCGGTGGCTTGGAATCCTTAGTTGGGATGCTTCGAGCTGGTGGCTCGGAATCCATAGTTGGGATGCTACGAGTCGGTGGCTTGGAATCCTTAGTTGGGGGTGCTTTGTTTTAGTCTGAAACAAGTCTTGTACCATAGTGCATCCACTTTGGCAAAGTTTTGTTTCGGAGAAGGGATGGATATTATTATAGAATAGTACATTGGTCAGGATTACATTGGTATCATGTGTAGTAACGATTCAGGTGCTCCGCATGCCAAGCAAATTTAACTCTTCTCCTTTTAAGGTAGCCAACTTGAATGAACCGGAACGACTGTAGCGGAGGATGATGAATGGTCCTTCCCAGTTGTTGCCATGTTTTCCTAGGGCAAGCACGCTTCGGAGGACGAGGTGCCCTGGCTTTAACTCATTCATCTTTACCTTGGGGTCGTACCATGCTTTTGTCTGGTCGTGATACTTGGTGAGGATGGTGACAACTCAGAGTCTCGTTTCTTCGGAGAGGTCGAGGGAGATGCTTCGCTCTAGCTCATCTCCGGGCTCTGTTGCCCATAGAGAGACGCCTTTGATCTCAGTCGGGGTCATCGCTTCATCTCCGAATAGCAACCGAAATGGTGTGAACCCAGTCGCCCGGGTCTAAGTGGTTTGTATGGACAACAAAATCTTCGGCAACTCATCCGTCCATAGCCCCTTAGCGAGGCCCACAATTTTTCGGTTGAGGCCGGAGAGTATGTTTCCATTGGCCCTCTCAGCGGCTCCGTTGGACTGTGGGTGCTAGACAACGGTGAAGCACAGCTGGACTCCCAACTCCTCATAGAACTTCCTGAAGGCTTTGGCATCGAACTGGGTACCATTGTCGATTGTGAACTTCCTAGTCACTCCGAACCAACAGATGATGTTTGGCCAAAAGAACTTCTAGACGTTCTTCGAGGTGATGGCGATTAGCGGTTTTGCCTCGACCCATATGGAGAAGTATTCGACAGTGACCACGACGAACCTGAAGTTCCCCTTAGCTCTTGGGAATGGACCTATGATATCTGTTGGGGGAAATACTTCATCCCCAGGATCTTCAAGATTACAAGACAAAGATAACTCATAAGCTCGGAGTCCAAGACTTGTCTCGGTACTGACGAAGAGTTAAGACCGAAGGGTCTGTCCAAACTCCGGTTTGAAGATACACTTTGAAGGATCCACCTACGCAGTGGAAAACAGCCAGCAAGGATAGAAGACTTATCTTCTATCTAATTAAATTAGTCTTTTACCATTTTAGCCCTATTAGGGGTACCGAAATAGTTTCCACTATGTCGGTTGTAATTGAGGGGTAAAAAGGTCTTTTCCTTAGAGTTTTTACCTATAAATACCTCCGTTCTCACCATGTAATAGGCATCGAATATTGAGATATTCAATACACAACTTCGAACTACTTCGAGCTATTATCCAATACGGAGGCTTGAGATAGTCCGCTTCACAAACTCTTCATTTGTTAGTTCTTAATCTTAGAGAACCTGTTAGTGTAATCTTTTACGCCAATAGTTGGCGCCGTCCATGGGGAACCTAGTTCTAAAAGCTAGTTCTCTGCCGCTGACTGCACTTTGAAGAGCACTTGCGGAGGGAGTTTCGGAGTCTAAAGATTCCGCGCACCCTTCGGTAAGGGGCTTCCAAGTGTAGTTCGAAGGCCTTTCCTCGCCTTCCCAAATCATTCAAAGTCTCTGGTCTTCGGACATTAGCTTCGCAAGCCATGCCTCCCAAGCGGAGCCTACCCACCGATCCTCCCCGAAGGTCCCTTCGGACCAACGGTGCAGGACCCTCAGCCATTCCACAAACTCCCAAAGTGGTCATCAGACCTAGAGCACCTAGAGTCCCCCGAGTAGCTCCCTCGGTGCTTCGAACTGATTATCCTAGTTCTCAAGACCCAGAGGTCCCCTTCGGAGGAAGCGAAGACCTTCTTGATGATGTGGCTACCCAGGTAGCACAACTTCAGGAGGAAGTAGCAAGATGGAGGCAAGAGGCTGCAGATAGGCTTCACCCCCAAGCCATCCCTCTTGCTTCGGAGGTGCATCAAGACGGTGGTCCTACTGATTATCCCGAAGCTCCTTGAGTCCCAGAAGATGCCAAAAATGCATCCTTCGACGATGAATCCCCACTGTATCCAGACTTGCAGAAGGTGCCCTTCGACCCCAGGTTCAAAGCCTCAAAGTTGCACAAATACTCCGTTGGATCCGACCCCAGAGAGTTCTCTCGTTCTTATGCCCTGGCAATAGAAGCCAGTGGAGGGGTGCAGAATACAATGGCGAAATGTTTCCCCCTCGCGTTGGAAGGTGTGGCTCTGCGTTGGTTCTGGTCTCTAAAGCCAGGATAAATCAATTCATGGGAGCAACTGAAAAGGAAGTTTGTGAGTAACTTCCAGGGGACGTTCGTAGCCCTGATGTCCACGGGAAGCTTGTTCCAGGTGAAGCAACAAGCAGGAGAGACCCTTTGGGAGTACTTTACATGCTTCGCCCACACCAAGTCCCAGATAAAAGGCTTTTCTACCTCTTCGGTAGTGGACGCGGTGCGCAAAGGGGTGTTGAACCTAGACCTCCTCAGCAAACTTCACCAAAAGCCAGTGTCGTTTGTAGCACAGCTAATGGCATACTTCGAATAGTATGCCAAGGCAGAAGAAGGTTGCCTCCGAATAACTGTGGTGCCTGCACCAGTCCTCCTTCAAGAAGTGAAGACAGAGCCAGAAGTCCCGACTCCTCCACAAGCCCCCCTCGATAATCACTTCATTGATCATAGAAGGGGAAAGGAGCACTTCCGCTCCGAGGTATTAAATATTGCACCCTCCGCCCTGAAGGTGCCTTTTAACTTTCAACAGGTGCAAGCTAACAAGGCTAGTACCTCGAAGCCTCAAGAGAAGACGGCTGGTAGGCGCTAGACCTTCTTCTGTTGTGTACATGGTGAAAATAGAAGTCATGACACAAAAGATTGTAAATCCATATTGACCCTTCGGGGCGAGTACTTAGGGCGAAGCTCAGGGTGAGGTACTTTGGATCGGGCTCCTCCAGCAATACGTTCGGAGCCTGTGCATGTTGTGGTCCGAGTCGGCAATCCTAAAACACCGATGCAGGTCCCGGTGGCCAACATTATGCCACCACCGAAGTAGGAGGATCCCCAAGATCGCGGCAAGCGGGTGGTCCTACCCATCTCCGGAGGGGGGACCCTCGGTAATATGTCAAAGCGGCAGTAGAGGGACTATGTTCGCGAAGTAGGGCATATAGGGACTTCAAGCTCGGCTGCAGAAATGCCTGAGTGGTCCCATGTACCTATTTCTTTTACTGCCCATGATGCTCCAGGGGTGAAATTCCCCCATGCTGACCCCCTTGTCATTTCAGCTGATATAGCAGGAGTTGAAGTCTGAAGGATATTGGTGGACGATGGAAGCTCCGCTGATATACTCTTCATCTAGGCCTTCGACCAGATGTGGATTCCTCGAAGACACTTACTTCCGGCAGCCCACCCACTCCAAGGTTTCGCAGGTCCTCCTCTTGATGCCCTCGACCAGATAGGCCTCGAGGTTGCCTTCGGAGAGGGGCCACTGGCTAGAGTTGAGGAGGTTATCTTCGATGTCGTCGATGCCCTGTACGCGTACAACGCAATCTTCGGGAGGGGAATGATAAACCAATTCGGAGCTGTAGCACATCATAACTATCAATGTCTCAAGATGCCCACACAAGGTGGAGTTCTCACTATTTCAGGAGACCAAGCTGCAGCCTGGAGAGTGGAGTATGGCCATGGTCCACCTTTGGACCCTCGGCAGGTGAATAGTGTGCTGGAGAACTCAGAGGAAGCTTCGGGGTCCTCAGACCCTCGAAGGGCCCTTCCCTAAAGCCAAGCCCAGAAGGTGATGTGATCACAAAGATGATCCTCAAAAATGGCAAAGAATACCCAATCCAATTTGGCAAGGGGCTACCTTCGGAAATATCTACTTCGTTGGAGGAAGTAGTTAGAGAAAATTTAGATATCTTCACGTGGTTTGACGAAGATATCCCTGGAGTTGACCGGAGCATCATCGAGCACAACTTACTCGTCAATCTGAAGACTTGACCAATTCACCAGGGGCTCCATAAGTTGTCAACTAAAAGAGCAGACCTCGCCAAGGCGGAGGTGGAAAAATTGCTGAGAGCTGGAATCATCAGGGAAGTGACCCACACGGAATGGTTGGCTAACCCCGTTTTTGTCAAGAAAAAGGGCTCCGGCAAGTGGCGCATGTGCATCGATTTCACGTCACTAAATAAAGCATGCCCGTGAGACCCCTACCCTATGCCCCGTATCGATCAACTTGTGGATTATATGGCTGGCTCCGAACTTCTAAGCTTCCTGGACGCATACTCCAGTTATCATCAAGTCTGGCTAAAGCGCGAAGACGAAGCCAAGACAAGCTTCATAACTCCTTTCGGAGTATTTTGTTATGTCCGAATGACTTTTGCCTTGCGAAATGCTAGAGATAATTTCTCACGTCTTATTGCTAAGGCTCTAGGTCACCAAATAGGCCGAAATTTCAAAGCCTATATGGATGACATTGTAATAAAGAGTGATGTAAAGCACCATCATAGTCTAGACTTAGCAGAAACTTTTGAGAGCCTCCGAGCATGTGGAGTTCACCTCAACCCTGAAAAATGTATATTCGGGGTGCAAGCAGGAAAATTGTTAGGGTACTTAGTTTCGAGCAAAGGAATCGAAGCTAGCCCAACACAGATAAGTGCACTACAAAGGATGGCTCCACCAGAAAATTTGAAGCAAGTCCAGAAGCTAACAGGACGGCTCACAGCCCTCAGCAGATTCTAGCCAGATCAGCAGAGCGAAGCCTCCCAATATTTAAAGCCCTAAAGGGGTCCGAGAGTTTCAAATGGACGCCAGAGTGCTAGAAAAGCTTCGATGATATTAAAGATTATCTCGGAAATCTATCAACACTTATTGTGCCACTCCCGGAAGAAACTCTCCTTCTTTACCTTGCAGCAACGAGCTCCGCTGTTCAGACATGATTGTCGCGTCGAGATCTATTTGGAGCCTGCCTTTAGCCAGATCAGTCCGAACGTCGAAGACTACCTTCGGCGAGACCCTTTGCATTAGACACCAAAGGTACCCTTCGGCGATACCCTTCGCACAGTACACTTTGAACTAGTTAGGCTCCGTTCAGCTTGCTGGTTTATTTTATATAATATATTTCTTTTTGGCTAATTGGATTATTTCTGTGTGATATGATTACCTGGCGACTCCACCCCCCTTGCCACTATTAAGGGTAGTCGGAATGCGACATCAGTGTTGTATTACGCTTAGGCTTGTCCCTAAGTATCCGCACAATGAGGTAACTGATTTTATCTTGAAGCACATTATACATAGATTCGGTATTCTCCAAACTCTCACTACAGATCAAGGTACTTTGTTTGTTTCTAAATAAGTGAGAGACTTTGCCGAATTTTATGGTATTAAGTTGATAAACTCTTCACCATATTATGCTCAGGCCAATGGTCAGGCCGAGTCTAGTAATAAAACTGTGATTAAGCTCATTAAGAGGAAAATCGAAGAGTTCCCTAAGAGGTGACATGAAGTGCTTTCCGAGGCGCTATGGGCTTGTAGAGTTGCAAAGAACGATGCTACCAAAGTTAGTCCATATGATCTAATATATGGGCAATAGGTCGTTATACCTATAGAAGTGGATCTTGGCTCTTTAAGAGTTCTAAAGCAAAATGGCTTATCGGTCGATGAATATGAAACTCTTTGAAGGACAATTTGGAAGAAGTGACCGATAAGAGGCTAAGGGCTTTAGAAGCTATAGATATAGACAAGAGGAGAATAGCTAGAGCCTACAATAAGAAAGTTAAACCAAAATCGTTTCAAGTTGGTGACTTGGTTTGGAAGACGATTTTTCCCTTAGGCACTAAGAGCCCCAAATTTGGCAAATGGTCGCCTAGTTGGGAAGGCCCTTTCAAAATAGCCAAAATCGTTCTAGGTAATGCTTATGTGCTAGAATCTCTACAAGGAGAGCGGTTTCGAAGAGCTTTGAATGGCAGGTACTTGAACAAGTATTTCCCGAGTGTGTGGCAAACGACTTGAAAGTGTCAGAAGGTCGATATGGGAGGTATCGTCCTTAGCCCGCTATGCTTTTAGTTCACTTAGTTCACTAAAAGGCAGGGGGCATGTGTTGATAGCAAAAAATGGCATTAAATGGTTAAGATTGTCAAAATATCAATTTTGGTAATTTGAGCCGAAAATACACATGTCCTGGATCTGGCCGAAGCCTTATAGGGACGAAGGCCCATTGAGCTATGGGCTTTGAAAGCCTTTGTAGCAGGCATGCTAGCTTCAGCCCGAAGGCCTTTGGAGGCCTGTCTCCCCGAAGCTTCGGCCCGAGGAGCAGGCTTTGGCGGGCCCTACCGAAGGCCCACTTCGGGCTGATTTCTTGAGATAGAGTTTGAGTCTGATTTTGGCTAATTTTATCCCTATGCGTGATTAGGCTGAATCCTACCAGATTAGGCTTAGAGATTAGAAGACTAGCCCCTATAAATATAGGGGTAAGGCTGGTTCATTAAGACCGCAACATAAATCAATCACAAAGCCCTAGCTTTGAACCGTACCTTTACTTTTATCTTTACTTTTCTGCAACCTTCATGGGTTTGCTTGGAAGCCCTCCGCCAGCCACGTCGAAACAGTGGTAATCCTTGTTACTTCACTTGTGAAGTACCCATTAATCTACGTAACAGATTGCTATCTCCTTGTTACTTCGCCAGTGAAGTACCCGTTAATCTACGTAACAGATTGCTACCTTCGTTCCTCTATTGCAACACTTAGCAGATTCAGTCCCCAGGCCAAATTGGCACTTGATCTCTGTTCTGTTGCAGGTTTTCACACTCGGAGCCACTTCGCCGAAGGTGTCCGGAGCCAGGAGACTGGTTTCGGAGGCTACTAGAACACCCTTCGGTGGGAATACTACTTCGACTACCCGTGCCGGACCGTCACGCTTTTGTTGGTTCGACCAAGTCCCGCGCGCCAACAGTCGCATTAGGCCTCGCCACATTCGTACCCCGCATCATACGAAGTCACGCTAGTGTGTTGCGTTCGATTTATTTTATCGTGTGAGAGACTTCGCGTCGAACCCTGCTGTTCGGAGGAGATTGTCGCGTCAAGATCTGTTTGGAGCCTGCCTTTGACCAGATCAGTCTGAACGCCAAAGACTACCTTCGGCAAGACCCTTCGAATTAGACGCCGAAGGTACCCTTCGGCGATACCCTTCGCACAATATACTTCGAACCAGTTAGGCTCCGTTCAGCTTGCTGGTTTATTTTATCTAATATATTTCTTTTCGGCTAATTGGATTATTTCTGTGTGATCTAATTACTTGGCTACTCTCACTACCCCTCGTAACGGAGAAACCCTCTTCGTCTACCTCACTGCTTCGGGCTTTGCTACAAGTGTCGTATTAATTCAAGAAGAAGAGCTCAAAGGGAAGCTAATCCAGAGGCTCAAAGGGAAGCCCAGGCCATTAAGCACACTGCCGTGGGAGGTTCTCCATCCCTGTACGTGTGGACTCCGTTTTTGATTTCGTCGAACATCTTCTGCTGCCTGTCTCCCCACACAAATTCCTAACCCTGCTTCATCTTCAACAACGGTGTGAAGGGCTCTATTTTCTTCGAAAGATTAGCTATGAATCTTCTAAGGAAATTTATCTTCCCGATCAGTGACTGCAACTCTGTCTTATCAGTGAGGGTAGGGTGTTCTTAATGGCCTCAATGCTGCGTTGGCTGATCTTGATCCCTCCTTCATGTATATAAAGCACAAGAATTTTCCCGCCGATACCCCGAAAGCACACTTCTCAGGATTCATCTTCAACCCGTACTTCTGAGCTCTCTCTAAAACTTGACGTAGATCATCCACGTGGCCCCGAATGTCCCTTGAATTGACCACAACGCCGTCAATGTATATGTCTACCAACTGGTCGATCAGGTCATGAAAGATGTAGTTCATGGCTCTCTGATAGGTTGCTCCTGCGTTATTCAGGTCGAAGGTCATTACTACCCACTCATATAGCCTGATGGTGCATGGACATCAGAAAGCCATCTTGTGAATGTCTTCTTCGGCCATGAAGATATGGTTATAACCTGCATTCCCGTCCATGAAGCTGATGATCTTATGACCTGACGCGACGTCCACCAATAAATCCGCGATTGGCATCGGGTACTCGTCTTTTGGGGTCGCCTTATTCAGATCCCTAGAATCAACACATATTCTGAGCTTTCTGCTTTTCTTCCATACTGGTACTATATTTGACACCTATTGGCGCAAAAGATTACGCTAACAGGTTTAGTGAACTCGAAAGACTGACAAACAAAGTGTTTGTTTATGAGGACTATTCCAAGCCTTGGATAATAGCTTGAGATAGTTCTAAGTGTGTATTGAATATCTGAGTATTCGATACCCCTTTCAGAATGAAGTGGGGGTATTTATAGACGAAATACATTAGGAAAAGACTCCTTTACCCTCTAATTACAACCGACTTAGAAGATATTATTTAATATTCTTTGTAGGGTTACAAGGGTAAAAGACTAATTCTAATAGTGAGAAAATAATCTTTTTGTCCTCGTTGGCAGTACCCCTTCGGGTAAAGAGGCTCCAGGATTCTTCGTCTCGCCGAAGCCTTTGTAGAGGCTTTCATTGTAGAAGGATCCGAATACCGTGAAGCCTTGATGCTTTAAGACCTTCGAAGATCAAAGCTTCTGACTTCATTCCTTCTTCCGACTATGTTGATGTAGAGTCTTAAGACCCATAGGGTGAAATATTTTCTCCCAACAACACCCATTCGGCATATCAGCATGGTCTTATGAATCCTGTGTCATACAGTCTAGTCACCTCAGCCTTGATGTCTGGGTATATTCCTACCTTAAATCGCCGAGGTGGCTGTTTGAACGACCGATATCCCTGTTTTATTGGTAGCTGATGTTCCACGATCGATTGGCTTAATCCTAGCATCTCATGGTACTCCCACACAAAGAAATCCCGATATTCTCGCAATAGTGTGATCAACTCATTCTTCATCTCATCCGGGAGCTGAGTGCTTATGAAGGTTGGTATCAGTCTGTCGCCAGGCCCAATATCTACTTCTTGAAGTTCGTCAGTTGTGTCGAAATCTTGACCAAGATTGCCCCCCGTCCCATCGATGTGGTCTTCGTGAAGCGAGCCGGACTACCCGTTGCGGGTTGGCCCGACTTCGTCATCTGGTCCTTGCTCGATACACTGAGCGTCGTCGGAACGATGTCGTCGTTCTCTCCCATTATGGCCGGGTTGTTGGAGATGGTCCCACCGAGCATGCCAAAAAGCGTGTTAGCGTGCTTTTTGGTCATAGAGACACATGTGTGGCTTGGGAGATTTGTTTGAATCTAGTGTAGGTCTTACATCTTAGAAAATGGGTTCAAGGCGTTCGTGCCAATCAGTTTGACCCTACAACTGATAAGGGATCAGAAAAGATAAACATTAGTAGCATAGCCGATCGCCTGGCAAGCCGATGACTATGGTAGAAAGGATAAAACCGTGAACTAGCATGCCAATTGGCCATACGGCCGATAGCTAAAGTTGGCCCAATCGAGCGAGCACACCATCAGCCGATGGAAAAGATAGAATATGCATATAGGCCGATGTGCACCCTTCGACGGTGAACATGATACAGAGATGAATCAAAGATAACCTATCAGCTTGTACTCTGATAGAAATAAATAAAGCATACCAGATAATAGATCTATATCCTGGAAATCATCACAATAACTAAATCAGACCTAACCGAGATAGTAGATAGTCACGATGATCTGAAAAATATATCAACGAATTGGGCAAACTTTATTAAGATGAACATGATACATCATGAAAAAGATACAATAGCAAGAGATGTTGGACTTAACCTGTCGCGCCCCGATTTAATAAATCAGGACTTTATTGAAATTCCATAGAAAATCAATAAAACAAGACGTTCATCACACGACCACGTACAATACGAGCAATCATTCACGGTTCGTAGACCGCATTAATACAAAAGTGAATAAAGATGAAGAGAAACTAATAAAACAAGGGTCCTAGATGAACGCCTCCTTCCAGTCTCGCCTTGACTGGGTCGCTACTCCAGACCTTCATCCTCCTCGTAGTAGACGGGCTCTGATGTTGTAAGTCAACGGGGTGAGTACAGATGTACTCAGCAAGCCACCGAATGCAAATATAATGCAAGGTAATAACAAGGGAGATAGTGGCTAATTTAGCGGAAGCAGCATATTTGTAAAGCTTTAAATGAGAGCAGTTTATTAGTACGGAAAAGTAAACATGTGCATGTGTATCATCATCTTCTAACTCGAGGGGTACAGTCACCCCACCTCGCTCAACAGTCCTTACGTGTCATGAATAATCCGAGCATTCACACAATTGTAAACTAACTGCGAGTAGTCACACAACCCGCCCTTGACCGTGGGCTCGGCTTTTCGAAAAGATTAAATTACTCTGATCAGAGATGTACCACTGTACCCACAAGGCACGCACTCATCACCTACACCGAAGTGTAACGAGATGACCCATCACACGGGAACTCGTGCCAAAACCTTCCATATGGTTCCCTCCGACTCCACAACACCCTCTTATGGGTTTCGTATCGTGTCTCGACGTGTCGAGTGCTCACCATACCCCCCCTTGAGCCTTCTTTGGTACAAGTCGCCCGCAGGCTAGCCCCTTGTACCCCTCCACTATGGTGCATAGAGCCGAAGAGTTCCACACTTCCAGTTAGGACTTACCCATTAGACTTGTGGTTGGTACGGAAGTGCTTTGCAACAGATCCCGCAGACCGGTCCTTATAGTGCCCCGGGTGCGACAAACCAGTGCCCGAGCTTGCACCCGGAACCCACCATACTTATAACCTAGCCAACTCCAACAGAGTCCAGAGACGAGAATAACAGGGAAATACATATACAGAATCCAGCTATCTACGACTCATTCTTTTTACCCTATAGCCGTTGTGCCGGTACATTGGGCACTAGCTAATATAGTATTTGTAGAGTGACAAGGAGTTAAGGCTCAATAAGCATGGCTTGGGTTTGCACACAAGGACGGGGATCTAATAAATATAAGTGTAAGGCTTGATCTTTGACTAATGCAATATTAACCTATGTGTTATAGCGATAATTTATTAAAATCATGGGCTCAATGATGATCAACTGTTTCCACAGAGATGGTCGATGACTTGCCTTGCTCAGCAAATGGGGATGGAGGAACCTCGGGGTAGAACTCCTGCTCCTCGACGAACTCGTAGTCTTCTTGATACGGAAAATAAACAACACTTTCAATAAACAGATAAAAATTCACCAAATATTAAGCATACATATTTGTAGGTTTTATTATGTGAAGTAATATTTTTAATATTTCAAGGTTTTGTTCAAAACAGTAAAGTTTAATGTTTTAGAATTTTCCCTATTTATTTTCTGTATTTTTAATTTCAACCCTAAGGGATTTTATTCATTTATTTATTAATAATATTTTGGGTAACAGAAACATACTGTTTTTATGGTATTAATGTGTAGAGAATATTATTCTGGTTCTAACAAAATTTGAATGGTGAAATTTGGAGTTAAAATGAGCAAGATATGAATTTTTGAAGTTTAAACAATTTTCTGGAATTTTATTTAAACTAAAAACAGTCTCTGGTCCACGGTGAACTGGGTTTACCGTGAACCGTTGACTGCGCGTGTGGACCGGGCACGTGGCAGCAGTTGGATCAGGATCCAACGGCCAGAACGCGCGCGGGTGATTTAAGTGGCGATCAACGGCTCCTGTGACTCGGTACCGCTTCGGCTCAGATCGAGGGCCAGGATTAAACCCCACGGGGATTTAATCCGGGCCGTTAGATCGAGATCGTGCGGTCCGTGAGGGATCCGGCACGGCACGCGGCGAAGGGGTAATTTACCCCTTCTTCCCCGACTCCGGTGGAGCTCCGGCGGGCAATTGCCGGCGACGGCGAGGCCTAAGGCCCTAGGCGATGGCGAAAATGGAGAGAGGGGAAGACGGGGAACATGAAGATACCGGTGATGATGGTGACGGCGAGCTGACGGCGACCGGCGTCGACGAGGGGCGGTGGAACCGTTCGGGTTCGTCGGTGGCGAGGCGATCCGGTGGTCCTTCCGACCAATGGAGGCGTGACCGAGGACGGGTGGGCCTTGGTGGTCACGTAGGTGGCTACGGCGAGGGGCGCGGTGGCCTGGATTGCCGGCGAGTGGTGGCTGGAGGTGAAGCAGAGCTAGGGGCCGAAATTCTGCGCCGGGGCTCTGGAAAGCGAGGGCGTGCGTAAAGGCGGTGTGGGCGAAGTGCGGTGAGCCGAGGGGGTCTTTATAGGGGGGTCGCCGGCGTCCAAATGGAAGGGAATGCCGGGGAACCCGAGGGCTTGTTTCCTTCTCCGGCGAGGTTCCCTTTTTCCTCGGATATGCTTCCATTTGCGCGAAAACGCGTCATCTTTGGTTGGAAAGGGGTCACGGTTATCCAAGGAAGGGAGTCCGGGGGCGATCGGGGGGATTTGGGCGGCCGGCGGCAAGGGATCCGAAGGAGATCGCCGGAAAAAGGAAAGGGGGATCCCTTCCCCGGGAAGAAGACGATCCTGACAGGTGGGCTCCACCTGTCAGTGAGCGGGTGCGAGATAAATGGCGCCGACAGGCGGGCCACGCACGTCAGAGGGCGAAGGCGAGTGCGAGGTGGCTGACTGGTGGGACCGAGGCGGGGCGCGGGCGGGAGGAGAGAGGGGGGCGTGCGCCGACAGGCGGGACCCACGGGTCAGAGAGAGGGTGGCGATGGGCTGGGCCAAAAGGCCGCTGGGGGAAGTTTCTGGGTTGAGGCCCGTTAAGTCTTTTTAATTCTTTTCTGATTTAAAATAATTCCAGTAATTCATTTATTTGATTAAGGGTTGAATCACTGTTGATAAAAATTTGTAAAAATTTCTAAAATTATAACTTGGCCTCTAGTTCATCTCATAAAATTTTCAAGTCCAGATTTTGAATATTTCCCTCTGTTTGGCTTTATTTGGGTTCTTTTGTGATTTTCCTTTATTAATAAATTCAGAAATGATTTAAATAATATTTTCTTTTTATTTTATTCCTTTAATTTCTGGGGTGTTACAATCCTATCCCCCTTACAGAGAATCTCGTCCTCGAGATTCGGATCAATCCTAGAATAGCTCAGGATGCTGTGCCTTGAGTTCATCTTCTTTTTCCCAGGTGGCTTCCTCTACTGGATGATTGCTCCACTGCACCTTGCAGAAGCGGATGACTCGACTCCTGGTGATTCTTTCTTTGACTTCCAATATCTTGACCGGTTTCTCCACATAAGTCAGATCCTCTTGGACATCCAACTGCTGAAGATCCACTTGCTCCGTGGGGACGCGGAGACACTTCTTGAGTTGAGACACATGAAATACGTCATGCACTCCAGCCAATGAAGGTGGTAATTCCAACTGATATGCGACTTCGCCCTGGCGTCTAATGACGAGAAATGGTCCAACATATCGAGGGGCCAACTTTCCTCTCATGTTAAACCGTTGAGTCCCACGAAGAGGTGTAACCCGAAGGTAGACATGATCTCCTTCTTCAAAGGCTAAGTCTCGACGGCGATTGTCTGCGTAGCTCTTCTGTCGAGATTGGGCTGTCTTGAGTCGGTCTCTGATAATCCGTACTTTCTCTTCGGCTTCACGGAGAATGTCGGTTCCGAATACTTGGGATTCACCAGTTTGGTCCCAAAGTAGAGGCGTTCTGCACTTACGTCCGTATAGGGCTTCAAAAGGAGACATCTGAAGACTGGCTTGATAGCTATTGTTGTATGAAAATTCTGCATATGGCAAGCTCTTGTCCCAAGTGGCTCCAAAGTCCAAAACACATGCCCGAAGCATATCCTCTAGTATCTGATTTACCCTTTCTGTTTGTCCATCTGTCTGAGGATGGTAGGCGGTACTGAAATTCAATCTCGTGCCCATCTCTTCTTGGAGGTTCTTCCAAAATCGAGAGGTGAACTGACTTCCTCGGTCAGATACTATCTTCTTGGGCACTCCATGAAGACATACTATCCGGGCCATATATAGCTCTGCTAGCTTAGGGCCACTGAAGGTTGTCTTGACGGCTATGAAATGAGCTACTTTTGTAAGCCGATCGATGATCACCCAAATAGAATCATATCCAAGTTGGGTCTTTGGTAATCCGGTGATAAAATCCATACCGATCTCTTCCCACTTCCATTCCGGCACTTTAAGTGGCTGCAACAATCCTGCAGGTCTCTGATGTTCAGCTTTTACTCTTCTGCAGGTGTCACATTCGGCGACAAACTGGGCAATCTCTCTTTTCATGCTAACCCACCAATAGCGTTCCTTCAGATCCTGGTACATCTTGGTACTGCCGGGGTGAATGGAGTACAATGTCTCATGGGCCTCTCTTAGGATAAGAGTCTTTATTTCAGGTTTATCCGGCACACATATCCGAGTTCCAAACCATATGGTGCCATTCTCGTCTTCTGAAAATCCGGGGGCTTTTCCTTGTCTCATGTTCTTCTTAATGGCAGCTATATCCGGGTCCTCTGACTGAGCTTCACGAATCTGCTCAAACAATACCGGTTGGGTCTCCAAGGTGGCTAGATATGCTCTGGTGGTCAATCCAAGATTTAAGTTTTCCATCTCCTTACATAACAAGGGTGCGTGTTCTTGAATCATCATGGCCGTGCAATATCCCTTGCGACTTAAGGCATCAGCTACCACATTTGCTTTTCCTGGGTGGTAGTGAATACCCAAGTCATAGTCCTTGATCAATTCCAGCCATCGTCTTTGTCTCAAGTTCAGATCTGGCTGTGTGAAAATATACTTCAAGCTCTTGTGATCCGTAAAGATCTCACAGCGGTTCCCAACCAAATAATGCCTCCAAATCTTGAGGGCGTGCACTACGGCGGCTAATTCCAGATCATGGGTCGGATAATTTAACTCATGAGGTCTCAACTGACGGGAGGCATAAGAGATAACTTTCCCATCCTGCATAAGAACACATCCCAATCCTTGGCGAGATGCGTCGCAATAGACATGGAAGTCCTTGCGGATATCCGGTAGGGTCAGTATAGGTGCAGACACCAAACGAGTCTTGAGGGTGCGGAAACTTTCCTCGCATTCAGGAGTCCATTCAAACTTCTCTCCTTTCTGCAATAACTTGGTCATAGGCTTGGCTATCTTCGAAAAATTCTCGATGAATCTTCGGTAATATCCGGCCAATCCCAGAAAACTTCGTATCTCAGATACGTTCGTGGGTGGCAACCAGTCCGTAACTGCTTCTACGGTGGCAGGGTCTACTGCGATTCCTTGTGCAGAGATGATGTGTCCAAGGAACTTTACTTCAGCCGTCCAAAACTTGCACTTACTGTACTTGGCATACAATTGGTGTTCCCTTAACTTTCCTAGGGTTAACCGGAGGTGAGTCTCGTGCTCCTTCTGGTCCTTGGAATAAATAAGGATGTCGTCTATGAAGACTACGATGAACTTGTCCAAATATTCCATGAACACTTTATTCATCATATTCATGAAAAATGCAGGGGCGTTGGTCAATCCAAATGACATAACTGTGCACTCATATAATCCATAACGGGTGGTGAAGGCAGTCTTGGGTATATCCTCTTCTCGAATCCTCAACTGATGGTAACCAGACCGCAGGTCGATCTTCGAGAATACCGTAGCTCCCTTGAGTTGGTCGAAGAGATCATCGATCCGAGGCAACGGGTACTTATTCTTAATGGTTACCTCATTCAAAGAGCGATAATCCACACACATACGCTTTGCCTTGTCTTCTTTCTTCTCGACGAAGATGACGGGGGCACCCCATGGCGACGTACTTGGTCTGATATAACCTTTCCTTTCAAGATCCTCCAATTGCTGCTTCATCTCAGCTAACTCGTTGGCGGCCATCCGGTATGGTCGCTTGTAGATAGGGGTGGTTCCTGGCACCAAGTCAATCCTGAACTCGATGTCCCTCTTGGGTGGCATCCCTGGTAGATCCTCTGGGAATACGTCCGGGTATTCACTGACTATCGGTATTTCCTCCAAGGTAATCTGGTGCAGTCTTGGTCTTCTGATCTTTAGTCTTGGCATCTGAAACGTGACGGCAGTCCCTTCTTCGCTGGTCACAGTCACTTTTCTCTGGGCACATTCTATCACTCCTTGGTATTTATTTAACCAATCCATTCCTAGAATGAGATCCAGGCCTTGGCATTCAATAAGGATGGGGTCGGCCCAAAATATGGTGTCGTGGATATCTATCCATACTTTTGGGCTATAGGTTAGGGCTAGTGTTTGTTTTCCTGGGGTAACTATGTGTACGGCTCTGGGTAGTTCTTCTATGCTTAGATTGTTCTTTTCCACAAATTCAGTTGAGATGAAGGAGTGTGTAGCTCCGGTGTCAAACAAAACTATTGCAATTGCTGAATTTACCATGAACTTACCCATAACGATCTCGGGCGCAGCCTGGGCTTCCTCGGCAGTGACATGGTTGACGCGAGCACGGATGGCGGGGTTCGTCGTGACTCCTTGTGCGCGCTTGGGGTGGGGGCACTGATAGGCGAAATGCCCCTCCTGGCGACAGTTAAAACATACCACGGGCTTGCCGTTCTTGTCGCGCAGAATTTCTGCCTTCTTTGCCGGGACGGGTGGTGCAGCTGGCGCGGCAGGAGCGGGGCGAGGCTGTCCGGCTCCGGTGTTGGCGGCAGGTGGTGCCGGACGATGTACCGGGCGGGGGTGGTACTGTGGCGTTGGAGGAGGAGGGGTGAAGCGAGGCCTCTGTGCCATGCCTTGATTCTGTCTGAAGGCAATCATTCTCTTCCTCTTCAGGTCGACCTTATTTTGCTGAGTCTCCTGAATAATGGCCTTATTAACCAACTTTTGGAAGTTGGCATAATCTCCGGAAACGAGTTGAAGGGACAACTCATCCTTAAGACCTCGAAGAAACTTAGACTGCCTGGCTGCGTCAGTACGGACTTCTTCGGGCGCGTATCGAGCCAGCCGGTTGAACTCGTGTAAATACTCCGTGACGGACCTGCTCCCCTGCTGCAGGTCCCTAAACTCCTGCTGCTTCTGTGCGATGATGCCCTCTGGGATATGAGCGGCACGGAAAGCGGCCGAGAATTCTGCCCAAGTGGGGGCGTGGCCCTCGGGCAGAGTCTCACGGTGGTTGTCCCACCACTCCGCGGCGGGACCATGAAGCTGGTGGGTGGCGAAGGCCACCCTCTCCTGCTCAGTGCAGGTCAGCAGATCTAGCTTCTTCTCAATGGTCCTTAACCAATCCCCAGCCTCCATGGGGTTGGTGGTGCTGGAGAAGGTTGGTGGACGAACTCGGAGGAACTCCGAGAGCTGGGACGCGGGAGCGGGAGCTGGGGCGGCGTGATGATGTAGCTCGGGCTGTTGGTGATGGCGGAAAAACTGAGCCTGCTGCTCTTGCATCTGCTGCTGCTGTTGTTGCATCTGGTTTAATAGGGCAGCAACCAACTGGTTCTGAGTAGCCATCATCTCAGCCAGTGTGGGGTGGTTGGCGACTGGGGCTTGCCTTTGTCCGGTCGCTCCCCACTGTGGCAAGTTGCCATTGTCCCCTCCGTTCTGAGGAGCGTCCGATCCCTGGGTGTTGGTCATCCTGGAATTTCCAATGTACACATATTTATTTTGGGTGAACTTCTTTATATTTATTTCAAAAGAATACCGTTCTTGCGGTTACATTTATTTATTCTCTCATTCATGCCTTATATTGTGACATGAATGCTAATACAAGCAATAATGAAAATAACAATCAACCGTAAAATCTACGTCTAGGGCAGCTCGGGGGACGGCTCGATCTCGGGCTCGTGGGAGACGGGCGGGGTCGCGGAACTGGACGGTCCGGCGGGTGGTGCACTGCGGGAGATCCTCTTGGGTCTCACTGTGGGAGTCTGGATGGGTTTCTTCCGGCGAGGCGGAAGAGGTGCGATCTCCTCTATGTCCTTCTTCAACTCCTCGATCTGGTAGCGGAGGTGCGGGTTGGTGGCGACACGCTGTCGAAGAAGCTCATTCTGACGCCGCAACTCCTCTGCCTCGGCAGCCAACCGGTGTCCCTGCTGGATGCGGCGACGAAGCTCTCCGTTCTCGCGGTTCAGGTCCTCGGAGGAATGGCGGTAGAAACTGATAGTGTCGCGCTGTCCATTGGCGTCCTGCAGCGCCTCGTAGTGGAGATCATCCATGGCCTCCAATAAGCGCATGGTATGACCGATCGCTGAATGACGCTGGGAGAGGGTGCTGACGAAGACACTGTGTGGGCTCCCTGGGGTGCGAAGAGGTACGAAGCGGAAGTCCGTGTCGTAGAGCTCGCTGTCGTAGATCATCCGGAGCTCGGTAAGTGCCTGGAGAGCGGTGCGCTGACTGGCTACCAGGAAGGTAGGTCCTCCTCCGCGGTAGGTGTGAGCTGTCTGAGGGGAGGGCTGGACGACGACGGTGACCTCGCAGTAGCTTTCTTCCTCGTCGGGGAAGACTCCATGGTACATCGGCTCTTGCTCGAAGCCGAGGAAACTGACGAGCATGCGTAGCTCGCGGATGAATCCGGTCTCGTCACGATAGTTCCCGTTCACGGTACGGATCGGCATCTACAAAAGAGAGAAAATTTTTGTGAAAATCTTAGAAGATGAGAGGATAAGTAATCCTTTGTAAAATATAGTGGGTATATATAAGTCCTAAGGTCAGGTCTGTTTGGCTTCCTACAGTCAAGTCGGCTCTGATACCATCTTGTCGCGCCCCGATTTAATAAATCAGGACTTTATTGAAATTCCATAGAAAATCAATAAAACAAGACGTTCATCACACGACCACGTACAATACGAGCAATCATTCACGGTTCGTAGACCGCATTAATACAAAAGTGAATAAAGATGAAGAGAAACTAATAAAACAAGGGTCCTAGATGAACGCCTCCTTCCAGTCTCGCCTTGACTGGGTCGCTACTCCAGACCTTCATCCTCCTCGTAGTAGACGGGCTCTGATGTTGTAAGTCAACGGGGTGAGTACAGATGTACTCAGCAAGCCACCGAATGCAAATATAATGCAAGGTAATAACAAGGGAGATAGTGGCTAATTTAGCGGAAGCAGCATATTTGTAAAGCTTTAAATGAGAGCAGTTTATTAGTACGGAAAAGTAAACATGTGCATGTGTATCATCATCTTCTAACTCGAGGGGTACAGTCACCCCACCTCGCTCAACAGTCCTTACGTGTCATGAATAATCCGAGCATTCACACAATTGTAAACTAACTGCGAGTAGTCACACAACCCGCCCTTGACCGTGGGCTCGGCTTTTCGAAAAGATTAAATTACTCTGATCAGAGATGTACCACTGTACCCACAAGGCACGCACTCATCACCTACACCGAAGTGTAACGAGATGACCCATCACACGGGAACTCGTGCCAAAACCTTCCATATGGTTCCCTCCGACTCCACAACACCCTCTTATGGGTTTCGTATCGTGTCTCGACGTGTCGAGTGCTCACCATACCCCCCCTTGAGCCTTCTTTGGTACAAGTCGCCCGCAGGCTAGCCCCTTGTACCCCTCCACTATGGTGCATAGAGCCGAAGAGTTCCACACTTCCAGTTAGGACTTACCCATTAGACTTGTGGTTGGTACGGAAGTGCTTTGCAACAGATCCCGCAGACCGGTCCTTATAGTGCCCCGGGTGCGACAAACCAGTGCCCGAGCTTGCACCCGGAACCCACCATACTTATAACCTAGCCAACTCCAACAGAGTCCAGAGACGAGAATAACAGGGAAATACATATACAGAATCCAGCTATCTACGACTCATTCTTTTTACCCTATAGCCGTTGTGCCGGTACATTGGGCACTAGCTAATATAGTATTTGTAGAGTGACAAGGAGTTAAGGCTCAATAAGCATGGCTTGGGTTTGCACACAAGGACGGGGATCTAATAAATATAAGTGTAAGGCTTGATCTTTGACTAATGCAATATTAACCTATGTGTTATAGCGATAATTTATTAAAATCATGGGCTCAATGATGATCAACTGTTTCCACAGAGATGGTCGATGACTTGCCTTGCTCAGCAAATGGGGATGGAGGAACCTCGGGGTAGAACTCCTGCTCCTCAACGAACTCGTAGTCTTCTTGATACGGAAAATAAACAACACTTTCAATAAACAGATAAAAATTCACCAAATATTAAGCATACATATTTGTAGGTTTTATTATGTGAAGTAATATTTTTAATATTTCAAGGTTTTGTTCAAAACAGTAAAGTTTAATGTTTTAGAATTTTCCCTATTTATTTTCTGTATTTTTAATTTCAACCCTAAGGGATTTTATTCATTTATTTATTAATAATATTTTGGGTAACAGAAACATACTGTTTTTATGGTATTAATGTGTAGAGAATATTATTCTGGTTCTAACAAAATTTGAATGGTGAAATTTGGAGTTAAAATGAGCAAGATATGAATTTTTGAAGTTTAAACAATTTTCTGGAATTTTATTTAAACTAAAAACAGTCTCTGGTCCACGGTGAACTGGGTTTACCGTGAACCGTTGACTGCGCGTGTGGACCGGGCACGTGGCAGCAGTTGGATCAGGATCCAACGGCCAGAACGCGCGCGGGTGATTTAAGTGGCGATCAACGGCTCCTGTGACTCGGTACCGCTTCGGCTCAGATCGAGGGCCAGGATTAAACCCCACGGGGATTTAATCCGGGCCGTTAGATCGAGATCGTGCGGTCCGTGAGGGATCCGGCACGGCACGCGGCGAAGGGGTAATTTACCCCTTCTTCCCCGACTCCGGTGGAGCTCCGGCGGGCAATTGCCGGCGACGGCGAGGCCTAAGGCCCTAGGCGATGGCGAAAATGGAGAGAGGGGAAGACGGGGAACATGAAGATACCGGTGATGATGGTGACGGCGAGCTGACGGCGACCGGCGTCGACGAGGGGCGGTGGAACCGTTCGGGTTCGTCGGTGGCGAGGCGATCCGGTGGTCCTTCCGACCAATGGAGGCGTGACCGAGGACGGGTGGGCCTTGGTGGTCACGTAGGTGGCTACGGCGAGGGGCGCGGTGGCCTGGATTGCCGGCGAGTGGTGGCTGGAGGTGAAGCAGAGCTAGGGGCCGAAATTCTGCGCCGGGGCTCTGGAAAGCGAGGGCGTGCGTAAAGGCGGTGTGGGCGAAGTGCGGTGAGCCGAGGGGGTCTTTATAGGGGGGTCGCCGGCGTCCAAATGGAAGGGAATGCCGGGGAACCCGAGGGCTTGTTTCCTTCTCCGGCGAGGTTCCCTTTTTCCTCGGATATGCTTCCATTTGCGCGAAAACGCGTCATCTTTGGTTGGAAAGGGGTCACGGTTATCCAAGGAAGGGAGTCCGGGGGCGATCGGGGGGATTTGGGCGGCCGGCGGCAAGGGATCCGAAGGAGATCGCCGGAAAAAGGAAAGGGGGATCCCTTCCCCGGGAAGAAGACGATCCTGACAGGTGGGCTCCACCTGTCAGTGAGCGGGTGCGAGATAAATGGCGCCGACAGGCGGGCCACGCACGTCAGAGGGCGAAGGCGAGTGCGAGGTGGCTGACTGGTGGGACCGAGGCGGGGCGCGGGCGGGAGGAGAGAGGGGGGCGTGCGCCGACAGGCGGGACCCACGGGTCAGAGAGAGGGTGGCGATGGGCTGGGCCAAAAGGCCGCTGGGGGAAGTTTCTGGGTTGAGGCCCGTTAAGTCTTTTTAATTCTTTTCTGATTTAAAATAATTCCAGTAATTCATTTATTTGATTAAGGGTTGAATCACTGTTGATAAAAATTTGTAAAAATTTCTAAAATTATAACTTGGCCTCTAGTTCATCTCATAAAATTTTCAAGTCCAGATTTTGAATATTTCCCTCTGTTTGGCTTTATTTGGGTTCTTTTGTGATTTTCCTTTATTAATAAATTCAGAAATGATTTAAATAATATTTTCTTTTTATTTTATTCCTTTAATTTCTGGGGTGTTACATAACCGATGAAGCCTCAGACTATCAGACCCAAATCACTTAAATCTAAAAGATCAAACCTAACTAATGCAACCTTAGACCTAGCCAAATACACTGAGAACAATCGACGACCATGCTGTTTCACCATTTTCCTCAAGAGATCAAATTGAACCGATGCAGCAATGAGGGTACTAACCTAGTTGGCACAAACGTTGGGGGTGGCGGGACTCACCGCTTCACCGGAGATCAAAATGATGCAGCCCAGCTCTGAGCGCCCGAGTCCCATCGGATAACCTTAGGGCTCAAGGGTGGCAATGCGACGATCGATTGATTGAACAAGAGTTGACTAATCTAACCTAAGGGATACATATTTGTAGTCCATAGACTTGTCGTCCAAATAACTTATCCAGTCAATTCCAGATAAATCTATAACCATCTTCTATTCTTATCTCCATCGGCTCCCCTTCCGATCATGCAGCTGTTGTGAAAGGACTCCTTTGACTTTTTTTGACCAGAACTTCTTTGACTTTTTGTTGACCGCGCACCTTCTTTGGTGGGCCTTGAATTTACCAAATCTTGGCGTCAACAATTATCTAGTGTGATAAATATATTTTAATTATACATAAATATTAATATGAACGTTTATGAGTCTTTTACATTTTATTAGTATAATTCTAATGAGAAGCAATGTTTTGTCTGGTTTCCTCTCGCATTATAAAAGAAGAATCAATTCTCCTAAATTCTAAAATAAATCACGTGCAGATGTAGAGTATTTGTGGGCCTTGCTATTTAGCCCATGAAGTTTACGGCCCAAAAGGCAGCAACAAGGGGCCGAAACTCAGAAAACCATCAAATTTACAATTTTACATTTTACACCCCTCGAGAAGTCATGCATGCGTGTTCACTGTCCAGAATACCATCAGTTTCGCCCTTCCCCGTCGGGAGCAAAGGGAGACGCTGGAATCGGAGTCGAAGACGGAGACAGCGAACTCGGCGGCGATGGGAAGCCCCATGGGCGACTGGCCATCATACAACCCGCATAGCTTCAGTCAGGTCGTCCCCGCCGACCCATCCGCGCAACCCTCGGTGGGTCAGTCCTCTTCCTCCCTCCCTAAGTCCTCGCGATCGATCTATCTGCTAGATATCGTGCTCTCCTGCCTCTCTGCCACTCCCCATCCAGAATTAGGCCGGACGAATTGATGATACCATGAGTTGTCTGCTTGCTGGCCGAGCTGGAAAGTTAACCGCGATTCCCGCGAAGCAGTCTTATTTTGATTGTCTGCTGAAATTCTAGTGTAGATGATTAAGAACAAGTGGTTGCTACTTGTTCCCAATGCCAAATAGTTGGATGAGGTTTTGATCTTCTCATGGACTTATGGTAGCTGCCGTTTTCCAGTTCTGCTCGAAATGTCACTCTAGCCACTTGTATTGCAATTTGTAAAGCA
The DNA here is from genome assembly GCA_019279435.1 of Zizania palustris. Lineage (NCBI taxonomy): Eukaryota > Viridiplantae > Streptophyta > Magnoliopsida > Poales > Poaceae > Zizania > Zizania palustris. The sequence continues at coordinate 20,394,766 of JAAALK010000079.1, forward strand.
TATATTAACTAGGTCATTTTCTGCTTCTCATCATTGTATCATGATGGCAACTTATCCTGTTGACATGGTGCATTTGTGCTGAACTGCTAATGTTAGTTCTTTTTTTGTGTGTGTTTCAGAATGTCACACCAGCCACTTACATTGCAACACACAGGACAGATCCACCTCCCGGTCAAGGTAACTAATGCCCATGTTTATTGAACCAATGCTGGTGTTCTGTGTGATGCCTCTCACTTCTGCAGATGTAGCATGTTTGGTTTCCTCACTATTCAGTTGTGTATAATTGAATGTGAATATGATAATTCACATTACATCAAGTTCTTTGTACAGTAGTACTCTGGATGGCATAATAGGATCTCTGAACCGTTTGGTCTGTGCCAAAAGTTATATAGGTAAGTGACTCTCTTTCCTTTCGCGAGGGGAGCATGTTTAGCCACAAGAGTCCGTACTTTTTTTCAATAATGTAACCTCTTCAGCTTTACCCTTTGAATCATAAATCCATGAACAGATGCTGTTGGACTATAAGAGACTTTACGATCAATCTTTTTTCCATTTCCTAGGACTGGGGTTTTGTTTCTTGATATGTAACCCACATACATTATTGAAACAGAGTATGGCTGGGAGGATTAATCGATTGATTATGAAGGAGCCAAGGCTCAAGTACATATAGGCAAGGATAACAGAAAAGAGCTAATCTAGGAGATCCTTGCCAAACATAACTAACTAACCAAAAACAGGGGGATATGCAACAACCGATCCCTCCGGGCCCAAGAGCCCATACATCACGCTAACACGCCCCCGCAGTCTGAACGTCGGTGCTCAACCATGGACATTCAGACTGGACCGAAACTCAGAGAACACCGAAGAAGGCAGCCCCTTGGTGAAGACGTCGGCGAATTGTGATGTCGTGGGAACGTGGAGAACCCGTACGGCACCCATAGCTACCTTCTCACGAACGAAGTGAAGATCGATCTCGATATAATTCATTCGTTGATGCTGAACTGGGTTGGAGGTCATGTAGACCGCACTGATGTTATCGCAGCAGACAAGTATGTCGCAGCGAAGCGGAGTGTGAAGCTCGTGAAGAAGCTGACGGAGCCAAGAAGCCTTAGCAACACCATTGGCCACGACGCGATACTCAGGTTCAACACTGGAACGGGAGACGATGTTCTGACGCTTGGACGACCAAGAGACCAAGTTATCACCAAGGAACACAACATAGCCTGAGGTGGACTTGCGAGTATTAGGACAACCAGCCCAGTCAGCATCAGAGTAGACCACCAAATCATCCAGGGTCGACGACTGAAGGTGAAGACCCAGGTGCAGGGTACCCCGAATGTACCGAAGAATGCGCTTGAGAGCAGCAAGGTGAGTCTCTCGAGGATCATGCATGTAGAGACAGACCTGCTGCACGACATGGCAATGTCAGGTCGCGTGAAGGTCAGATACTGCAAAGCGCCTGCAAGACTGCGGTAATCTGACGGATCGGCGATTGGAGCCCCAGAGTCGGCAGTGATCTTGGGGTTGGTATCCACCGGCGTTGTGCAAGGCTTGCACTCCACCATGCTTGCCCGGTCTAGGATGTCGAGCATGTACTGTCGCTGAGAGAGAACCATACCATCAACGTTGCGCTGGACCTGCATCCCCAAGAAATGATGGAGCTTGCCCAAATCCTTCATGGCAAATTCCTGCTGAAGGGCTGAGATAACTTGTCGCAGGAGCTGTGCTAAGGAGGCGGTGAGGACGATGTCATCAACGTAGAGGAGCAGGTATGCCATAGCAGTGCCACGACGGTAGATGAACAGCGAAGTATCCGACTTGTCTTCCACAAAGCCGAGAGAGACCAGGTGCGTGGCAAAACGACTGTACCAAGCACGAGGGGCCTGTTTCAGCCTGTAGAGAGACTTGTTGAGGCGACAAATAAAGTCTGGGTGAGCAGGGTCCTCGAATCTGGAAGGCTAAGCAGCAAACACTCTCTCCGTTAGAGTACCATGGAGGAAAGCATTCTTGACATCGAGTTGTTGAACAGGCCACTTGCAGGAGAGAGCTAAAGAGAGAACCGTGCGAATTGTGGCAGGCTTAACGACTGGGCTGAATGTCTCAGCAAAGTCAACACCCGGGCGTTGAGTGAAGCCATGAAGAACCCAACGTGCCTTATAATGCTCCAGAGAACCATTGGCGAGGAACTTGTGCTTGAAAATCCACTTGCCGATGACAATGTTGGCATGTCGGGGGCAAGGAACCAGATCCCAAGTCTGGTTCTGAAGAAGAGCAGCATGTTCTTCTTCCATGGCGGCCCGCCAATTGGGATCGACAAGGGCATCGCGGAAGGTCTTCGGGACTGGAGATAGTGGTGTGGCGTGGAACAGGGATGGTACGCGAAAACCATCCTTGGCCCGAGTCGTCATGTGATGTTGATTCACTATTGGGGCAACAACAACAACACCATGAGGAAGAGGCACAGGTGCTGAGGGAGCATTGGATGCTGCTGGAGGCGGCTCGACGGGCTGGGGACGCCTAGAGTAGACACGCAGAGAAGGCCCCGCGCGCGGCGCCACGAGTGGGCTCGAGGAAGACGCCGGGGGCACGCATGGTGACACCGGGAACCCAGGCGGAGAGGATAGCGCGCTCGCGCCACGTGGGAGTGCAGCAGAGGCAAGTGGTGGGGCCGCGCGTGGCGCGGGGACGGCTGTGAATGGCGAAGGCGTGGCCGCGCATGGCGCGAGCGATGGCACAGTGGGCGTCGAGGAGGGAGCCGTGGCCGCGCGTGGCACAACACCCCCACGAGGGAGGGCATGAAACCTCGATGGAACCAGTGGCGCAGGAAGCGGCGACACGTCCGCAGGAGGGCGACCGACGGCAGCAGGAGTACCTGGAGGTCCTGTAGAAGACAGTGTCGGCAGCCCTATGGGAACAGGCGCCGGGTTAGGGAGTTCATCTAAAAAGGTGAAATCCGCAGCCGTGGGAGGTGAAGTTTGCTCAGCAAAGGGGAAATTGGTTTCGTCAAAGATAACATGACGAGAGATGATGATTCTATTGGTGGTAGGATCAAGACAGCGATATCCCTTATGGTGAGCAGAATAGCCAAGGAAGATGCAGAGACCAGAACGGGGTGCAAGTTTATGGGGAGTAGTGGCCGAAAGATTGGGGTAACACTTACAACCGAAGACCCAAAGATGATCGTAGGACGGCGCACTGCCAAGGAGGGCAAAATGCGGGGTCGAGAAATCAAGGGTCTTGGTGGGCAAGATGTTGAGGAGAAGAGTTGAAGTGTGCAACACCTCGGCCCAATACGAAGGAGCCATGCCCGCTTGAAACAGAAGGGAGCGGATGACATCGTTAGTGGTACGAATGATCCGTTCGACTTTGCCGTTCTGCGGAGATGTGTAGGGACACGACATGCGAAAGAGGACGCCATGTGTCAGGAAGAAGGTGCACGCGCTGGAGTTGTCAAACTCCCGGCTGTTGTCGGTTTGGACGGCCTGGATGCGGGCGTCGAACTGGGTAGAGACATAGGCAAAAAAGTTAGATAATGTCGTGAAGGTGTCAGATTTCAGCCGTAAAGGGAACGTCCACAAGTAATGTGAGCAATCGTCGAGAACAACCAAGTAGTATTTGTAACCAGAGACACTGACAACAGGAGATGTCCATAAGTCACAATGAATAAGAGCAAAGTTGTTCGACGCCCGAGAAGCTGAAGTACCGAAAGGGTGACGAACATGTCGTCCTAACTGACACGCATGACATAGAGAATCCAAACTTTTATTACAAACATGAATAGCCGAAGCGAGTTTGGAGAGGGCCTTGCGACCAGGATGACCAAGGCGGCGGTGCCACAGCGAAGCCGACGTAGAGCTTGCGATAAGAGAGTGTGCCACGGGAAGCTGCAGAGGGTAGAGCGGGCCGGAGCTATTGCACGGTCCGCGTGAGAAGATCCTTCACAGAACACCCATATGGGTCAAACTCCACAGAACAGTTGTTATCGATAGTAAATTGGCGAACAGAAATAAGGTTCTTGATGAGCTAGGGTGAAAGAAGAACATTATTTAATGCAAGAGAGCCAAGGTGTGCCGTGCCGGTCGCGGTGACCGGCAAGAGCGAACCATTACCGACAACGATAGAGGTGGGAGAGGGATACCGTGGGGTCGAGGAGTGAGAGAGAGAACCGTCATGAGAGGTCATGTGGGAAGAGGCACCTGTATCAAAGTACCAATCGTTGTTCACCGGCAGAGTGAGCGTCATGGTGCTGAAAGTAGAGGCGAGGGAGCTCTAGTCCCAAGCCGGAGATCCCACCATGGGCTGGTACGACGCTTGGGAGGGCGAGGCTGACGGCGCCGACTGTTGCGGCTAGAACATGGACTGGACAGGAGCTTCGTAGGCCGACAGGAAGGCCTGCTGGTGGGGGAGGTGCTGGGCCGACTAGGGAAGCTGTTGGGCCCCCTGAAGAGCCAGCAGCGCCTGCTGCTGTTCTGGGCCGGTGCGTCCCTGGGGGAGCTGGGCCAGGGGAGGCGTCCGTGGGCTGGGCCACATCTGGATGGACCCAGTCCACGGATTGTAGAAAGAGGGCCAGTTCCCGCCGGATCCAGCGGATGCCTTGGGCTTGGAGGAGGGGCTGCTAGAGGAACTGTCGCCGCTAGGGGCAGAGGTGCCGCCTGAAGGGGTGCGGCGGTCCTTCTGCTTCTTCTTCTTGTTCTGCTTGGGGGCGCCATCGGTTGGTGCGGGCTGGCGAGGTGCGGAGGAGCCCGTGGCGACGAGGGTGGTGGAGGGGGCAACAGGGTGTTGCACCATGTTGATCTCCTCGAGGAGCCCATTGCGGACGGCGGCGAAGGAGGGGAAGGGGCGCCCGCACCGGAGATGAACGCTGATGTTCCTGTAGCGCTCGTTGAGCCCGCGAATCACGTTGAGGACCAGTGTGTGGTCAGTCACATGTTCGCCGAGGTCAGCGAGGTCGTCAGCCATCTTCTTGAAGCGCTTGCAGTAATCGGTGATGGAGAGACCACCTTGTGCAAAGGCGCGAAACTTGGCGTCGAGGTGGAGGGCGTGGGTCTCCTGGTTACCGATGAAGTGACCCTCAATGGCGAGCCAGGATTCACGGGCGGTGGTGCGGTGTTCAATCACGGTCTCAACGAGATCAGAGGAGATCGTGCTGTAGAGCCATGATTTGATGACTGCGTTCATTCGAGTCCAATCAGGAAGGGCCGAGGTGGTGTGGTCGCTGTAGATGTGATCTTGCAGCGAGTACTTCGTGACGACAAGGAGAAACTGCTCGCACCACCGCGAGTAATTGCCAGAGGAGGTGTCGAGGGTGACCTACACCAGACTGCGGGCGTTCTGGACGGAGACAGCTTGGGCGTGAAGATTGAGGATGGCGGCTGCCTCGTGGAGAGCCATGGCGTGAGAAACGTCCAGGCCATTCCCAGGAGCCGAGTAGATGGGATTTGCCGCGGCGGCGGTCGGCCCGGGTTTTGGCCGCCCGTGTTAGAGCAACACGGACGCGCTCGCCGGCGGTGTCGCAGTCGTTGGAGGCAGCAGCGGCCTCCTCCTTGGCGGCCTGAGCCCCGGCGAGGGCAGCCTCGCGAGCAGCGGCGCGGGAATCCGCGAGGCGCTTCTGCTCGTCGTCAGCGTCGCGACGCACCTGCTTGGTGGGGTCGACGATGGAGGCGGGGGGAGTCCCAACCATACTGCTAGTGCAGGGGCGCGCGGTGGCAGCGGAAGGGCGAGAGGGAAGAGTCCCGGTCTCGTGATACCATGAAACTGAGTATGGCTGGGAGGATTAATCGATTGATTATGAAGGAGCCAAGGCTCATGTACATATAGGCAAGGATAACAGAAAAGAGCTAATCTAGGAGATCCTTGCCAAACATAATGAACTAACCAAAAACAGGGGGATAGGCAACAGCCGATCCCTTCGGGCCCAAGAGCCCATACATCACGCTAACAATTATAGCTATATTAACTTACTTTCAGGTAAGTAATTGCCATATAAAGTTACTTTCAGGTAAGTCCTGTAGGACCTTTGTAAGAGCATCTTCAAGAGATGTCTTAAATTTTATTCCCTAAAATTTGATATAGGGATCATCCTATTCATATTAATCCCTAAAAACTAATTTGATTTCTAACAATTCCCTATCCCTATTTTTAAATAAGGAATGAGAAATTAATCCTAAATTTAGGATAGATAACAAGGAATGGTTTAGGATGGGGATTTGTTTAGGGGTGTTGTTGGAGTCTAATTTTCCATCAAAATCTTAAATTTTAAATTTAGGAACCTATATAAGAACTCTCTTGGAGATGCTCTAAGTGTACATTATCTATAGTCTTGAAGCAACCTTTTCAGTTGGAGCATGAGAGTAGAAAAGCTTAGGTCAGAAAGCTAGGGCTTAGCAGGCGAAGTGGAAATAGCAGCTAAATAAAATATTGCTCCTTCAAAGTAGAATTGCCTTAAATTGAACTGATAAGGCTAGTTAGTCGAATCTTCAATCTTTCCTTCAGAGCCCTTCAAGTTGGCCATTGGAACCTTCTAGTTGAAAATGCCATTGATGTAAGATTGTTTGGATTGAGAGGTCCTTGAGATCCTGGATCGAGTGAAAGGAGTAACTAATCCTTCCCAACATATTTTATGTGTCGTTTGGGGCATCGATACATCTCTCAAGTACATACCTTTGATCATTACCTTTTCTAATTATATTGTATTAAAACTATTTACTTGTAACATTATGGATTAAATTTTAATTCTAAATATTCTCATGCCATTTCCCTCTGACAATTCTAAATGCTTTTTATGAATTTTAGTGGTCAAAGTTTTAATAGTTTGCCTTTGGCTACACATATTCTAGTACACCATCCATTTGGATAATAGATGTTGGAGTTCCCTAATGATGAATCAACATAATTGAGTGCTAGAATCCAATCCAGACCACTGTGTGTACCTTTCTTTTACAACTTTTTATGAACATTTCTTGAGTTTTTTCTCCTTGCCTATTCTTTTGCCATGCAAAGCCAGGCCAAACCAGCAAAAATCCTGTTGCTTTCAGGCCTTCTCACTGAACCATGTCCAGATTTCATTACCAAGTATTCAATTCAGTGAAATAATGATTGTATGCTCCTATCATCTCTACAAAAAAAGAAAGAATGAAAAGTAGAGGCAAACTGGGCAATTTCATGAGGAACCAACCTGAAAGAGACTTAATTTGTGGAGAATAGATTGATTGATTAGAGGAGAAAACAAGCTACACATATATAGAGCTGGGGAGATCTCGAGGCTTATGGAAACAGCACCAATCAAGATCTCCTCATTTCTCTCGAACCAACTAGGACTCTAGACTCCTGGCCAAGGAGGACAAGGTGGTCGGCTCGGCCCACCCGAGTCCCTAACCAAGTCGTACACATAGCAATCTCTAACACGCCCTTACAGTCGAATCGTCAGCTGAACCGACGTTTAGACTAGACCGGAACTCTAAAAAAATAGCCGAAGGAAGACACTTGGTGATGATATCGGCGAATTGAGATGTCATCGGAACATGGAGAACACGGATGTCACCCAGTGCAACACGCTCTTGAACAAAGTGCAGATCGATCTCCACATGTTTGGTGTGCTGGTGCATAGTTATTAAGGCGTTAAGGTGAGGTGAGGCGGTGGACTACCGCCTTACCGCCTAAGCGGTAAGGCGTAAGGTAAGGCGACGCCTTATGCCACTTCAGAATATGTGATTTTCAGAAAAATATCCATACATAAGTAGTAAGTTCCAAACATAAATAGCAATATAGCAAGTCTAAAACAACAATACAATACCAAGTGCAATACAATAGCATAATGAAAGTAGCAAATAAGTTCAACACCCTAAGTTCTAATCAATCCCATCTCTCAAATATTATAAAAGCGATCATCATAAAACTCAAAGGGGGGATTGCTAGTTGTGTCATCTCTTTCTCCATCATCTTGAGCATTAGCAGCTTCATCATTCTCATTCATATCCACATTATCATATGGATCCTCTTCCTCAGATTTATCATTCAATGATTCATCACGTTAGTATTCATCTTCCTCATCTTGAACCACCATTTTTCCACGCCTCTGATAGGTCATAGTCTATTAGCTTGCCTTGGAAGGTTTCGACCTCGTAGTGAGCTTGATGCCTCAATGGCTTCATCAACCATATCCCATGTGAGGTCATTCTCACACTCACGCTCACCTTGAGTGTGTACAACCGATGAGTCAATCCACTCATTGTCTCAATCAAAGTCCTTAATAACAAGTGGGTCAATGCTTTTACCCACTTTCTCAGACCTATTTTGAAATCTATCCTTCATCTTTCAGTTGTACGAAACAAAGACCAAATCATTCAATCTCTTGTGTAGCAACCAATTGCTTTTCTTTGTATGCATCTACAATACCATAGATGACAATACTAAATGCTTAGAAGCATAGTTGTTACGGCGGCGCGGTGAGGCGAGGCGCCAAACTACCTTCACACCTTTTAGGTGAGTATGGTGTGCGGCGAGGCGACGCCATACTCACTTCACAGATTTTGTAGCATCAGTATTGCTAGTATATGATGTATATTACAATTATTTCTGTAACAACACAAATGTAATTACAACAATACTAATTTACCAACTATGAACTGTCCAACTCTAGCAAATCAATAACCTACTATATTTTGTGTATCTAGCACACAAAAACTATTCGATAATCTATATAAGTATATAGCACAACAAATAACAAGCAATATGCCCACACTAAGCAGCATTTTAATTACGTAATAGCATGACCAACCAACTATGCAACCAGATCAACCATAGTCATCAACCATACGCAAGTATAGCACATTACTCGAGAAGTTAACTAGTCAAGAACACTGAGCAACATGGACTAGAGTCTAGAGAGTAAAAGTGTAAAATGAGCTGAGAAAAAAACAATATCACTTTAGTGTAATACTGTGGGGGCCTGGGCCCTGGAGACCTGGAGACTCTCCACGCGCAGAACAACTACAGCCTGGAGTGCCTGTAGACCTGGATCTAGGAGGCCAGGAAGGAGATCTCTGTGTCGGCAGAGGGAGCGATGGAAGGGATCTGCAAGCGCCGGTGCCGGCTAACGGAGCGGCGGAAGGATCTGCAAGCGCAGGCACCGACAGAGGGAGCAGCGGGCACAGGCGCTGGCGGTGGGCGGCGGCGGAGGGAGTGGTGGGCTCCGGCGGAAGGGAGCTGTTGGCGTAAAAGATTACGCTAACAGGTTTCTGAAGATTAGAAACTAACAAACGAAGTGTTTGCGAAGTAAACTATTCCAAGCCTCCGAAAGGATAATAGCTTAAAATAGTTTGAAAGTGTGTATTGAATAACTTGTATTCCGTCCCTATTACAGGGTAAAACGGGGGGTATTTATAGGCCCAAACATTAAGGAAAAGACCCTTTTACCCCTCTATTACAACCGACATAGTGGAAACTATTCGGTACCCTTAATAGGGCTAAAATAGTAGAAGACTAATCTAATGAGAAAGAAGATAAGTCTTCCATCTTAGCTGGCAAAGAAGCTCTCGGAAGAGTCCAAGTTCCAAGATATACTCCGTCTTCATACTTCGAACTAGAGTCCGTCTTCATACTTCGAACTTGATTCAATGCATCCCTGGAGATACATGCTGGAAACATTTGATTCAATCGCCTGCCTTTGTCCTGTTACTGCAATAACCCTGAGGATGGAATATTTTCCCCCAACAGTAGCCCCTCGAATACGCTTCTCCGTTAAATCTGTAATGTTAGGAGAGCAGTATACGCAAGAAAAATAATCATGCGTAGGGGTTAGCAGATTTAATCCATCTCCGAAATACGTGGAAATGTAAAACTTCGAATCAGCTTATAAGAAAATTACATTCGAACTATCTTAGAATTAACTCGAGAAGCCCGAAAGCCTTTTTAGACTTTGAAGAAATAGCCGTTGGCTTTTTCCTTCTAACGGAAGTTACGCGATGCGTTAACTCCGCAACAAAGTAACGGTTAAGAATGCGAAACGGCAGATGCAAACGGTAAAAAATCGTGGTCTGGGCTATAAATAGAGGGCCTAGACCCTTCTCGAGTACCTTTCCAGCGCTTTCGTGCAAACAAGCCATCAAACAAACCCTAGCCTCCGTTTTTCCTCTGAAGCAACCCGTGCAATCCCATGGCGAAAACCAGTTTCAAGGTTCCTGGAGCGGCTTCAGCCTTGGCTTGGCAGCAGGCTGCGGCAGCAGCAGCGGCTGCGACATCGGCAACGGCAACTCCGACACCAGCAGTGGCAGCGATGGCGGCGCCAGAGAGAAATCCCCAACGCGACGATCCTCATGATCTCTTCCCGGCGTCGACGAAGTACGCGGATCAGTCCTATCAGTTGGGGCCCTCAACCTGCAAGAGGGAATCGCTCGCGGCCGCAATAGAAGGCAAAATCAGTTCTGGGATCATGATTCGCAAACCTGGGAAAGAAGTTATTCCGTCGCCAAGGCCCGGAGAAGTAGTTGTCTTCGAAGCCTTCTTCAAAGCTGGATTAGGGCTTCTGGCTGTTGACTTCCTGGCCGAGGTACTGTATTTATTCCACGTTACTCTCCCCCAGCTCTCTCCGAACGCAATAGCACGCATTTCTATCTTCGAGTGGGCGTTGCGAGCCGAAGGATGTGAAGGCAGAGCGGAAATCTTCGCATCTTTACATCGAGCTTCGTGCCAGCCCAAGACCTTCGTAGGCCCCGGAGGTGAGCAGATAGTGGTGGCCTTCGGAAGTATTAACTTCCGACTTCGAGACGAATATGCCCTTCGGTTTCCAGCCAAAGCCATCAACGCCAGATGGTACACGGATTGGATCCTTCGCTGGTTTTACGCCGAAGTTGGGGCAGGAAGCCAACTAGCGGGACCTCTTCGGGACATAAACTTCCGGAAGGAAGCCCTTGTCCACCCGGACCCAGGCCAGCTTGAAGCCCGACTTAGCCTTCTCCAACGCATCAGCCATCGCCTGAGTATGAGGGATCTGGCAGAGGAGTTCATCGGACTCCAAATCCCTCCTCTGATGGCCACCTGGCCAATCACCTTCGAGGAAGATCCAGAGGGCGGCCTTCGCAAGATTTCTTCGAACTCGAGCCCTGCAGGTAACTTCGAAAACAACATATGTCATGTATATTCATTCGAAGAAATAACCAACTTAACTCATTTTTCAGCCTCTTCAGCCCCTATAACTTCGGAGCAGATTGTACGAGCTTCGGAGAAGATTCTAGGCGTCCCAACTCCGGCCGAGAAGGAATGGAGGATTAAATTGGTTGGTATTTGGGAGCGGTCCAACCGAGTATGGGGGCTACTCGAAGTTGTTCCGCCATATGGCGTCGTCGTGAAGGCATATGGCGCCCATACGGCGCCATATACGATCAGGCGGACGCCACATTCCCTTATGGCGAGTCGTCTGCCGCGGCGTCCGCGGAAACCCGCCCCGACGCCTAATCGTCGCTTAGGCGACGCCTAAGCGACGCCATGAAAACTATGCTTAGAAGAGTAGTAAGATCTAAATTATAGCCAATTACATATAAGATGCAAAATGACTCACAAATTCGAAGGTACTCCAATTCCGCTCACAACCAGATGATGAAGCACAAAGACTAACCACTCGTAATGCATATCTTTGTAGCTCAAATGCTTAACCATCATAAGAACGCCACCAATCAACTAGAATAACAAATGCACATGATAGGAGTTAGAGAAATGAAGTAGGTGAAATTAACAAGTTAAAATTAACTAGATTTACGAGGGCTCTTTGATGATAAGTTTTCATTTGCCAATATGTTTGAAAAGGCAACTCCTGCTTTGGCCTCGTGTTGCAAGGCTTGTGCATCAATTATACTTCGCATGTTGGCATTATTTTCCATCTTTGCAAGCACATCAAGAAAGCAACATCTAAGGTCTGCAGCCCGCTGTAGGACCGAAAGTAGCGACCAGAGGGGAGGTGAATGGGCACCTAAAAATTTCTTGCTAAACTATATTTTAATCCCGCCACCCAAATGAACTTTACCAGACAAATAATATTTGCAAAGCATATTCTTGGAACTAAGATTGTCTAGTCTAAAAAATGACCGGTGACTTAATTGAAATGATATTAAAGATAAACTAAAATAAAACTACTGCAGTAAATAACAGCACCTAGATAAATCACGAAATATTTATATTTTAGTCTAGAAATAAAATACTAATCAATTGAGTAAACATGAATCATTTAAAAAGTTAATTCAGTGATAAGCCAAAAATATAGCACGTAAAAACTAGAATAAAATACAACCGCCACTAATAAATTTTTTCTGGTTTTTATTTTTGATATAAACCGATTAAGACGCTTAAATAAATAATACGAGATAAATAATACCAATTTAACAGATTAAGGTTTTAACGACGAGATTAATTTTTAATTAAGAACAGATAACTACGAGATTATTATTTTTCCAGCAAATTAAAATATGGATAAAAGTTAGTTTAACTAACCAGCTAAAATATAGGAGATTAAACAGGATACCTCGCCGGACATGTGAACGCGATCGACGCCGACGATCAGCTTCCTGGCGTCAACTGTGCATGCGGTAGCTCCTGCGCCGGTGAAAAGAGAAACAAAAAAAACTGCGTAACTTTTGCTGCTCGCTGCTTGCCTAGCGACGAACCGCGACGTGCGCAGGAAAAGCAAACCGCCGTGGCAGCCGCTGAAAATCGTGCCACGCGCTGTGTGCCGTGCGCACTGAGCACAACGCCGGCCAAAAGTAATCCCGTGAGCACACACGGTGGCTGCCTGAGCTGCGAAGAAAGAAATTAATAAACAAAGCTTTGCATGCCGCCTGCAAGAATTTGCCGTGGGAAAGAAAAAAGTAGGCCTGCAGCCTAGCCGGCTGACCGCCGTGCGCCTCGGTCTCCACGCCGGCGTGGGGCCCGCGCTAGGGAAAGAAAAAATTTGCCGTGCCGCTTGCCACGAGCTTTGCTGCTCTCCGCTTTGCCACACGTCAGCCCAGGCGAAAGCGCTTGAGATCGCTGGCGAGAACTCAAATCAGAAAATGAGAAGTATTCGGTGGAAGATGAAAAACAAATCGAGAAAGGTTGGACTGTAGTAGATTGATCTAATAAAAACAGTCATCTATCCCTAGGGCGATAGGGGCCTATTTATAGGCAAATCCCAATACATGAAAAGACTAATTTACCCTCGGGTAAAATAAACTGACTCTAAAATAAATTCCGAAAAGTACTAAAATATTCTTAAAAAATCACTTGACTCAAATAAAAATATTCTAAACTTAAAAACTAAATATTAATATCCTAAAAACGAATTAATTATAGATTGTCAGTTTTACGCCGAAACTGACAAAGCGTACACCGTCTTCGCACCAGGTACCCGGATTGGGCCGACCCGACCCCGCAGCTTCCTCAGCCCGGCAATCGCTCGCCGCCCGTGTACCTGAGTCAAACCCAGTCAACAGACTAGTGTATCATCTGCCGCTCCTAGCCATGTACCCGGATTGGGCCAGCCCGACTCCGTAGCTCCTCTGCCCGGCCGTCGCTCACTGCCCGTGTACCTGAGTCACATGCGCCTCAGACTCGGCAGGTCTTCATCTCTCCCTTCCTTTGACTTCCGTTGACAATCACTCATCACATCTGGAATATCAAAACCATATTATTCAACATGGTTTCTCAATCTCCCCCTTGATGAGTGCATTGTCAACACCCTTTTCAGCTCATCTCCAGAACCTGCAAAACACGTGGAAACAAGAAAACAAAGACAAAAGAAAATAGAAGAGAAAAAAAATAAAAGTTTAACCCTAATGACCAAAAGCCAAACAAAAGCACGAAAACGGTCATTATGGTTAACCAAAAATAAAACCTCAAAAACAAGTGCAAATCTCAGAATTACCAACGAGAATAAACTCCCCCTGAAATAAATCCCAGAGAAAGCCAAAAATATATCCAAAATTTCTCCCCCTTGTTGACAATTGGACTCATCAAGTGAGACTAAATGCACTTAGACATACACACAATCTCCCCCTGAAATGTAGCTCCCCCTCAAAATATGCCATGAATGCAGATGGGGTGCAGGTGGAGTGTGAAAAGCATGCTTCTTAGATATGATTGACTGCTATTACAACGTCTAACAGGTATAGCAAAAGATATAATGTCTAAGATACATGACATGATCAGTGCAATAGATGATATCTTAAGAAAGTCATTAGCACACATTTTTCGATTTTTGCAAAACAAAAGCATCATCACATTTTCTAGTTAACAAGCAAAGTAAGCATGATATGCAAAAGCTAACTGATATCTTCCAAGATAAGCATTGTCCAAAACAAAGTGCTTCAGCAAACTTGTCATCTTTTTAATTTTTTTAGACTTTTTCTTTATATTTTTCATGTCTGCCAGGGGTTATTTGCATGTCAAACCTTATGCTAACCGACCAAGTCAAGCCTAGGCCAGAACTGGACCATCAGAAGCTTAAGACAGTGGTCTTGGCATACATTACACCGTCCTAGTTAATACCAAAGTGCTATGGTAAGCAGTCCAGAACAATGCAATGCGACAAAGCAAACCCACCTGGATCTTTTCTGATAATCATAAAAATGCATAAATATTTCTGAATTTTTATCCTTTTTATAGCACATTTTTTATATTTAAAGCATATAGATGTTCAAGTTGCATATCTGCATCTAAGTAAGGATCTAGCTACCAGGCATGTAAAAGATAGCGAAAGCATTCAACCTACACATGCTAGTTACCAGAAGCAATGGTGATCATTTTTCAATTTTAAAACATAAAAGCCATGCATATGACAGATATCAGATATATCATGTGAACTGAAACAGGACATGATCATCGACAAGTAATCAAAAGCATATACTAGCTAGAGAAGGTAAAGCAGATTAATCATATAACAGAAGCAAGCTCAAAATGTGATTGATGATTATGCATGATATGAACGCACACAAAAAGACTAAATAAAAAAAAGAAAGTAAAACTGATACCAATGAAAAGCTGACTCAAAATATCCTAAAAAGGATACACAACTCCCAAAACAAGATCAATAATCATGAGTGTGAGCAAACGGTCCAATGCCAGGATTAGCAAGTGCTAAACTAGTGTCGAGCCATCTGCTCATATGTAGGGAAGCAAAAAGAGTCATATGAGTCTAGACCGAAACGCGGATCAAAACGCAGTCCTCTGTTCTTCCTAAAATCACGGTCACGAGGTCCAAAACCATATCCATAACGATCTGGAACTCTACCGGAATGGAAACCACCCTCCGGAGCATGATCATAAAAACCGTCTCCTCTACCACCACCTACACGACGTGACCTGGCCTCTAGCCTCTCTCTATGTCGAGGAACTCTCTGTCTACCACCCTGCTGGTAGACCTGCTCCTGCCCACCTCGAGCTCTCTCTGCTCGCTCAACCCGCTTCCTCCTGAAGCAAAACTCCTCAAGATGCCCGTCTCTCTAACAAAACTCAAAGTGATAGGTAGGCTTCTTGGTATGTGGTTGGGGCTTGGGGTTCTTAGGCTTGGTGGTGTTGGGTGAAGCATCTTTGGTGTGAGAGGGTCCAGGTAAAGAATCAAGAGAAGTGTGAAGAGTTTTAGGCTTTGGAACCCAAATATGCTTCTTAGGTGGACCTCTAGGTTGTTCTTAGATCACCCCATCCTTGGGCTGACTATCCTTAAAAGACTCAGTGGAGTGAGTCTTGGGATATCTCTGTTCAGGAGTCATCTTACTCCACTCTACTGCACGACTAATGGCGCTCCCAAAATCAGCCTTGGTATAGGTGTAACCTACCCCAAATCCATCATGTCTCTTGAATTGCTGGATCATCATGCCGAGCTGTGACTCTTTGGCACTGATCCAACTCAGGATAGAACGGAGGTAGAAGTTCTCGTTCTGAACATCAGCTAGCTCCTCTCTCAAAGAAGCTAACACCTCCACCTGAGACAAGCAGATCTCACACTCTTTAACAACTTCGACAGACTTCTCAGCTTTTAGCTTGATCAACTCCATTCTAATGGACAAGCAGTTCTCACAAACAGTGGGTGGAACTGACAAGGTCTCAAGCTCTAGCTTAGTCTGCTCCAACTCAGCTCTCACTCCAGCTAAGTCGCTCAACTGCTCATCACTCTTGGCTCTCAGCTCAGCTATACTAGCTAAATGGGATGGGCAGTCTACACAAGGTGCGACGATAGTGACATGAGCATCTTTTAGCTCCTGCTGAGCGCTCTCAAGCTCAGTAGCCAATGCGTCTCTCTCATCTACTCTCTCTGTGTACCTAGACTTAAGAGTCGTCAGGTCACACAATAGCATCTCACAGTTAGGGCACTTACCACTATCACCCAAGCAAGGGGAAAAAGACAGACTCTCAATCTTGCCATTTGCTGTGGCAAGCTCACTCTCAAGCTCATCTATCCTCTTCTTAGCCCCTCTAAGCAGTTTCTCCCGATACTTCAACTCCTGACTATTCTGTTCTAGTAAATTAACAACTTCTTGTTCATAGGAAGATGCCTTCTCATCGTTGTCGTCGTCGGAGTCGTCGGAGGAGTCCTTCTCTTTCTTCTCCCCAAGAGCCATTGAGCAGAAGCTTTTGTGGGGTCTTCGGCTGAGACGTGAGCGACTCTTCGGCTTGTCCCCGAAGCCCATGAAACAGAGGCCTGCCGGATTGTCCCTGTCCTTCCCCTTTCTAATCATGATCTCTTCATCACTTGAACTTGAAGACGAGGAGGAAGACGAGGATCTCTTGGAGTATCTTTTCTCCATCTCGGCGAAGAAGGTCTTATCTCGCTTCTTGTTCTCACGCCTGTAATCCTTTAGAGCCTTTCGAAAAAATCTTGTCTTGGGCTTGCCCTTTGTGGAGTTGTCATACTTGCCGTAGTTGTAAGAGTTGCCGCCGGTGCCCTTCTTGTAATTCTTCTGCTTGGGGCAGTCGGCGATGAAATGACCTGGGTCACCACACTCAAAGCATCCAAATTTTGTGCTGTGTCTCTTAAACATTCGCTTATCATAGACACATCGCACTCGGTTGTTAAACAGGCACAGATCATCATCTCCTAGAGTATCAAGTTGTTCCTCGGAGATAGACATCAAGGAAAAAGCAGTACAACTCATGGCATTAGGATCAGCAGATGGTGTCGCAAGCGCCAGAGTCTTTGATCTAGAACCAGTGAGATTTGATCTCAACTGGATATCAACCTCTGAGGCCTTGAGCTTACTGAAAAGCTCTGCGATGGTCAAGGTATCATAAGACGTGCTCTCAAAAATAGAAGAGACCTTGATCTCCCAGATCTTAGGGTCCAAGGTATGGAGTACCTTAAGCGTCTGTTCATGATCCGAGACTAGCTGATCACCCTCGGCCTTGTTAACGCGAAGCTTGTTAATGATCGATTGAAAGCGACCAAACAAAGCCTCAACAGTCTCACCCGGCTTCTGTGAGAAATTTTCATACTCACGCTGGTAGGTCTGTTAGAGCCTAGCCTTGACCTGAGCTGTCCCCTCATGGTGTGCCTGGAGGGTAGCCCAGATCTCTCGAGCAGTGGTGAGATGACTAACACGCTCAAACTCACTAGATCCTAGACCAGAAAATAAAATATTCACCGCCTTACTATTATTTTGATGTCGGGTAATTACATCAGCAGCAGTATCCGCAGCAATAGTCTTTATGGTGAAATTTGGATGAACACAAATCTCCCATATGTCCGAGCTCTAGCTCATAAGGTATGCTCGCATGCGAGTCTTCCAATAAGTGTAGCCAAAATCCTCTAGGGACGGGATTTTGCCAGGAGACGTCATGGTCACTACCTAGGTTTTGAATCGGTTAAGATATTAGAACAACCTAACCTTGCTCTGATACCACTTGTAGGACCGAAAGTAGCAACCAGAGGGGGGGTGAATGGGCGCCTAAAAATTTCTTGTTAAACTATATTTTAATCCCACCACCCAAATGAACTTCACCAGACAAATAATATTTGCAAAGCAAATTCTTGGAACTAAGATTGTCTAGTCTAAAAAATGACCGGTGACTTAATTGAAATGATATTAAAGATAAACTAAAATAAAACTACTGCAGTAAATAACAGCACCTAGATAAATCACGAAATATTTATATTTTAGTCTAGAAATAAAATACTAATCAATTGAGTAAACATGAATCATTTAAAAAGTTAATTCAGTGATAAGCCAAAAATATAGCACGTAAAAACTAGAATAAAATACAACCGCCACTAATAAATTTTTTCTGGTTTTTATTTTTGATATAAACCGATTAAGACGCTTAAATAAATAATACGAGATAAATAATACCAATTTAATAGATTAAGGTTTTAACGACGAGATTAATTTTTAATTAAGAACAGATAACTACGAGATTATTATTTTTCCAGCAAATTAAAATATGGATAAAAGTTAGTTTAACTAACCAGCTAAAATATAGGAGATTAAATAGGATACCTCGCCGGACATGTGAACGCGATCGACGCCGATGATCAGCTTCCTGGCGTCAACTGTGCATGCGGTAGCTCTTGCGCCGGTGAAAAGAGAAACAAAAAAAACTACGTAACTTTGCTGCTCGCTACTTGCCTAGCGATGAACCGCGACGTGCGCAGGAAAAGCAAACCGCCGTGGCAGCTGCTGAAAATCGTGCCACGCGCTGTGTGCCGTGCGCACTGAGCACAACGCCGGCCAAAAGTAATCCCGTGAGCACACACGGCGGCTGCCTGAGCTGCGAAGAAAGAAATTAATAAACAAAGCTTTGCATGCCGCCTGCAGGAATTTGCCGTGGGAAGGAAAAAGTAGGCCTGCAGCCTAGCCGGCTGACCGTCGTGCGCCTCGGTCTCCACGCCGGCGTGGGGCCCGCGCTAGGGAAATAAAAAATTTGCCGTGCCGCTTGCCACGAGCTTTGCTGCTCTCCGCTTTGCCACACGCCGCACGTCAGCCCAGGCGAAAGCGCTTGAGATCGCTGGCGAGAACTCTAATCAGAAAATGAGAAGTATTCGGTGGAAGATGAAAAACAAATCGAGAAAGGTTGGACTATAGTAGATTGATCTAATAAAAACAGTCATCTATCCCTAGGGGGATAGAGGCCTATTTATAGGCAAATCCTAATACATGAAAAGACTAATTTACCCTCGGGTAAAATAAACTGACTCTAAAATAAATTCCGAAAATTACTAAAATATTCTTAAAAAATCACCTGACTCAAATAAAAATATTCTAAACTTAAAAACTAAATATTAATATCCTAAAAACGAATTAATTATAGATTGTCAGTTTTACGCCGAAACTGACAAAGCGTACACCGTCTTCGCACCGGGTACCCGGATTGGGCCGACCCGACCCCGCAGCTTCCTCAGCCCGGCAATCGCTCGCCGCCCGTGTACCTGAGTCAAACCCAGTCAACAGACTAGTGGATCATCTGCCGCTCCTAGCCATGTACCCGGATTGGGCCAGCCCGACTCCACAGCTCCTCTGCCCGACCGTCGCTCACCTGTGTACTTGATTCACATGCGCCTCATACTCGGCAGGTCTTCATCTCTCCCTTTGACTTCCGTTGACAATCACTCATCACATCTGGAATATCAAAACCATATTATTCAACATGGTTTCTCCTCCGTCGTGTTGTCGCGACTCAACTTCAGCCTTTCCTCCATGAGTGTAGGCTGGGTTGCAGTCGGTGAGTCCGCCCAGCTCGACGATGCGCTTTGCTGGGATTCTTTCGGTGGAATAAATATATTATCTTCTATGTAGACATCCTCAGCTTTCCAAACAGTCCAAGATCACCTAAATCAGAGCTTCCATGTGAAAGATATGCATGTGTGAATCTGATGCTCTCCATGAAGTCCGGGTCTGAGTAACATGCATTGTTTGGTTATTGCAATCACCTCGGATCGAATCTGGAAGTGTAGCTGTATCCGTTGGAAAGAGGACGTCTCAAGCTTTCCAAAAAGTCCACGATCATCCAAATCGGAGCTGCCATGTAAAAGATGTGCACGTTTGAATGTGTTACTGTCCATGAAGTCCGAATCTGAGTCGAAAACGTGTAGAAGTTAATCTCTACTTTCTCTTGGCACATAAATAACGTCCCAAAATTGTATATTATGTTTTCATGGCCTTGACTTGGTCCCCAATAAACTTCCATGATGTTCCATGCCCTTTGTGCGCTCTAAAAGTGTCGTTTGATCCAGGTGAGAATTTCTATAATTGAAAATAAAAGTATCTCATTGTGTAGCATCCATGGTTCAAATAAATAAAATTTAAATCTAACGTTGAAAGCATGCACTTTAATTTGTTTGCTCACAATCACAATCTTGATGTATGGGGACTTGGGTGGCCCGATCTTTCGGTGAGAGGATATAACTTCGATTGGAAGGAGACGACGTTGACAACCCGACTAAAACCGTACGAGACGTTCGTCTTGCGCCTTAGCGATCGATACACCAACTCCAAGGGTTGTTGATCTTATCGTTGATCAACCTTATTCCTACAAGCAATCAAATAACGAGCAAAAACAAGATAAAGGAGAAATTAGTATTGCTGGATATGAAAGACGCAGAATAAATAGTTGGGGTTCTGAAACATGAAACTAGTGATCTAACCGATCACGGGTTTATACAGAAAATTAGCATTGGCTACATTTTTATCTAATCAAAACCTGAATTACAGCTGAAGTCTCTAGGGGTATTTATAGCCCTAGGGACGTCCCCAAAGTTTGGAAACTTATTACGTATGGAAACTACTAATTATTTCCAAAACATAATTACTAGAAAAAGGAAACTTAGATTCTTAAGCCTTGGCTGGGATTCTTTCGGTGGAATAAATATATTATCTTCCATGTAGACATCCTCAACTTTCCAAAAAGTCCAAGATCACCTAAATCAGAGCTTCCATGTGAAAGATATGCATGTGTGAATCTGGTGCTCTCCATGAAGTCCGAGTCTGAGTAACATGCATTGTTTTGGTTATTGCAATCTCCTCGGATCGAATCTGGAAATGTAGCTGCATCCGTTGGAAAGAGGACGTCTCAACCTTCCCAAAAAGTCCACGATCATCCAAATCAGAGCTGCCATGTAAAAGTTGTGCACGTTTGAATGTGTTACTGTCCATGAAGTCCGAATCAGAGTCGAAAACGTGTAGAAGTTAATCTCTACTTTCTCTTGGCACATAAATAACGTCCCAAAATTGTATATTATGTTTTCATGGCCTTGACTTGGTCCCCAATCAACTTCCATGATGTTCCATGCCCTTTGTACGCTCTAAACGTGTCGCTTGATCCATGTGAGAATTTCTGTAATTGAAAATAAAAGTATCACATGGTGTAGCATAGATGGTTCAAATAAATAAAATGTAAATCTAACGTTGAAAGCATGCACCTTAGTTTGTTTGCTCACAATCATGGTCATATCCAGAACTTAACAGGTTGGCCGACTAAGGGGCCGTCTGAACGCACTTGCGCGCGCGCCAGCCGTAAGTCAGGCCCACCCTGACATCTCTCCCTCCTTGGACAAGAAGCTTGTTCTCGAGCTTGAATAGTGGATACAGCTGACGGAACGCCTCGACGGTGACCCACGACGCATCCTAATCGGACTGTCCCAACCAATGCACCAGTACCTCTTTTCGTCCTCACGCCATGCGACCTTGAAGCACCTTAGCTGGAATCGAGCAGGCTCGGCCGTGACGCACCGGAGGTAGCTCTCCTGGTCACGTTGGCGTCTCGCCTGTGAACTTCAAAAGGCCGACATGGAAGACGTTGTGGAGCTTTGCTCGTGCCGGAAGTTGCAGGCGATATGACACTTCCCCAATGCGCTCCGTCACCTTGAATGGTCCGTAGAACTTGGGCCCCAGCTTACCACGCCCCTTCACATCCAGGGACGCGATTGGCCGGTGAAGAAGCCACAGCCAGGCCCACTCACCGACGACAAACTCCAGCTGTCGATGCTTGCGGTCGTAGAATTCTTTGTGCTGCTGTTGTGCCTACTCCAATCGCTCGCGCACCTCTACCAAGAACACATCGCGTTCCTTCAGTTGGGCTTCCACTGTTGGCAACCGTGCCTCCCTTGGCGAGTAGGCTCTGAGGGTTGGCGGGTCTCGCCCATAGACCTCCCGGAACGACGTACGTAGGGAGGACTGGAATGAAGAATCGTAGCAATACTCCGCCCATGGCAGCCACCTTAGCCAGTCCTGGGGTCGATCACCCGAGAGACAGAAGATACATGGTGATGATTTTGTTTGTCGCCTCCGACTGGCCATCAGACTGCGGGTGGAATGCTGAAGAGAAGTGTAGTGACACCCCGGCCAAGGCGAACAGCTCTTTCCAGAACCGTCCTGTGAATGTTGGGTCCCTGTCGCTCACCATCGAACTTGGTACCTCGTGAAGCTTGACTATGCTGTCGAAGAATGCGCGTGCCACTGTTATCGCCGTGTATGGATGACCGAGCAGCACAAAGTGTGCGTACTTGGAGAAGCGGTCGACGACGGTGAGGATGATTGACTTACCGTTGACCTTTGGTAGCCCCTCGATGAAATCGAGAGCAATATCTGCCCACACTGCTGATGGCACCTCCAATGGTTGCAGCAATCCGGCCGGCTGCAACTACTCAGTCTTGTTGCGTTGGCACACAAGACATGCGTGAACGAAGTCGTGGACTGCCGTTCGTGCCCCTGAGACATGGAAATCTGCTCGGAGTCGGTGCAGGGTCTTCTCGGTGCCCTCATGGCCTTGACCATAGGCACTGGACAAAATGTCCTAGAGCAGCGGGGAGGTGGCCGACACAAAGACCTTGTCGTTCATGACCACCAGACCATCCATGATGTGCCAATTGTCGCCGTGCTCCCCCTCCTGGACTTCCTGTTTCAATCTGATTATGGCGGGGTCCTGTCTCAAATCATCAAAAAGGGTAAAACTTGGGGCAGACAATGTCGAGGCCTCCATCTGCTCCTTGGAGTCCCCGTGGGACAGTGTGTCGGCCACCACATTAGCAGTACTCGGCTTGTACTCGACGCGGAAGTCGAATCCGATCAACTTGCTTGCCCACTGATGTTGAGGTATTGTAGACAATCTCTGGTCCAGTAGAAATTTAAGACTGAAGTGATCCGTCTCGATCAGAAACAACCGCACCCACAAGTATGGCCTCCAGTGCCGTACGGCCTGGACTAGGCCGATAAGCTCGCGCTCGTAGGCGGCCAGCTTGGCGTGGCACAATGCTAGCGGCTTGCTGAAGAACGCCATCAGCCCGCCTCCTTGATGCAGTACTCCGCTAATACCTGAACCCGATGCATCACATTCAACAATGAATTCCTTGGTGAAGTCAGGCAGCTGCAATGTTGGTGCTGTGGTGAGGGCTTGCTACAGCGCCTTGAACGAAGCCTCTGCCTCTAGCCCCCAACTAAACCCATCCTTGCGAAGAAGACGTGTTAGGGGCTGAGCGATGGCGCTGAAGTCCTTGATGAAGCGGCGATAGTATCTGGCGAGTCCGAGGAATGATCGAACTGCCTTGGCCGAATGGGGCAGGGGCCACTCCAGTACCGCCCAAACCTTCTGTGCGTCCATGGCAACGCCGGCTGCTGAAATAACGTGGCCGAGATAGGCCACTGACCGCTTGCCGAAGGTGCACTTCGAGCGTTTGACCACCAATTATTGCTCCTGTAATTTAGCCAACACCATATTGACATGGCGGAGATGCTCTGACCACAACTTACTGTAGATGAGAATATCATCGAAAAAGACGAGTACGAACCGGCGAAGGAATGGCCGCAGGGTGTCGTTCATCAATGCTTGAAACGTTGCCGGTGCGTTCGTCAATCCGAAGGGCATGATGAGGAACTCGAATAACCCTTGGTGTGTTTGGAATGTCGTCTTCTCCACATCGTCTTCGTGCATCCGCACTTGATGGTACCCCGAGCGCAAGTCCAGCTTGGTGAAGAAGACAACACCGCGAAGTTCGTCCAATAGCTCTTCGACAACTGGAATCGAGAATTTATCCTTGACGGTGTTGTTGTTCAAGGCGCGATAGTCGACGCAGAACCGCTAGGATCCATCCCCTTTCTTCACCAACAGTACTGGAGACGAGAACGCCGAGGAGCTTGGACGGATCACCCCTTGCCGCAGCATCTCGTCGCACTGGCGTTCTAGTTCTGCCTTCTGTGCGTGGGCGTACCGGTAAGGCCGAACCATGACCGGTGGCGACCTCGGCAGTAGACGGATATGATGACTCCGGCTTCGGTGAGGAGGAAGCTCAGTCGGCTCCTTGAACAAGGCCTCATAGCGTAGCAGCAGCTCGTCCATCAACTCCCCCTCGGTTGAGTACAAGGCGGCATCCGGGTGTGCCGTGTCCTTGGTCGACAACGCCACTTGATGGCCATTGTGGACGAAGGAGATGCGACGTCGGTCGATGTTGAAGCACTCGTCGTCGATCAACATGGCCATCTGCCGGCAGCACCCTGGACTAGTGATGCGATCGCCATTGGCCACTGGGACTTATAGGGTGCCTTGTGGTGTGAACGCCAGTCCAATCCGTTCGGCCACGTCGATGCCAATGAAGTTGTGCGTGGAGCCCTTGTCAAGGAGGGCGGCGATCTGGATCCCCTTGATGTCGACGACGAGTTGCATCGTCTTGCCAGACCGAGGAGTAATCCCTGTGAGGGCATGGAGGCTGATGGTGGGGTCGAGATCGTCCTCGGTTGCAGGCGTTGTGTTGTCGTCGTCGTGTTGTCGTCGTCGATGAGCTCGATGCTGAACAATTGCTTGTAGACGAGCTTGTGGCCGGCGTCGAATGGTTCATCGCAGTGAAAACACTGCCCATCCTTGCGCCTATGTGATATCTCTGCCGGCGATAGGCGACGAATATTTGACGTTGGTTTGGCCATCGATGCCGATGAAACTTCTAGATTGATGCCCGCCGGTGAATCAGTGATGAAGATGACTGGTGCGTGCGGAACGATGATCGCCCCTACTGACGAGTGGCCCCGACAGATGGAGTTGGTGTCGTCTATAGGGCTAGATCACGCTGCTCGAACGCTCGGGCGAACATCACTGCATCATCCAGAGATGTTGGTCGCTGCAGCGCGACGCCTGTTCTCAGTGGCTTGCTGAGACCGGCGATGAATAGTTGTACTTGATGAGCTTCGGTTATGGTGGTGTCACGACATGAAAGCGCCATGAAACACTTCGCAAAGTCGTCAACGGAGTCGTCGCGCCTAACAAGGGAGATCTCGCCGATTGGGATGTCGGTCAGGGGAGTCTGAACCTCTTGTTCACCAAGGCCACGAACCGCGGCCACGGGGGTACCCCCGTATTGAGTTCCAACCGATGGTACCAAAGCTGAGCGTCATCCGTGAAGTAGAACGAAGCATAGGCCACTCGCCGGTGCTCCGGCGTGTGACAGATCTTGAAGTAGTGTTCCCAACGGTTCAGCCATGGTAACGGATCTCTCGTGTCGTCATACTTCGGGAAGTACAGCTTGTGGGTAGTAGGGAACCCCTCATCGTCGTCATGATCGTCTATAGGCGCCGTCCTCCTGCCTGTGGGTTGCGGGCTGCGCCCTGGCCGCGCTCGACGTGAAGGAGGCCTGCGCTCAACATCTGCTGTTGTTGCCCTTGTTCGGTCAAGGTGGTCTCCATGGCGATGAGGCGGTTAAGGACGGTGGTGATGGGATCTTCGTCCTTCTTCCCCAAATTGTCGTTGGCCACCGACTGACCGCTCATCCCGGCGGCGAAAGCACACTGGGAATCTGATACCAAGTTGTCACCGGACGAAGAAGACGAGAGGTATGGACGAACACTTGAACGTAGATTATATTTAGAAGAACTGGCCGACCGGAGTTCCAAGCCGCGGCGACGTGGTGGCGCAGGCGACACATGGCAAGGGCTCTTAGCCGAGCCGAAAATGCTAGCCTATCTAATCCAAAACTGACTCCCTAATCTCCCTGCTTTCGGTTTATATAACACGGGAGCTAGCTAACAACCAAATCTTATCTCCTAATAAGTAGCTAACAATCAACAGATAAAGATAAACCTAATCTTAACAGCTAACAAATTAGAACTTAACATGTTGGTCGACTAAGGGGCCGGCTGAACGCACTTGCGCGTGCACCGGCCGTAAGTCAGGCCCACCTTGACATATTGTTGATCGGAAATGACATTTCTTTATTGAATGTTGTCAAGACTTTATTAAAAAATAGTTTCTCAATGAAATATCTTGAAGAAAAATAACATACATTTTGGGCATAAAGATCTATAGAGATAGATCAAAATGACTAATTGAAATAAGCCAGTGTATGTACATCGATAAGGTTTTGTAGAGGTTTAAAATGGAGAATTCTAATAAAGGTTTTCTGCCAATGTCACATGGTATTTCTCTCAATAAGACTCAGTATGCCTCGACACCTGATGAGCTCAAGAAAATGAGTACGACCCCGTATGCCTCCGCGATTGGGTACATCATGTATGTCATGCTATGTACACGCCCAGATGTCTCCTATGCTATTACGAGAAGATACTAGTCAAACTCCGGTGAAAGTCACTGGGCGGTTGTAAAATGTATCCTCAAGTATTTGAGAAGAATTGAGGATATGTTTCTAGTTTACGGTGGTGAAGAGGACCTTGTTGTAAGTGGTTACACTGATGCTAGCTTTCAGACCGATAAAGATAATTCTCGATCGCAATTTGGTTTTATGTTCTACCTCAATGGACGCGCAATAAGTTGGAAGAGCTCTAAGTAAGAGATGGTGGTTAATTCTATGACGAAAGCTGAGTACATCATAGCTTCGGAAGCTACGAAGAAGGTTGTTTGGATCAGAAAGTTTGTTTCTGAGGTGGGTGTTGTCCCTAGTGCGTCCAGTTCAGTTAACCTCTATTGTGATAATAGTGGTACCATTATGCAAGCCAAGGAGCCTAGGTCACACCGGAAGTCCAAACATATACTTCGGCGATATCACCTAATCTATGAGATCATAGAGAGAGGTGATGTGAAGATTTGCAAGATACATAGAGATTTGAACATAGTAGATCTGTTGACAAAACCTCTTCCACAGCTCAAGCATGAGGCGCACCTGAGCATCATAGGTATTAGATACTTGCATGAGTGAGTCATGTGTATGTGGAAGATGTTAGTAGTGCTTATGCTTATGTATGAGGATAATTGTTATCTTATTCCTTGAATAAACGTTGTTTACATCGATTATTGAGTTGATGACTTATTTGTGAGACTCTTTGTTCTATAATGATGTTGATCAAAAGGTATCTCTGATCTTATCATCATGTGGGACATTAATGGTACATAGATTAGCACATCTAGCTGATTGATGATCATGTTTCACAGATCATAGACATGGAGATGTCAAATCAGAGATGTGAACACATGTTTAAGAACATAGTGTTGGATAGATCCATTTAAGATACTGCTAGGATTGTAATGTGTCATCAGTTGTCATCTCAAATGGTGTATCTGCATAGTCCTTAGACTTGAGATCGTCATTTGATTCTAGAATGCGTAGCGGTACACTTAGATGCTTTCTAATACTATTCCGTAACTAGGTAGCCATAAGGGTTGTTTTCAGGTGTGTTGTGAAATATGTCGTTGGATGTGAACGATCAAGATGGAATTTACCCCTCGTAATGATGGGAGAAACGTCTCTGGCCCCTCGAAGTAGTCAGATTGGAAAAGTGCATGGACATGCCACTATGACTAAAGAGTTAGTCATGATTTGAATCTGTTACTTAATAGAGTAAAAAATTGAGCTATCCAAAAAGGGTGGCACATGTCTCCCTTGAGTTTGACTGATGTTGTGTGGTAAAGGACTGGTGCATGCATATATCAAGGTTCAGTGAAAGTATTATTTTGTACGTTTTTTATGGTTAATATGTGCTGCTAGGTACCACTATTGATCAGTGAATCGGAAAGGGTTTTCGGTGAATAGCCATTTGTGTATGAACCTATCGGGCCACACACTTAAGGGGATGGATTAAGATACTTGCTAAGAATTGGTTCTTATGTAAGTAGGAGATTGAAGGAACTGTGCCCAAGACAATTCTAGGCAGATCGGAAGTTCCGGTAATATTGCACATGTCGGAAGTTGTGATAAGGTATCGGAAGTTCCGACACAGCTTAACCTAGGACGATTTTTTGTTTTCTGAACAAGTCGGAAGTTCTGATGGTGGATCAGAAGTTCTGATGTTCTAGAATCGTCGGAAGTACCAATGGATTGGAAGTTCCGATAATTTCTAAAACTGAAACAAAGAGTCTAGATCGGAAGTTCCAATCTAGGATCGAAAGTTCCGAGGTGAACGAAACAGATTAGATCTGTGGGGCCTTAATGTGAATTTGGGCCTAGGGTCCTAGATCTATATAAAAGGAGGAGGTCTTGGATATCAAATCAATTGCAGTTTAGATTAGATCTAAACCCTAGCCACTAAGAAACTCTTCTCTCCCTTTCTTGATCTCAATCGTTGAGATTGAGATTTCTCCCCAAGATTTCACGAGCGGTGCTAGCACACCGACGTGAGATCAATCTCATCCTTGTACGTGTGGACTCCGTAGATGTGTTGTTTGAATAGCGGTGTTAGTGGGCTTCTTCACATGGACATCGTCGGTATTCGCCGATTGGATCGCCGAGGAATGGACGTAGCGAAACGAGGATAAGCGAGGACACGGATACCCAACATCTTCTTCTGTTGCACTAGCACGTCTTGTGTTAGAAGGTAACGATTCATGATCCCTCATGCGCATAGTTCCAGGGTTTGGGGGCAAAATTTTTGAAATTGCTGGGTAGTGTAGCTTCCCCATGTCCCAACACCCCCTTCCCTAGTGGCGTGGTGGGGGACTCCCTTGGTTGTCCTCGTCGTCATTGTCGACCCGATGATGGTTCAGGCGCCCCTCTCCTTAGTTGCGGGGCATGGGATCCACCTGATTGGTGGTGGCCGGACTAGGCTGGTGTCCATTACTCTCGACAATCGCCTCTAGCGCGGCGACCCTCTCCTCCAAAGGTTGGATCGGCTGCAGCTTCTTCTCTTTGGTGTCTAGGCGCATCATGATAGCCTTCAACGCCCCCTCAATTTTGGTCCCTGACCCGATAGTGGATGGTGAACTCATGTCGGCGGAAGTAGAACCAGTGAGCTCCAATACCAGATTGTTACTGGCCAGGGCTTCAACCGAGTTCGACGGAACAAAGGTACGCAAATAATACTTGAACGAGGTGGCCGTTCACGGCCCTGGTCCTCTCCGGCGTGACTAGGCAAGGGACACGATGGGACTAGGCAATAGCCAATCTTATTCAAGCATAAGAAATAAGATGAGCTGATCGGTTTATATAAACACCGATTAGCTCCTAACATATTGAATCTAAGGAATGATTGAATCTAATCTGCTAACAAATAACAACTAATACTATATTACTATCTTTAAGCAAATAACAGCTAGCACTTATCTTTAATCTGCTTGGCCCCCTTGGACTCCTTTGGCCAGCCCCTTCTTCCCCTTGCGCCAGCTGTAAGTGAGGCTCCACCTCACACGTATATTTATTGAAGTGATTTGTTTAGAATTGAACAATGGATATTTTACACTGAACTTTGGCTTGCGCCATATCGCCACAAGCTTTGGGTGATTAAATTTATAAAATAATGTGCTTAGATGTTCTATGTTGACATTGTATGGCTTGTGGTAGTGGCAGCTACATTATCTAAGGAAATTTCTGATAAACTTTCATATCTTATCAAGTGCATTAGTTAACTATATATTTCATTTTAATTCTTTCTGGGCACTCATCCATTCCAACTAGAACTGTCACAAATATTCCAGGTTTTCTTTTTGACTGTACAGAAAACACCTTAATTTGTGGTATTTTGTATATTTACTGACCATTCATGCCTAGAATAAATTTCAGTGATAACAACAGACCCCAAGAACATCTTGTTGCGGCATTTTTATCAAAAATCTGAAGAAAAGGTGAACTGCTAAGACCCTCATGAATGTTACATCCTCTGAATGTTACATAACTTAGTATAGAACAATATATTCTCAACACTTTATCTTAAACTGCAGTTGAGGCATAAGAGAGCTGCACCGGACAATCTTACCCCACAGAACAACGGCAAACAGCCAAGGGGCCCTGTTGCAGATGATGGTGGTAGCCAGGCAAGTGGTAGAAGCTAAAATCGCAGGTGGTGTTCTTTCAGTCTCCTGCATCTCTTATGGTCAGTCTCCTGCGTCTCTTTTGGTCGTTGCTGCTGCCGCTGCCGCTGCATGTCATACTACCTGTATGTCTGTCCGCTTGTTCAAACATGTGCTTACTACTATTGTCATCTCTCTTGTATGAGTATAACTGATCAAGAGAGCTCCGGTGCATGTACATACCATCAGGGTGTGTTGTTCAGCTTTTCCATCCATTTCATGGTTAGAAAACTGAAAACTAAACCAAACTAGTATTGGATAAAAGTAATAAAACTAGTTTTCCAACCACATCGATCACCTTTTTGCCAATACAAAGTGAAAGTTTGATCTCTTAGATTCCACAACCTTATAGTTGTACTGCTTGATTCGTTTACCAGTCCATAAGTTTATTATACTTATCATCTATTGTTAAACTTCATAGAATTTCTTTATTGTAGATTCATAATTGTTTTAATCAAAAATATATTTTCAATCATTTATAACAGTTCTTTAAAATCTAAGGTTTTTCAATCTAGTCACGGCTGCACCTTTCACACGGCACTATTGCCGTCTTTTTGTGTGCTGGAATGCAACATGTATCCCACACGCCCAACTTGAGCAATCCATGGCTCCATAATTGTGTCTTTGTCAGCTTTCCAAAGGCTGATATTGAGGTGGTGTTTGGTTAGCTAAAGGTAATATAAACATTAATGGAATCGATTATAGTGTTAATGGAAGACAATGTAATAAATTACTGATTTTGTTTTGTTAAAAAGTATAACGCATTATGTTTACATTACCGTGTTTGATTAACAAGTGTAATGTATAATTGTTTACATTAACACTCCTTTCACAAAATCATACACTCATTGCCATTTATTTCCCTCTTCATCACTCTGACATGTGTAATACTTGAGTTACATGTTTCACATCAGACATTGCTCACAAAAAAAATGATAATGCAGCTGATTGTTGGTGACACTCTTTCAGACAAAGATTTTTTTTTTCAAAACAGAACAAATCTGAACCTTTGACCTCCCTTGATCTCTGTGAGTCCTCGCTGCTCTCCCCTGTCGTGTCGTCATCGGCCTTGTCCTGCGCGCGTTTGGCCGCAGCGCGACCAGCACCAGCATCAGCATCGACCGGATTGCTCGACGGGTTGATCCCTACTCTGCTTCCCGGCGCCACGACGGTAGGCGACACCACTCTGACTGTTGCATCGCCATGCCGGAAAGCAGTGCCCCTTGCCCTCTGGGATCTACAAGATTGGTTACTCCCAGCCTCGACTCCATGCTTTCTCTGTTGCCTCAGTTTAGTAGCTTGCTCCGTGGTCTGGCCTCTCACACTAATTTTGTATGAAGATGAAAGTCAGTAAAGAGATTCATGCCACATACACCAGTGAATTAATCAAGCATAAATCATGCCACATACAGCAGGATGCAGTGCCCCATCCTGCTGTGCGCGATGGCAATGCCCTCTCGTGCTGACCGCGATGGCTGCGTGAAGCGCGATGGCGACGCCCCCTTCCGGCTGTGTCGGTAAGGGTTATACTAGTATTTGGCCATTAGGCCCGAAAATAGTTTCTATGGAAATAAAAACTGTCTAAACAAACATGCGTGAAATTTTCGCTTAACACTGTAATCTTTTACTAGCTGAAATGAGCCCATTGTCAGATTATGTATATTACAGCAATCATGCGTATGCTCATGCGCGTTGCCTTTTTAGTTTCCCTTTCTCTTATCCATCTCTTCTCTGGACGCATTGTGTGCGCGTGGTGCCGAGCTGCTCGGCGCGACGCCAGTCGGTGGAGGCAGCGGAGCGTGCACGGCATTTGCTTTCCAGCTAAGCAGCCGGCAGCCGGCGGCCGGCGCGGACGAGGGAGACAGCGCGCTTGATGGAGGAATATGTAAGAACATGGTTCGGACTTATGGTTAAACTGAAAAAAAACTTTAACGGTAAAATCACCGGTTTGGTTTGATTTAAAGACGCAGTGTAAACCGGCTGAATTGGGCATTTTCTAAAAAAACCAGGTGAAAGACCGTTTTGAACTGACGGTTCGTAGTAATTAAGTCAAAACATGTATTTAGTTCTGCTCTAATCCTATTTACTAAGTCCTACAACACACATTACTCTAAATAAATCAACGAAGTGGGGAGATAAGGTGTTTAAACGTCTATTGATTGATAGCTTATCACTGTGATAAACTAGCCCTCCTGTGTATTTGTTGACGTCAAGATTTAGTAGAGTCTAAGCCTAACAAAAATGTCGCACAATCAATAGAAGTCAAAAAGTATTCCGGTCAAAGGTGGTCAATGAAGTTCGTCCATATTGTTATAATATGACCAGATGTGCAGGAGCCGATAAAGGAGGGAGAAGATAAATACGCTCTAGAATCGGTTACAAAATAGATTACATGGACGACAAATCTTCGGACTATAAATATATATCTAATTTTCTAGGTTTACACACAATCAACCCCTACAAACTACTACTTTCGGTGCATCGCCACCCTTGGATTTCCAAGGTTAATCCTAGCAGGACTTGGTACTTAGAACCGGGCTGCATCATCTTGATCTCCGATGAAGAGGTGAGTCCCGCCACCCCGACGACCACATCAATTAAGGTTTGTTCTTCGAGGTTGCATCGTATCGATCTCTTGAGGTATCGGCCTGATCGATGTGATCACCGTATTTATCTTGGTATATTTTGCTAGATCTAAGGCTGCATCAGTTTTTGATCTCTTAGATTGACGTGAATTGGGTGTAGTAGTTCGAGGCTTCATCGGTTAAGTCCGGCATCTTGATCTATTGTATCTTGTTCATGTTATATATGTCATTCATCTAAATAAAGTATGTCCGATGCGTTGAAGTGTTATTGATTTATTGTGATTAGCAACTGTCTTGGTGGGGTCTGATCTTATAGTTGAGGTGATTTAATGGTATGAATATGTTATTTGGCATGCTAAGTTTAGTTTTAATGGGAGTAGAAGCCGATAGGTTATCTTGGTTTACGCGCTATATTTCATCTCCACCTGGGAGGCATTCATCGGCCCTGCTGTACAAGGATGTTATCCTATCGACCGATAGAGTGTTCAACTCGATAGCGTGGGCGTAGTCATCAACCCCATGGCCAATAGGCACACTTATTCTTGCTTATTTTATTCTCACCACAGTCATCAGCTCGGTAGCCGATCGGCGTTACTACTAAGAATATTTCTTTATGATTCCTTATCAGTTGCAGAGTCAAATTGATTAGCACACTCAGAACCTTCTAAGATTATAGGACCTGCACTGGAGTTAAGCAGATCTCCCAGGCCATGCATGTGACCAAAAAAATACACCAACACACTTTTTGGCATGCTCAGTGGGACTTCTTTCTGATCACTCATCCATGGTGGGTGAAATTAACGACAATAACATCATCCCTGCCACAATGGACGCCTTGACTGATGAATAGAGAGCGGAGGTACTGGATCACATTGAGAACTACAAGAAATTGTGTCTCTACGCCTTTGGCATGACTCGAGCTAGCCCTATCCAGAGGAGTCAGTTGCTGAGACCGGCCACAACCGGTGAGATTCCTCCGCGGGCCAAGAGCATGTGGGTTACTTTTCAGGAAGCCATCGACAATGCTCTCCATCACGCTCTCATCAATCAGTTTGAGGTATTGGTGAATACCTTGCACAGGTTGATCAACAAGACAGTTGACAGATCAATTGCCCAAGAGCCGGCACAAGGCCCGGTGTACTTCTCGACCAACTCTCTGCGCTTGCTGCAAAATCCTCAACACAATCATCCAGTGCCAACATCGCAAGGGCCGATAAGACAGGCACCGCTAAACACTTCATTTGGCCCGAAGACTGACGTGATGACTCCATTACCTACGCCTATGCTCCATGGGGTGCGTAGACAGGATCCGTCCTAGAACACGTACCCCTTTGGTAGGGGTACGCCACCATCCCACCATCTGGCCATACCGCAAGGGCCGATCAGGCAAGAGGTACCCCAGCCGGTATACGGAATTGTTAGGAACATGCTACCAGATCTAGTGCTACCAAGGGGGGCACCCGATGGCATTCCTCAAGTGTATCATCAGACCACGTACTATGGAGTACCGCTCTACTCTAATGAAGAACAAAGATACACCGTTGTTCGGTTGGATCAGTATCAGCGGCCCTCAATGACTGATAGATATCTCGCGCTGAACCAACAAGAAGACGATTGGGTTAACCGAATTACTGAGGTGATTCGAGACCAATTTGGACTCAAGCCCAAAGATCATACCTACGTGTATCGGCGACCGTACCCAAAGTGGTTCGATTGGGTGTCGTTGTCAAATCGATAAAAGGTCCCCAACTTCACCAAATTCTCAAGATAGAACTCAGTCTCCACGATCGAGCATATTAGCTGATTTCTTGCTCAGTGTGGCGAGGCATCGGCTGCAGAAGCATTGAAGGTCAGGTTTTTCCTACTGTCATTATCAAGATTGGCCTTTGCATGGTTCTCATCACTACCGGAGAACTCTATCAGAGGATGGGCAGATCTAGAGAAGAAGTTTCATAAATATTTCTTCGCCGGCATACAGAGATGAAGCTCACCGATTTGACGGTAGTATAGTAGAAGATGGACGAGTCAGTTCAAGATTATGCATAGAGGTTTAACAACGTGAGGAGTATGAGCTATAGCATGAACCTCAGTGATGCGCAATTGGTCGAGCTAGCATTCTAGGGGATCCTAAACCCAATAAAGGCAGGTTTTCATCACAAGAGTTTGAGACCCTATCACACCTTGTATAATGGGTATCTACCCATGAGAGCCAATTCCAAGAGGTGAAATGAGACAGGTATCAAAAGAAGGTGGCATACACTCATGCGTCCCATTAAACGGGTCTGACGTGGAGATCAGTCTGGCTGAATGGACCAACAACAAGAAACAGATCGTGCAGGCGAGCAGAAGCCCCGAGCCCGTTGTTTTTTTTTCTGGCGGCAGAGGCCTTCTTTTTCTTCCGGCTGCAGAACAGCGTGGCTGCTGGGGACATGACGCAGTCCACGTGCCAGCAGCCTTCCGGCGCATGCCTGCCGCTTCCAGGCTAGCAGGCTAGGCGCCTCAGCGGGCCCCACAGCCGGTCTTCTCACGGGTTGAAGACGTTGTTTTCTCCAAGGCAGCAAGGTGCGGCAGGAAAACGTAGTCAGCCGGATTTTCTGTGGTCGTGCGGTGAACGGAGACGTCAACATCGGGCATGCAGGTAAGCAGATCTAATCTCCTACTTTTTAGGTAGACTAAGTTTAATTAATAATCTCGTAGTTATCTGTTTCTAATTAAAAAAATAAATCTCGTCGTTAAAATTTTAATCTGTTGATTTCTTTTTAGTTATCTAGTATTATTGTTTATCTGTTTAATCTGCTCATATAAAAGGAAAAGAAATATTTATCTAGTCGCAGTAATATTTCTATTTTGCATTTACAAGAAATATATTTTATGTTTATTTCTGAATTATTTTCTGGATGACCCATATTTTATTCATTTGATTAGTATCGTATTTTAGACTGCAGTTCGAATCATCATAGATTTATTTAGTGTTTTTGCTTTCGTCATTAAACATTTCTAGTATCCATCTTTATTTACTGCAGTATTCTTATTTTAGTCTATAGTTAATATCATCTCAATTAAGACACCGGTCATTTTTAAGCTAGACAACTTTAATTCCTGAAATCTGCTTAGCAAATATTATTTGTCCAGTTAAGTTCATTTGGGTGTCAGGATTAAAATATAGATTAGAAGATAAATTTTTAGGCGCCCATTCAC
Organism: Zizania palustris; assembly: GCA_019279435.1. NCBI lineage: Eukaryota > Viridiplantae > Streptophyta > Magnoliopsida > Poales > Poaceae > Zizania > Zizania palustris. The sequence goes on from JAAALK010000079.1 coordinate 20,430,711, forward strand.
CCCCCCTCTGGTCGCTAGTTTCGGTCCTACAAGTGGTATCAGAGCAAGGTTAGGGTTTTCTAATATCTTAACCGATTCTAAACCTAGGTAGTGACCATGACTTCTCCTGGCAAAATCCCGTCCCTAGAGGCTTTTGGCTACACTTATTGGAAGACTCGCATGCGAGCATACCTTATGAGCCAGAGCTCGGACATATGGGAGATTTGTGTTCATCCAAATTTCACCATAAAGACTATTGCTGCGGATACTGCTGCTGATGTAATTACCCGACATCAAAATAATAGTAAGGCGGTGAATATTTTATTTTCTGGTCTAGGATCTAGTGAGTTTGAGCGTGTTAGTCATCTCACCACTGCTCGAGAGATCTGGGCTACCCTCCAGGCACACCATGAGGGGACAGCTCAGGTCAAGGCTAGGCTCTACCAGACCTACCAGCGTGAGTATGAAAATTTCTCATAGAAGCCGGGTGAGACTGTTGAGGCTTTGTTTGGTCGCTTTCAATCGATCATTAACAAGCTTCGCGTTAACAAGGCCGAGGGTGATCAGCTAGTCTCGGATCATGAACAGGCGCTTAAGGTACTCCATACCTTGGACCCTAAGATCTGGGAGATCAAGGTCTCTTCTATTGTTGAGAGCACGTCTAATGATACTGTTGGGGGAAAATATCTCATCTTCGGGGTTATTGCCGAAACAGCATAAAGGTAGATAGCGGATTCGAAGGTTCCCAGACGTTCATCTTCGAAGATACCCTGAGTCAAGCTCGAAGTACGAAGATAGGCATTGGTTCGGAGTACATCTTCGAACTAAGGCTTTTCGAGATCTTTACTGCCAGCTAAGATGGAAGATTTATCTTTTATATCATTAGATTAGTCTTTTACCATTTTATCCCTATCAAGGGTACCGAATAGTTTCCACTATGTCGGTTGTAATAGAGGGGTAAATAGGTCTTTTCCTTATTATATGGGCCTATAAATACCCCCCATTTCATCCTGTAATAGGGACCGAATACAAGTTATTCAATACACACATTCGAACTATTCTAAGTTGTTATCCTTTCGGAGGCTTAGAACAGTTCTTTTCGCAAACACTTCGTTTGTTAGTTTCTATTCTACAGAAACCTGTTAGCGTAATCTTTTACGCCAACAGTTGGCGCCGTCCGTGGGGAACCTAGTCCGAAAAACTTCGTTCTCTACCAACTTCTTACATCATGCCTCCTAAGCGGAGCGCACCTCGTAACCCTGTTCGGAGGTCTTCTCGGATCTCCGGAGAGACCCCGTCCGACACGGTCGAAGTCGGAGGGACTTTGACTTTCTCTCCACAAACTCCGGAAGGAGTTTCCATCCCTCGAACATACGGAGCTTCTCCGCCAAATCCCTCCATACTTCGACCACCTGGAATCCCTCTTCCACCTTCCATTCCACTTCGAATTGATCCTACTAGTTCTCAAGACCCGGAAGATCCTTCCGGAGGAGATGAAGACAATCTTGGAGATATGGCCACTCAAATGGCCAACCTTCAAGCTGAAGTAGCAAGGTGGCGACAGGAAGCTGCAAACAGGCTTCGTTCTCAAGCCATCCCAGCTATTCCAGAAGTGCCCTGTAACAGCCCCAAAATTAAAAGGGAATAAAATAAAGGAAAAATAATATTAAATAAATTTCTGAATTTTGTTATTAAAGAAAAATCCTAAAAGAGTCCTATTAAAGCCAAACAGAGACAAATATCCAAAATTTGGACTTGAAAATTTTATGGGATAAACTAGAGACCAAGAAATATTTTTGAGAATTTTTGCAAAATTTTTCCAACAAATCTTCAAGCTTTAAGTAAATATTTGAATTTCTGGAATTAAATTTAATGGAAAATGAATTTTAAACCTTATTGGGCCGCAACCTTGTATTCTCCTCACAAAGCCTTTCGGCCCAGCCCATTTCCGCCCCTCTCACTGACAGGCGGGGCCCGCCTGTCGGCGCCAACCCCCTCTCACTTCCCTCCCGCGCCTCGGCCGGCCCCACCTGCCAGTCACCGTGCGCCTCCCCTCTCCCGCTGCCAAGCATGGCCCGCTTGTCATCCCCTCACTCCTTCACGCGTGCTCGCTGACAGGTGGGACCCACCTGTCAGGATCGTCTTCAACAATGGAAGGGGATCTCCCCTTCCATTCCCGTCGGCCCCCCCTTGACCGATTCCTTCGCCGGCCGCCCGAATCCACGAAATCAAGCACGGATCCCGACCCCCCCATCTCCGGTGATCCATTTCCCCCAAAAGCCGATGCAATTTCGCTCAAATGGAAGCCAATCCGAGCTTATGGAAGCTCGCCGGCGGAAATGGAAACCTCCCCTCGGTTTCCCCTGTTTTGCCTTCCATTCATAGCAACGACGACCCCTATTTAACCCCCCAGTCCACCGCATCCCTCCCACACATCAACCACTCAAGTCCTCCCCCTCCCGAGCCGTCGCCTTCATTTTTCGGGTTGTGCCTCTGTTCGCACTCCGGCGAGCCCTCGTCGGCGCTCTGAGTCATCGCCTCCCTCGCCGTCGCCGCTGACAGGACCCCGACGCCTCCTCTACCCCGTCCTGACCCCCGTTAGGCTGGATCGCCATCGGAGGACCACCTTCGCCGTCGACCCGAACCTTCATCACCGCCACCACTCAACGCCGGCCCCAATCCGTCCCCCGCCAGCCTCGTTTCAGGTACCCTTGTGTTCCCCCTCCCATCCCCTTTCCATTTTTGCCTTTGGTTAGGGCCTTAGGCCTCGCCGTCGCCGGGAATTCCTCGCTGGAGTTCTACCGGAGTCGGGGAAGAAGGGAACGTACCCTCTTCCCGTGCGTGCCGTGCCGGACGGCGTCTGGACCGTTCAATCTTGAACGGAGGGCGCGGATTAAATCCCCTCCAGATCTAATCTGAGCCCTCAATCCCGATCAAACCGGTACGAGCTCATCTGAGCCCTCCGAGCTCACTTAACCGCCCCGCACGCGCCCTGGCCGTTGGATCTGGATCCTGCGGTCCTGATCGCTCCGGCTCACACGTGCAGTCAACGGTTCACGGTGAACCCAGTTCACCGTGGACCAGGGGCTATTTTCCTATTTAAATAAAATTCAGAAAATGATTTAAACTTTAAAAATTCATATCTTGCTCAAATTAACTCCAAATTTCACCATTTTAATTCTGGAAAATTTGTCTTTTTATCCTCTACACTTTTATGCAATAAAAACAATATGTTTATTTGTCACATAATAATCTTATTAAATAATAAAGAAAAATCCCCTTTAGGAATTAATTAATATTTCAATAAAATAATTCAGGTAAACCCCTAAAAATTTATAAAATAATATCAGAAGATACAATGGCTCTATTAACACAATAAAAATGGAAGGATCATGTTGTCCATGACATTTTGTTAAATAACATTTCTAAGACCCCTTTAGGATTTAATTATTAACTCATTCAGAAAAACTCCCAAAAATCTATATATTAATTTTAGATGATATATTGACTCCAATACACTGTTTATAAGCTAATAAAAATATAATGATTCATTTTGCCCTTTCATTTTAAATAAACATTTCCAAGGCCCTTTAAAATAAATGATTAAATAAAAAGGCAACCCTTTACAAAATATCATGAATACTTATACAATAACTTCAGAAGACTTAATGAGGTTGTCCCACTATTTTAATGCAACAAAAATAACATGTTCACTTTGCCCACTTTAATCTAGAAATTAATATTGCAAAAGCCCTTATATGATAATTAAGTAATTTATATAATAGAAGTTAAACACTTTATAAAAATGTCATGACAACTTATATAATAACTTCAGAAAACCTAACAACTTGAGTTCACTATTTTTAATAAAAATAGAATATTCATCTTGTCCACTCTATTCCATTAAATGATATTGCAAAGGCCCTTTTAGGACATTTAATTAATGCATTTAAGAAAAAAGTCAACCCTTTATGGAACTATCCTAAAACTTATATAACAAACTTCAGAAGATCTAAATAACCTAATGTCACTACATTAATGCCATAAAAACATTAAGGTCATTTTATAACTTTTTACTTCAACTTTAAAAAGGGAAAAATAAAACCCCCTTAGGAAAAATAATTAAGGAATCTCATTAAAAATTAATCTTAAATGTTTAAGTAACAAATCCCTAAAAGTTAGGACTCTATCTCCTTTACATAATCCAACATAAACATGTATGTTAGTATGGTTGTTTGTTTTGGATTGTTTATTGAATGTTTTATTTACTTTTCCGTATCGAGAAGACTACGACGTCGCCAAAGATCCGGAGTTCTATCCCGAGGTTCCACCTTCACCCTTTGCTGATCAAGGCAAGTCATCGACCATCTCTGTGGAAACAGTTGATCATAATTGAGCCCATGTTTTAATAAATTATCGCTATAACCCATAGGTTAATATTACATTAGTCCAATGATCAAGCCTTACACTTATATTTATTAGATCCCTGTCCTTGTGTGCAAACCCAAGCCATGCTTATTGAGCCTTAACTCCTTGTCACTCTACTATTAAAATATTAGCTAGTGCCCAATGTACCGGCACAACTGCTATAGGTTAAAAGAACGAGTCGTAGATAGCTGGATTCTGTATATGTATTTCCCTGTTATTCGCGTCTCTGGACTCTGTTGGAGTTGGCTAGGTTATAAGTATGGTGGGTTCCGGGTGCATGCTCGGGCACTGGTTTGTCGCACCCGGGGCACTATAAGGACCGGTCTGCGGGATCTGTTGCAAAGCACTTCCGTACCAACCACAAGTCTAATGGGTAAGTCCTAACTGGAAATGTGGGACTCTTCGGCTCTATGCACCATAGTGGAGGGGTACAAGGGGCAAGCCTGCGGGCGACTTGTACCAAAGAAGGCTCAAGGGGGGGTATGGTGAGCACTCGACATGTCGAGACACGATACGAAACCCATAAGAGGGTGTTGTGGAGTCGAAGGGAACCATATGGAAGGTTTTGGCACGAGTTCCCGTGAAATGGGTCATCTCGTTACACTTTGGTGTAAGTGATGAGTGCGTGCCTTGTGGGTACAGTGGTACATCTCTGATCAGAGTAATTTAATCTTTTCGAAAAGCCGAGCCCACGGTCAAGGGCGGGTTGTGTGACTACTCGCAGTTAGTTTACAATTGTTTGAATACTCAAGTTATTCATGGCACGTAAGGACTATTGAGCGAGGTGGGGTGACTGTACCCCTCGAGGTAGAAGATGATGATACACATGCACATGTTTACTTTTCCGTACTAATAAATTGCTCTCATTTAAAGCTTTACAATTAAGCTGCTTCCGCAAAATTAGCCACTATCTCCCTTGTTATTATCTTGCATTATATTTGCATTCGGTGGCTTGCTGAGTACATCTGTACTCACCCCGTTGACTTACAACATCAGAGCCCGTCTACTACGAGGAGGATGAAGGTCTGGAGTAGCGACCCAGTCAAGGCGAGACTGGAAGGAGGCGTTCATCTAGGACCCTTATTTTATTAGTTTCTCTTCATCTTTATTCACTTTTGTACTAATACGGTCTACGAACCGTGAATGATTTGCTCGTATTGTACGTGGTCGCATGATGAACGTCTTGTTTTATTGATTTTCTATGGAATTTCAATAAAGTCCTGATTTATTAAATCGGGGCGCGACATGCCCGAAGATGACGAACCCGATTATCCCGAAGCCCCGGAGAACGCCTCCTTCGATAATGAATCTCCGCTGCATCCTGAGCTGCAGAAAGTTCGCTTTGATCCGAAGTTTAAGACTTCGAAGCTCTGTAAGTATGCTGGAGATGAAGATCCCGGAGAGTTTGTTCGTTCTTATGCCCTAGCAATTGAAGCTAGCGGAGGAGTTCGAGATACCATGGCAAAGTGCTTCCCTTTAGCTCTTCAAGGAGTGGCATTAAGGTGGTTCTGGTCCTTGAAGCCAGGATCAATTAATTCATGGGGGCAGCTGAAGAAGAAGTTTATAAGCAATTTTCAAGGCACCTTCGTGCCTCCGATGTAAACAGGAAGCCTTTTCCAGGTGAAACAACTCCCCGGAGAAACATTGAGGCAATATTTCAAGCGCTTCGCTCATACGAAGTCGCAAATCCGGGGGTTGTCTGCATCTTCGGTAGTTGATGCAGCTCGGGAAGGTGTCACTCATCAAGGCCTCTTGGATAAGCTTCATCGGAAAAGCATCTCCTCGGTCTCTCAGTTGATGTCTTACTTCGAGGAGTATGCAAGGTCAGAAGAGGGTTGGCTCTGAAGAACTGCAGCTACTTCGTCCATATTGCAAGAAGTTAAAGTAGAAGTAAAAACTTCGGCACAGCCGCAAGAACCAGTCTTCGAAGTTCAACATGATCGGAGAAGAGGGCAAAAGCACCCTCGTTCTGAAGTCATGAATATTGCACCCCCACAGAAGTTTACACAGAGAGCTCCACAGTCTTCGGGGAACTAGGCCAGCGGCTGGAGGCCGCTAGGGAAAACGGCTGGCAAGGGCCAGACCCTTTTCTGCTGCATCCATGGTGAAAATCGAAGCCATGCAACTGATACTTGCAAGGCTATACTTACTCTAAGAGGAGAGTATCTAGAAAGAACTTCGGGTCGAGGTACTACCGACCGAGTTCCAGTTGCAACGCGCCCAAAGCCGGTCCAAGCTGTGGCGCGGATAGAAAACTTTGATGCTGCAAGACACCCTCCAGTGGCCAATGTTATGCCACCTCCGAAGCAAGAGGAAGGCCAAGACCGAGCGAAAAGAGTAGTCCTCCCCATCTCCGGAGGAGGTACCCTCGAAAGCATGTCGAAGAGACAGCGAAGAGACTACGTCAGAGAAGTAGGCCATATTGGGACTTCGTCGTCTGCAGCCGCAATGCCGGAGTGGTCTCATGTGCCGATATCCTTTTCTACGGAGGATGCAGCTGGCATTAAGTTCCCGCATACAGACCCACTTGTTATCACTGCTGATATTGCGGGCACTGAAGTTCGAAGGGTGTTGATTGACGGAGGTAGTTCGGCAGATATTATTTTTGTTCAAGCCTTCGATCAATTGTGCATTTCCAAAAAGCATCTCCTTCCAGCAGCTCGTCCTTTGCAAGGCTTCGCAGGACCTCCGCTTGATGCACTTGGCCAAATAGGCCTAGAAGTTACCTTCGGAGAAGGTTTGTTGGCCCGAACTGAGGAAGTAATCTTCGATGTTGTAGATGCCCCGTATGCTTACAACGTCATCTTCGGAAGAGGCATGCTAAACCAGTTCGGAGCTGTGGCGCATCACAATTATTTGTGCATGAAGATGCCCACACAAGCAGGAGTCCTTACTGTCTTCGGAGATCAAGCTATTGCTCGGAGAGAGGAATATGGTCATGGTCCCCCTCTTGATCCAAGACAAGTAAACAATGTAAGAGACAATGAAGAAATTTTTTCAGCCCCTTCCGAAGCTTCAAAGAAATCCTTTCCGAGACCAAGTCCTGAAGGAGAGATTGCAGCGAAGGTCATTGTTAAAGATGGTAAAGACTATACATTTCAATTTGGTAAAAATTTACCTCCAAAAGTTGCAACCTCCTTGGAAAAGGTGGTGAAAGAGAATTTGGATGTCTTCGCTTGGTCTGACGAAGATATCACCGGAGTCAATCGGGATATCATTGAACATTGTTTACTTGTAAACCCGAAGGCCCGCCTTGTTCGGCAAGGACTCCGGAAAATGTCTGCAGAAAGAGCTGCTCTAGCGAAAGACGAAGTTGAGAAATTGTTGAAGGCTGGGATTATCAGAGAAGTGGCTCACACAGAATGGTTAGCCAACCCAGTCTTCGTCAGAAAGAAGTCTTCCGGGAAGTGGCGCATGTGCATTGATTTCACATCCTTGAATAAAGCATGCCCTCGTGACCCCTACCCCATGCCCTGAATTGATCAATTGGTCGACTCCACCGTAGGTTCGGAGTTATTAAGCTTCCTTGACGCGTATTCTGGTTATCATCAAATATGGTTGAAGCGCGAAGATGAGATCAAGACAAGCTTCGTAACTCCTTCGGGAGTCTTTTGTTATGTAAGAATGCCCTTCGGTTTAAGAAATGTCGGGGCTACTTTTTCGAGGTTAGTTGCTAAGGCTTTAGGTCATCAATTAGGTCGCAATGTGGAGGCCTATATGGATGATATTATAATAAAGAGTGTTTTAAAGAACCAACATAGCCTAGACTTAGCAGAAACATTCAATAGCCTTCGGGCATGTGGAATCCGTCTTAACCCCAAAAAATGTATCTTCGGAGCTAAGGCTGGAAAATTGTTAGGGTATTTAGTTTCAAGCAGGGGGATTGAAGCTAGCCCTACTCAAATAACTGCGCTGCAGAAGATGGCTCCTCCGGAAAATTTAAAGCAAGTGCAAAAGCTGACTGGGCGTCTGGCAGCACTTAGCAGGTTTTTATCAAGGTCTGCGGAGAGAAGCTTACCTATATTTAAAGCATTGAAAGGGTCCGAAGATTTTGCATGGACACCGGAGTGTCAGAAAAGCTTCGAAGATATTAAAGAGTATCTCAGCAATCTTGCTACACTCACGGTGCCTAATGCGGATGAAACCCTACTCCTTTACCTTACAGCCACAGGTTCTGCTGTCAGTGCAGTCCTTGTCAGAGAAGTGGATTTCAATGGGAAGTTGGTCCAAAATCCTGTTTATTTTGTATCCGAAGCATTATCAGGAGCGAAGACAAGATACTCCAAACTTGAGAAGTTCGTTTATGCTCTGATAATGGCTTCGAGGAAATTAAGACATTATTTTTTGGCACACAATGTAATTGTACCAACTTCGTATCCTTTAGGAGATATGCTTCGAAGTAAGGATTCCACTGGAAGGATTGGGAAGTGGGCAGTTGAACTAGCACCCTTCGGCATATCTTTCTTGGCAAGGACAGCAATCAAATCGCAAGTCTTAGCAGATTTTGTAGCAGAATGGACTCCACCTGCAAATTTGGTTCCAGAGAAGTCAAGTGACGGAGTTTGGACTGTTTACTCCGATGGGGCTTTCCAAGCATCCGGAGCAGGCATCGGAGCAGTATTAATTTCGCCTTCAGGACAAAGAGCAATGTACTCCGCAAGACTCAACTTTAAGTCTACCAATAATATAGCGGAATATGAAGGAATTTTATTGGGACTCCGAAAAGCACGTGCTCTAGGGGCTACAAGAATTATTATAAAAACAGATTCTCAAATAGTAGCAGGGCACGTAGATAAAAGTTTCCAGGTTAGGCATCCACAACTTGCAAAGTACTTAGAAGAAATCCGTAAAATCGAAGCACACTTCAAGGGTATTTCCATTCGGAGTATACCAAGAGCAGAAAATGTGCAAGCGGACATCTTAGCAAAAGCTGCAGCCGGAGCTGTGGATGTGCCAGAAGAAGCCTTCTATGAGGAGCTCAGTACACCTTCGGTGCCACAAATTCTTTCTGCAGAGATTCTTTGCATTCCTAGTGCAGATTGGAAAAATTCAATCATGGAACTTTTACAAGGAGGAACAAATTTGCCCGAAGAGCCACAGCTGTCAAGATTAAAGATTAGAGCTAGAAATTATCAAATAATCAACGGTATTTTATACAAGGCCGGAGTATGTTCCCCTCTACTCCGATGTATATCTCAAGCCGAAGGTCAAGAAATTCTTCGAGAAATTCATGAAGGCCTTTGTGGTAGCCATTTAGCCCCGCGAGCCTTGGCAGGAAAAACACTTCGCCAGGGGCTTTACTGGCCTACAATAACAGCTGATGCGGAGAGCTTAGTCCGCACTTGTCAAGGATGCCAGTGGATGGGTCGACGGAGTCATCGCCCACCAACAGCTCTTCAAGTCATTGCTCCGATATGGCCTATGGCCAGATGGGGTATGGATTTAATTGGCCCCTTTCCAGTAGCCAAGGGAAATCTAAAGTTCGCAGTGGTAGCTATTGAGTATTTTTCTAAGTGGGTGGAAGCAGAGCCCTTAACAGCTATCACTTCGAACAATGTACAGAAATTCTTTTGGAAGAACATCATCTGCCGGTTCGGAGTGCCTAGACAACTCACAGTTGATAATGGAACACAGTTCGATGCAGAACCTTTCAGGAAGTTTTGCGAAGATCTAGGCATTCAGTTATGTTTTGCTGCAGTAAGACATCCTCAGTCTAACGGAGCTGTAGAAAGAGCCAATGGAAATATTTTGTCAGGGCTAAATCGAAGGATAGTAGGATTAGCAAAGGGACTGTGGACCGAAGAGCTTCCGAAGATTTTGTGGTCCATTCGGACTACGCAAACAAGGTCCACAGGTTTTACTCCATTCAGACTACTATTCGGAGATGAAGCTATGACTCCAACGGAGCTCAAAGGAGGATCGTTTCGCAGCACCGAACTGGAAATTGAAGAAGAAAGACAAGCTTCGCTAGATTTATCAGAAGAAACAAGACTTCGAGCTGTGGCAAATTTATCAAAGTATCATCAGCAAACGAAGGCTTGGTTTGACCCGAAGGTTAAGCTCAATGAACTAAGACCGGGTCATCTTGTTCTATGAAGCATTATAGCGCCAGGGAAGTTAGGAAATAAATGGGAAGGTCCATACCTAATTGTTCGTTCAGGACGCCCTGGCTCTTTCAAATTAGCTAATTTAGAAGGTGAAGAGTTAGCACATACTTGGCATGTGGAGAACCTAAAGCGATACTTCGCATAAGGGCTCCTTGTAACTCACTTGTAATCATCTTCCAAATTAATAAAGCATATGATCCTGATAATGCCTTCCCCTCATAGACTTCCAGCTTCCGAGTGGACGCACTGGAACCGCGGGGTCGACCGAGAGGGAAGTGTCATGAAGCTGGATTGTATTTTCGGACTTCGAACCATTGGTTCGAAGCTTCCAACGTGGGGGCTGACATAATCCGGAGTCCAAGCCACCGGCTTGTAGGCATCCGTAAAAGAGCCCAAAACCACATCATACGGAGTCCAAGCCATTGGCTGGTAGACTTCCGTAAAAAGAGCCGAAGGTGGCCAAAACCTGCGAAGTCCAAGCCATTGGCTGGTAGACTTCCGCAAAAAGAGCCGAAGGTGGCCAAAATATACGGAGTCCAAGCCATTGGCTGGTAGACATCCGTAAAAAGAGTCCAAAGAGACCATTGCAAACTCCGAACCATTGGTTCGACAGAGATCGCAAAAATGAGCCGAAGGTGGCTAAAGCAAAACAGAATTTGAACCATGAGCTTCGAATATCTGTTAACATTGTCCAAAGTGACAAATTATCTAAGATACTAAGGTATCTTGAAAGTTATCTCAAGCGATTTCTTTCAAAAAACAAAGGTATTAAGTTGCCGTTTTTTCGACTACAAATAGTCGAAGACATTTTATAAGATTTTAAAAGATCTTTAAATTGCAGAGGGGCTCCGAACCCCCAAAAAATTGTACTCCGAAGTTTTTTCTTTGCGCATAACCATCTTTGAATACAGTTCAAAGTTGCTTATACCCAAAGAGGGGCTAGTAAATATGGAGACAATTTTAAATCGGTATTCATTATTCAAACGAATGTGTTTACATATTACATCATGAAAAATTGGTATCTATACCAAGAAGGAATCGAAGACCTCTTCGGTCTCTAGAGCTAGGGTTGGAACGACTAGTTCCAGCGCCGGGAGTTCTAACAACTTTGCGTTTAACTCTCTTGCCCCCCTTCGAAGCTCTAAAATCCTTCTATTCTTGTTGAAGCTCGGCCCAAGTTCGAAGCCGTTCGGGGCTTCTTTCCCAGCTTCCAAGTTCTTCAGGTTTTTTACTTCGGACTTCATCTTCGTCTTCAGACCATATAACGTCTTCAGAAGACGAAGTGTTTAAGTTAACCTCTTTTTCTTCCTCTTTAATATAAGACAGTATATCTTTGATTACTTCGGGCGCAATTACACCGGAGCTATCTCGAGGAATTAGAAATCGAGGACGTTTATAAGATTTTAGAAGATCGAAGGTGGTCCATAATGAGCGAACTTCGTCGTTAAGATCTAACACTTCGATATCTTCCGTATGAGGCAAAGCCTAAAAATATGACAAACAAATTTTCATTGATAAATGTTTATAAGCATAAAGCTTTACATGGCCAAAAAACCTAAGGTATTTCTAAACCTGCGGGTTCGGAGGAGGCTGACTGCTTGAAGCTTGGGTCCGAACTTGCTTCTGGCGTTGGCCTTCGTCGATCCAAGCCTTGATCGCGGAACGACCTTCGGCTCTCCATGAAGTTTGAAAGGCTCGCCAGGCAGCAGCCACACCTTCGGAAGGAGTCAGAAGTCGCTCGTCGTCGAAGGTAATTGGGCCCCCTCCTGCGTCCGGAGTTATCGATCGACCCAGATCTTCGTAGTAGCGAAGTAAGCCGACAGCAGCCACTTGTCCGGAGAGTTCTCCGTATCTAATGCCCGCTGTCTTCATTTGCTTCGCCACTCCTTGGATCCTTTTCAACCGGCGCAGAAGAGTGATGTTATCATCAGAAGGAAGTATCCCAGTAGTACCGAAGTACTCCAGGACACCTAACAACTGATTCATAACTTCCACAACCACCTTCTCAGACTTCAGCTTGTCTTCGTTCAACGCGTCCTTCGTCGAAGTGACTTCGCCCAGAACCCCAGAAAGTCTAGCATTTTCAGTGGTCAAAATATTCTTTTGGTTTAATAGCTGGCTAGCTTCCTCTTGGAGTCTGACAAGCTCGGACCCCACAGTAGCATGCTCCGCCCGCAATTTTTCAACTTCCGCTCGAAGCACAATTCTTTCTGCTTCAAGCTCTTTATTCGCAGCCTCCAAACCTTGTCTAGCCCTTCGCTCTGTTGACACTATATTGTCCATTTGAGCCACCCGACTTTCGGAGATGTTAAGATTCCTTTGAAGGACGTTATTTTCCTCCCGAAGACGAGCGATCTCTTCGTCATTGCATATATTCGCAGCTCGGGCCAAGACAGTTTGCTGCAAAAATAAAAAACTAAGGTAAATATTTATTCGTAGATGAATTCTATGTTATTTCGCAGGTGCTTCGTACCTGGTAGGCTGCACGTTCTATAGCGGCATTAAGCTCTGTCCTGTCCGCCTTGCTCAGAATAGCCACTAAGTTGGTCTCCCCTATGTCACGACTAGCTCGATCCAAAGGTTCGAGCAAAGTCCGAAGACCAGTTGTTTGCCCTAAGAAAGGAGCCAGCAAGGGGAGCATGCTTATTGCCCCTTGGTCATCTTCGTCCAGCGAAGGACCGGAGCGTTGTCTTGTGGTCTTCGGAGCCACTGGAGACTGGCCCTCCCCGGAAGATTGGCTCTCGTCTGTTGAATCAGACGGAGTTGATCCGGAACTCGCAGCAGGGAGGGGCTCTATATGTCTTTTGCCTCTTCCAGGTCCCATTTGAGTAACTCTCTGGGCTGGCTCCGAAGTCGTCGAAGGTCCAGGAATTATTTCTTCTTGGCGGACCTCCTCCATAGGAGTGGACTCTGTAAAAAAATATATATACAAAATATTATACATTGTATAAATACACAAAATAAACATGAAAGAGTTATTCGAAGTCTACCTTTGACATTTTGCAAAGGAGTTATCATCGGACTGTTCGGTGGATCGAAGGCTAGATCTTCATCTGAATCAGCCGTTAAGTCTTCGACTGCAGGAGCATCGTCCTGAGCAGTCCTTATTGCCTCTTCAAGAATCGAAGCCATAGAAGCTTCGACCCCACTCTCATTCACAGGAACTTCGTCCTGAGGTATATCTCCTTGAACTGCCGAAGTCCTTGGTTGCTCAAGGTTATCTTGAGACTTCGGCATGTTCGCAGGTACTTCGGCTTGTGCAGTCCTTTGACATCTTCGTCTATTAGACGCACAAGCAATCTCCCTTCATCCTCTTGGGAGTCAGAGACTGAAGCCCTTGAGCTCGAAGGCGCAGGATTCGAAGGTGTAAGATTTTTTGGCTTCTGAGCCACCTTCTTCACCGGAGTCTTGGCCGAGCTCGAAGTCCCAGCTTCGGCTTTCCTCTTATTGGGTCCTTTCTCTGAAGGCACCCAATCCATCAAAGGGGGCGGAGTGATTTCCAGCATTCCCCATACTCTGTTAAATCTCTCCCAACTCCCGACCAACTTGATTCTCCATTCTTTTTCAGTCGGAGTTGGAGCGCCCAAAATCTTCTCCGAAGCCCTTACGATTTGTTCTGAAGTAACAGGGGCTGAAGAAGCTAAAAAAAATAAATCAAGTTAGTTTTTCTTTGAATGAATATGCATAATACATGTTGTCTTCGAAGTTACCTGTAGGGCTCGAAGTCAAGGTGATTTTTCGGAGACCGCCTTCCGAATCCTCTTCAAAGATGATAGGCCAGTTGGCCATCAGTGGAGAGATTTGTAACCCTAGGAATTCTTCGGCTAAGTCTCGCATGCTCAACCTTCGGCTGATCCTTTGAAGTAGGTTGAGGCGAGCTTCGAGCTGACCTTGGCCCGGATGCACTAAGGCTTCTTTCCGGAATTGGATTTCTTTCAGAGGTCCGGCCAGAGGATTGCTCGCCCCAACTTCGGCATAAAACCACCTCATGACCCAGTCTGTGTACCATCTTGCATTGATGGCCTTAGCAGGAAATTTAAGAGCATATTCGTCCCGAAGCCTAAAATTGATGCTTCCGAAGGCTACCACTACTTTTTCACCTCCGGGACCTACGAAGGTTTTCGGCTGACACGAAGCCCTATGAAGCGCAGCGAAGATTTCTGCCCTCCCCTCACAGCCTTCGGCTCTCAGTGCCCATTCGAAGATAGCCAGTCGAGCTACTGCGTTCGGAGATAATTGAGGGAGGGTGACATGAAATAAATCGAGTACCTCCGCCAGGAAGTCAACTGCTGGGAGGCCCAAACCAGCTTCGAAGAAGGCTTCGAAGACAACCACTTCTCTGGGCCTTGGCGACGGGATGAGTTCTTTTCCGGTCTTACGAATCATAACTCCGGTGCTAATCTTTCCCTCTACTGCGATAGCCAGTGATTCCCTCTTGCAGGTAGAAGATCCCAATTGGAAAGACTGGTCCAGGTACTTCGTTGATGGCGGGCAAAGACTTTGATCATCGACATTTTGGGGATTTCTCCCTCCTGCCGCCATGGATGTCGTTGCCGATGCCGGAGGTGTCGTCGCCAACGCCGCAGCCGCTGCTGCTGCAGCCGCCTGCTGCCGAGCCAAGGTCGACGGGGCTCTAGAACCCTTGGTCTTCACCATTGCAGTCGCTAGGTTGCTTTGGGGGAAATGGAGGCTAGGGCTCAAAGGGCTCAGAAGGTGTTTGTTTGCGAGAGAGCAATGAAAAGGTAACCGGGTGAGTTCTAGGCCATCTATTTATAGCCTAGACTTTACATTTTTACCGTTAGTCCATGTTGTTTCGCATTCCTGCCGTTACTTTTCTCCGAAATTAACGCATTCTACGGTTTCCGTTAGGAACAGAAAGCTAACGGCTATTTTCTCTAAGTCTAAGAGACTTTCGAACTTCCTGAGTCGGTTCTAAGATAGTTCGAAAGTAATTATCTTAAGACTGATTCGGAGTTTATATCTTCATACATTTCGGAGATAAATTGAAATCTAATAACCCCTATGTCTGGTTATTTTTTTCCTTTCGTATACTGCTCTCCTAACATTACAGGTTAAACGGAGAAGCGTATTCGAGGGGCTACTGTTGGGGGAAAATATCTCATCTTCGGGGTTATTGCCGAAACAACATAAAGGCAGATAGCGGATTCGAAGGTTCCCAGACGTTCATCTTCGAAGATACCCTGAGTCAAGCTCGAAGTACGAAGATAGGCATTGGTTCGGAGTACATCTTCGAACTAAGGCTTTTCGAGATCTTTATTGCCAGCTAAGATGGAAGATTTATCTTTTATATCATTAGATTAGTCTTTTACCATTTTATCCCTATCAAGGGTACCGAATAGTTTCCACTATGTCGGTTGTAATAGAGGGGTAAATAGGTCTTTTCCTTATTATATGGGCCTATAAATACCCCCCATTTCATCCTGTAATAGGGACCGAATACAAGTTATTCAATACACACATTCGAACTATTCTAAGTTGTTATCCTTTCGGAGGCTTAGAACAGTTCTTTTCGCAAACACTTCGTTTGTTAGTTTCTATTCTACAGAAACCTGTTAGCGTAATCTTTTACGCCAACAGATACCTTGACCATCGCAGAGCTTTTCAGTAAGCTCAAGGCTTCAGAGGTCGATATCCAGTTGAGATCAAATCTCACTGGTTCTAGATCAAAGACTCTGGCGCTTGCGACACCATCTGCTGATCCTAATGCCATGAGTTGTACTGCGTTTTCCTTGATGTCTATTTCCGAGGAACAACTTGATACTTTAGGAGATGATGATCTGTGCTTGTTTAACAACCGGGTGCGACGTGTCTATGATAAGAGAATGTTTAAGAGACACGACACAAAATCCGGATGCTTTGAGTGTGGTGATACAGGTCATTTCATTGCCGACTGCCCCAAGCGGAAGAATTACAAGAAGGGAACCGGCGGAAACTCCTACGACTCCGACAAGTATGACAACTCTACAAAGGGCAAGCCCAAGACGAGATTCTTTCGTAAAGCTTTGAAGGACTACAGGCATGAGAACAAGAAACGAGACAAGACTTTCTTCGCCGAGATGGAGAAAAGCTACTCCAAGAGATCCTCGTCTTCCTCCTCATCGTTGAGCTCAAGTGATGAAGAGATCGTGAACAGGAAGGGGAAGGACAGGGATGATCCGGCGGGCCTCTGTTTCATGGCCTTCGAGGACAAGCCGAAGAGACGCTCACGTGACAGCCGAAGACCCCCCAAAGCTTCTGCTCAATGGCTCTTGGGGAGAAGAAAGAAAAGGACTCCTTCGACGACTCCGACGACGACGACGATGAGAAGGTATCATCCTATGAACAAGAAGTTGTTAATTTATTAGAACAGAATCGTTAGGAGTTGATGTATAGGGAGAAACTACTTAGAGGGGCTAAGAAGAGGATAGATGAGCTTGAGAGTGAGCTTGCCACAACAAATGGCAAGATTGAGAGTTTGTCTTCTTCCCCTTGCTTGGGTGATAGTGGTGAGTGCCCTAACTGTGAGGTGATGTTGTGTGACCTAACGACTCTTAAGTCCAGGTACACACAGAGAGTAGATGAGAGAGACGCATTGGCCACTGAGCTTGAGAGCGCTCAGTAGGAGCTAAAAGATGCTCATGCCACTGTCGTCGCACCTTGTGTAGACTGCCCATCTCATTTAGCTAGTATAACTGAGCTGAGAGCCAAGAGTGATGAGCAGTTGAGCGAGTTAGCTGGAGTGAGAAGTGAGTTGGAGCAGACTAAGCTAGAGCTTGAGACCTTGTCAGTTCCATCCACTGTTTGTGAGAACTGCCTGTCCATTAGAATGGAGTTGATCAAGCTAAAAGCTGAGAAGTCTGTCAAAGCTGATAAAGAGTGTGAGATCTTCTTGTCTCAGGTGGAGGTGTTAGCTTCTTTGAGAGAGGAGCTAGCTGATGTTCAGAACGAGAACTTTTACCTCTGTCGGATCCTGAGTTGGATTAGTGCTAGAGAGCCACAACTCGACATGATGATCCATCAGTTCAAGAGACAGGATGGTTTTGGAGTAGGTTACACATATACCAAGGCTGATTTTGAGAGCGCCATTAGCCGTGCAGTGGAGTGGAGTAAGATGACTCCCGAATAGAGATATCCCAAGACTCACTACACTGAGTCCTTTAAGGATAGTCAGCCCAAGGATGGTGTGATCCAAGAACAACCTAAAGCTCCACCTAACAAGCAGATCTGGGTTCCTAAGCCTAAAACTCTTCACACTTCTCTTGATTCTTTACCTGGACCCTCTCACACCAAAGATGCTTCACCCAACACCACCAAGCCTAAGAACCCTAAGCCACAACAACATCCCAAGAAGCCTACCTATCACTGTGAGTTTTGTCAGAGACGGGCATCTTGAGGAGTTTTGCTTCAGGAGGAAGTGGGTTGAGCGAGCAGAGAGAGCTCGAGGTGGGCGGGAGCAGTTCTACCAACAGGGTGGTAGACAGAGAGTCCCTAGACGTAGAGAGAGGCTAGAGGCCAGGCCACGTCATGTAGGTGGTGGTAGAGGAGACGGTTTTCATGACCGTGCTCCGGAGGGTGGTTTCCGTTCCGGCAGAGTTCCAGATCGTTATGGATACGATTTTGGACCTCATGACCGTGATTTTAGGCAGAACTGAGGACCACACTTTGAGTCGCGTGGTGGTCCCGACTCATACGATTCCTTCTGCTTTCCTACTTATGAGCAGATGGCTCAACACTGGTTTAGTACTTTTGCTAGACCTAGTGGTCGACCATTTGCTCCCACTCATGACCATTGATCTTGCAGGATCGAGGACTGGAGGACATATGGATCATGGATTCAGGATGTTCTCGCCATATGACGGGACACCGCAGATGGTTCTCTAGCCTCACTCCCCCGAGCTCCAAGGAATACATCACTTTTGGGAACAGTGGTCAAGGGAAGGTACAAGGCATTGGGTCGATTCATATTTCTAATTATTTCTCTTTGAAGAATGTTGCTTTAGTTGGAAATCTGAACTTTAATCTAATTTCTGTTTAGCAACTGCTTGAGGATGGGTTAGAAGTGCGCTTTAAGAAGGGCATGTCTTCTGTTGTCGACTCTAGAGGATCTTTAGTTTGCCGGGTCCTACCTTTCGGTAAGGTTTTTCGTATTGATTTCTCTAGTTCTTCTGGCTCTTCTTGCTGCCTGATGGTCGGATCCTCCTCTGAGTTATGGAAGTGGCATAGAAGGTTAGGCCATTTGAGCTTTGATCTACTTGTTAGATTGAGTTCTATGGATCTTTTCCAAGGATTGCCTAAGCTTAAGATGGAGAAGGATCTAGTGTGTCATCCTTGTCGTCATGGGAAAATGGTTGCCGCTTCTCACGCACTTGTGACTCAGGTGATGACTTCGTACCCGGGAGAGCTGTTACACATGGACACAGTAAGTCCAGCTCGAGTACGCTCAGTCGGTGGGAAGTGGTACGCTCTTGTGATAGTTGACGATTTTCTCGCTTCTCGTGGGTTTACTTTCTAGAGTCTAAGGATGAGACTTTTCAGTATGTTCATGACCTGATTTTGAAGCTAAAGAACGAGAATAATGGTCTGATGCGAGCAATTCGTTCAGACAACGGATCTGAGTTTAAGAACTCTCAGTTCATCAGTTTTTGTAGTGATCAGGGTCTTGATCATCAGTTCTGTGCTCCTTACACTCCCCCACAGAACAGCGTTGTGGAGCAAAAGAACCGCACACTTGTCGAGATGGCCAGGACGATGCTTGATGAGCATAGGACTCCGAGGCGTTTTTGGGCCAGAGTTATGAACATAGCTTGCTATCTTGCTAACCGCATTTTTCTTAGAGCCTACTTAGGCAAGACGTCATATGAGTTGCGTTTTGGTAGACAGCCCAAGGTGAGTCACTTGCGAGCTTTTTGATGCAAGTGCTTTGTTCTCAAGAAGGGAGGACATTTGGACAAGTTTGAGTCTCATTGTTGGGATGAAGTCTTTCTAGGTTATGCTTTGCATTCACGAGGCTTTCATGTTTGGAATCTAGACTCCCAGATGCTTGTTGAGACGTGTGAGGTTTCCTTTGATGAGTCTTTGCCCTCACCGACTCCTTCTTTTGAGCTTTCTGGAGATGATGAGCTTGGAAAGTCCATCTTCGAGGAAGATGACGACCCTCCTACTGATGATGAGGGTGGGCCCTCTGCATCACCTGCAGATCCCACACCTTCTGAGACTTCGACTGAGGATGAGGACGGACCTCGAATTACTCCTTCTACTTCAATCGAGCATCCTCAGCCGAGTCCAGAGGTGCTAGGTGCTGACTCCGGTGAGATGACTTCTCAACCGAGTCTAGAGGAGCCAGTTGATGACTTTGGTGAGGTGACTTCAGATCACCTAGGATCCCGAGCAGTTCAGCGTGATCACCCTTCAGAGCTCATCATAGGTGATCTTACGGAGAGATCTTTACGTTCCTTAGCTGGTTCACTTGCTATGTTTGCTGAGTCTGCTTTTGTTGCTAGTTTTGAGCCCCGAGACGTTTCTCATGCTCTTTCTGATTCAAATTGGATAAACGTCATGCAAGAAGAGCTTGAAAACTTTGTTCGCAATCGGGTTTGGACACTAGTTGAGCTGCCACCTGGATGCAACACCATAGGCACTAAGTGGGTGTTTAAGAACAAACAAGGAGAAGATGGTGTTGTGGTGCGCAACAAAGCTCGATTAGTGGCACATGGCTTTTGTCAAAAAGAAGGTATTGATTTTGAAGAGACCTTCGCCCCTGTTGCTCGCCTTGAGTCCATTCGTATTCTTCTGGCCTTTGCTACTTCTAAAGGTTCTAAGCTTCATCAAATGGATGTCAAGAGTGCTTTTTCTAAACGGGTATATAGAGGAGGAGGTATATGTTAAGCAACCCCCCGGTTTTGAGAACCCTAAATTTCCACAACATGTTTACAAGTTGCAGAAGGCTTTATACGGTCTAAAGCAGGCCCCCAGGGCTTGGTATGATCGCCTGAAGTAGTTCTTGTTGCAGAAAGGTTTTGTAATGGGTTCTGTGGACAAGACTCTTTTCTTGCTTAGAGATGGCGCATAATTATTGGTTGCTTAGATTTATGTTGACGATATAATTTTTGGTGGTTCTACTAATGAGCTTGTATCCAAGTTTTCTGAGCAGATGCATAGCGAGTTTGACATGAGTCTCATGGGAGAACTCAAGTACTTTTTAGGGCTCTAGATCAAGCAGACAAAAGACGGCATTTTCATCCACCAGGGTAAGTATACACGGTACATGCTAAAGAAATTTGATTTTGGTGGAGAGCTAAAGTCACAGACGACAAGGACGAAGACGACGTCAAGGTAAATGAGAGAGAGTATCGAGGGATGATCGGTTCTCTACTATACTTGACTGCGACGAGACCGGACATACAATTTGCCGTGGGTGTGTGCGCACGTTTTCAGTCTTCACCACGCGCATCTCATCAGCAGGCTGTGAAGCGTATTTTCAGGTATCTTACATATGCTCCTGATTTAGGTCTTTATTATTCCGCATCATCATCTCTTGATTTAGCTAGTTTTTCGGACGCTGATTTTGGTGGGTGCCGGCTGGATCACAAGTCTACTTCCGGTACTTGCCAGCTTCTTGGTTCTTCACTTTTTTCTTGGTCCTCTAGAAAACAATCTGGGGTTGCGCTTTCTACTACTGAGGCTGAGTATGTAGCTGCTTCTAGCTGCTATTCTCAGTTAGTTTGGATGATTTCTACTTTGCGGGATTTTGGGTTGTTCTTCCCTTCGAGAGTTCCTTTGTTTTGTGATAGCACTAGTGCAATTAGTGTAGGGAAAAACCCATGTCTTCATTCTAAAACCAAACATATTGATGTGCGCTTTCACTTTCTGAGGGATCAATATGAGAAAGGAGTCATTGATCTTATACATATTGATACCCATCAGCAGCTGGCTGACATTTTTACTAAACCCCTAGATCAGTCTACTTTTGAGCGTTTACGAGGGGATTTGGGAGTTGTGTATCCTTTTTAGGATACTTTGAGTCAGTTTTTTCTTTTCTTCTTTATTTTTTATTGAGTCTTTTTGTGTGCATTCATATCATGCATAATCATCTATCACATTTTGAGCTTGCTTCTGTTATATGATTAATGTTCTTTACTTTCTCTAGCTAGTATATGCTTTTGATTACCTGTCAATGATCATGTTCTGTTTCAGTTCACATGATATATCTGATATCTGTCATATGCATGGCTTTTATGTTTTAAAATTGAAAAATGATCACCATTGCTTCTGGTAACTAGCATGTGTAGGCTGAATGCTTTTGCTATCTTTTACATGCCTTGTAGCTAGATCCTTACCTAGATGCAGATATGCAACTTGGATATCTATATGCGTTAAATATGAAAAATGTGTTATAAAAATGATAAAAAATTCAGAAAAATGAAAAATTTATGCATTTTTATGATTATTAGAAAAGATCTAGGTGGGTTTGCTTTGTCGCATTGCATTGTTCTAGATTGCTTACCATAGCACTTTGGTATGAACTAGGACGGTGTAATGTATGCCAAGACCAATGTCTTAAGCTTCTGATGGTCCAGTTCTGGCCTAGGCTTGACTTGGTCGGTTAGCATAAGGTTTGACATGCAAATAACCCTGGCAGAAATGAAAAAAAAAATAAAAAGAGAAAGAAAAAGTTCGAAAAATTTAAAAAGATGACAAGTTTGCTGAAGCACTTTGTTTCGGACAATGCTTATCTTGGTAGATATCAGTTAGCTTTTGCATCTCATGCTTTACTTTGCTTGTCAACTAGAAAATGTGGTGATGCGTTTGTTTGCAAAAATCGAAAAATGCGTGCTAATGACTCTCTTTAGATATTATTTGTTGCACCGATCATGCCATGTATCTTAGACAATATATATTTCGCTATACCTGTTAGATGTTGTAATTGCAGTCAATCATATCTAAGAAGCATGCTTTTCACACTCCACCTGCACTCCATCTGCATTCATGGCATATTTTGAGGGGGGGCTGCATTTCAGGGGGAGTTTGTGTCTATGTCTCTTTAGAGTGCATTTAGTCTCACTTGATGAGTCCAATTGTCAACAAGGGGGAGAAATTTTGGAGTACATTTTTTAGCTTTCTCTGGGATTCATTTCAGGGGGAGTTCCTTGTTGGAAATTCTGAGTTTTGCACTTGTCTTTGAGTCTTTATTTTTGGTTAACCATAATGACCGTTTTCGTGTTTTTGTTTGGCTTTTGGTCATTAGGGTTAAACTTTTATTTTCTTTCCTCTATTTTCTTTTGTCTTTGTTTTTCTGTTTCCACATGTTTTGCAGGTTCTAGAGAGGAGCTGAAAAGAGGGTGTTGACAATGCACTCATCAAGGGGGGATTGAGAAACCATGTTGAAGAATATGGTTTTGATATTCCAGATGTGATGAGTGATTGTCAACAGAAGTCAAAGGAAGGGAGATATGAAGATCTGCCGAGTCTGAGGCGCATGTGACTCAGGTACACGGGCAGTGAGCGATGGCCGGGCAGAGGAGCCACGGGGAGTCGGGCTGGCCCAATCCGGGTGCATGGCTAGGAGCGGCAGATGATTCACCAGTCTATTGATAGGGTTTGACTCAGGTACACTGGCGGCGAGCGATTGCCGGGCTGAGGAAGCTGCGGGGTCGGGTTGGCCCAATCAACGGTGGACGCTTTGTTAGTTTTGGCGCAAAACTGACAACCTATGATTAATTCATTTGTAGGATATTAATATTTAGTTTTAAGTTTAGAATATTTTTATTTGAGTCAAGTAATTTTTCTGAGAATATTTTAGTAATTTTCGGAATTTATTTTAGAGTCAGTCTATTTTACCCTAGGGGTAAATTAGTCTTTTCATGTATTAGGATTCGCCTATAAATAGGCTCCTATCCCCTTGGGGATAGATGACTGTTTTTGTTTTAGAGATCAACCTAATTTACAGTGCACCGCTGTGATCTACCTTCTCCGACGTTTTTCTCCGTAGTTTTCCTTCTTCTCAGGAGTCAAATTTTTTTCGTGTGAGACCCGCCGGCACAGTAGTCCACGGCAGCGCATGATCTCGGCCAACGTAGTGCACTGCGACGCGACAGTTTTTTTTGCAAGGCTTCTCTGGCGTGAGGCGGCTTCGTTTTTCAGGCTGACATAATCGCCGTTGTGCACGGCATCTTCAAAGTTTGCAGGCGGGCAGCAGTCCCGAGCCCGTTGTTTTTTTTCTAGCGGCAGAGGCCTTCTTTTTCTTCCGGCTGCAGAATAGCGTGGCTGCTGGGGACACGGCGCAGTCCACGCGCCAGCAGCCTTCCAGCGCATGCCTGCCACTTCCAGGCTAGCAGGCTAGGCGCGTCAGCGGGCCCCACGGCCGGTCTTCTCACGGGTTGAAGACGTTGTTTTCTCCAAGGCAGCAAGGTGCGGCAGGAAAACATAGTCAGCCAGATTTTCTGTGGTCGTGCGGCGAACGGAGACATCAACGATGGGCATGCAAGTAAGGAGATTAGATTTAGGTAGACTAAGTTTAATTAATAATCTCGTAGTTATCTGTTTCAAATTAAAAAAATAAATCTCGTTGTTAAAATTTTAATCTATTGATTTCTTTTTAGTTATCTAGTATTATTGTTTATCTGTTTAATCTACTCATATAAAAGGAAAAGAACTATTTATCTAGTCGCAGTAATATTTCTATTCTGCATTTACAAGAAATATATTTTATGTTTATTTCTGAATTAGTTTTTGGATGACCCATATTTTATTCATTTGATTAGTATCGTTTTTTTAGACTGCAGTTCGAATCATCATAGATTTATTTATTTTTTTTGCTTTCGTCATTAAACATTTCCAGTATCCATCTTTATTTACTGCAGTATTCTTCTTTTAGTTTATATTTAATATCATCTCAATTAAGACACCAGTCATTTTTAAGCTAGACAACTTTAATTCCTGAAATCTGCTTGGCAAATATTATTTGTTTGGTTAAGTTCATTTGGGTGTCGGGATTAAAATATAGATTAGAAGAGAAATTTTTAGGCGCCCATTCACCCCCCTCTGGTCGCTACTTTCGGTCCTACATAAGGTTTCCCTCTGAGGGCTTTGAACAAATACTCAACACTAGCAACTGGTACTAGGCTTCGTATTTCGAAGGGGAGATAGTAGACAAAACAGACTGCGCTGAGGAGTTCGATAGAGGAAAGAAAACAGGCTTCGATCCCAGCTTCGCTCAGTGCTTCGCTAGTAATCAGAGAGTGCTTGCCTCCAGTTTACATAGAGCGAACTCACATTGAGAGATACACACACATCGCACTAACAGAACACTCACACACTTCTCTAGAAAAGAAATATAGCGAAAACTCTGAACAGCACGAAGTGGAGCACAGAGAAATCAACACATGCAGTGCAAAACAGAGATACAAGTTCAAGCAGCAAATGAAGAACAAAATATAAATTTCATTGCATGAATAGGGAACACAAAAAGACTCACATGACTAAGTACATGGGTGGCGGCTAGCTCTGGAGTTCTAAAAATTGCTGCTCAAAGTGTTGCCTAGACCTAGCCAGCCTTCACTATTTATAGACACTATTTAGCCCTATGAATAGACTACTTTACTCCTAGGGTTTACACTGTTTTTGTCTCAGCCAAACAAGGGGGTACAAATGGTAGTTTACTTTATTTGGAGGCTTCTTTTGTCATCTTCACAGAGGAGACAACATCAGCTTTTGTAGAGCAAACAAGATCAACCTTTGCACATTTGGAGTCTTCTGAAGCCCCCTTTGCACATGAAGTGTGCAGTAGCTTCTATGAGAAGATTTGAGCCAAATTGCTTTTGCTTCACCGAAGTCAGCCTTCGATACAGTGACGGTTTTAAGCCAAAGCCATCAAAGCTCTTGAGTCTTCGCACTATCACCTCCGGAGTGGACAACCACGGCTTCATAGCTACTCCTAGCTTGAACTCCGTCAGTCCGTGTACCGAAGGCATACATGGCTGAAGTACCTTAGGTCAGCCACACTCCGAAGCCCCACCTTCGGAGTACCTTCGCCACCTTCCGAAGTCCCTCCGTCCAAGTCCTCCGCATGAAGCATATCCATAAGCACCCATTCGTAGTGTCTCAGCTCCGAGCACACTCTACGAAGACACTTATCCGGACTCTTCCTTCGATGCACCTTGACTTCTGAGACCTTCATTGGGTGTCCCTTCGAGTTCCTCCATCCGGAGCACACTACGAACGTCTTGCCTCAATGCTGAGGACTTCGTCCACCATACTCCAAAGTCACTCCTTCCAGAGCATCCTTCCAAGTGCCTCGCCTCCGAGGAATTTGCCTCGGGGTACCTTCAGCCGGAGCCACCCTCCGCACTCTCAGCCTTCGCCTGGCACACCTTGACCCGAGGACGACCTCGATCCCACACAGCCTTCGTGACCGAGATCCCTGCTCGCTTGGCACCAAGCCTCCCGCTTGACCCAGGTTCACTTGCTGCGAACCGTCTATCGCCTCTGAAGTCACCTGCGCACCACGACAAGCAGACAAGTGTTTCTAGTACCCTAGAGACTCTCCGGTAAACAACCTTCATTACACACCCCGGTGTACTGCCCAAAGTACTGAGCCCTTCAGTACCACCAAGTCATTGTGCTGTGCCGGACTCCCTCCGACAGACACACTCCGTCGCCTAGAGAAGGAAACTTTTCAATCACTCACCATAGACTTGAAACCATGGCACATATCAACTTGGTTTCTTAGTATGACTTCGAAATCAGCAAGGCCGATGTTGGCGCAAAAGATTGCGCTAACAGGTTCTCTGAGATCAAGAACAACCAAACTACGAGATCGTGTTTAAGGACTAGCGCAAGCCTCTAAAAGGATAATAGCTTGAGTAGTTCGAATGTGTGTGTTTGAGTAATCAAGTTTTCGGTCCTTGTTACAGGGTAGAGATGGCGGTATTTATAGGCAAAAGTGTCTAAAGAAAAGACCTATTTACCCCTAGATTACAACCGACATAGTGGAAACTATTTGGTACCCTGAGTAGGGTTAAAGAGGTAAAGGTATCCGGGGCAAACGGATAAGCCAAACATCTTATCAATCCTATCGCTCAGCTTCGGAGCCTCGTATCTTGCGGAGGGCTTCTTCGAACTTCAGATCGAGGCCCCCTTCGGCTTAATGCCTCCACCTTCGAGTAAAAGCCCATCAACTCCGAAGCTTAGTGAGTCTTTGAGTTATTAACCTCTAAGTTCGGAAAATGAAGCAATTTCCCCCAACAGTAGCCCCTCGAATATGCCTCTCCGAATTTAACCTGTACAGAAGGGAGGCAATATACGCAAGGAATATTTTCACATTCTGAGACTTAGAGAAAATTTGAACTCATTACAGTCTTTCGGAGGATCTCGGATCCAAAGCATTCGGACCCCAACTCCGAGCCCTCAACGCTGTGTGAACACTTCGTGAGAAAGAGAACCGCTTCGAGGCCCAAACATCGTGAATAACCGTTTGATTATAGCCGTTACGACGCAAGTAGCCGTTACACTCTGTAAAAGGTAACGGTCGAAATTTACAGCAGTCTCTCACCGTTCCACTTCCTGGACCCACCTGCCAGCGGCGGAAGTCAAACCTACAATGTGAATGCAATCGAAACATAGCAACCATCAAACGTTTATAAAAAGGGGATTAGATGTTACCCACGACTTTTTACCGTATCCGGCGCCTGCGAACCACTCTCTTCAACCTTCAACTCCCAAATCTTTCCAATCCACCGAGCCATGGCGAGAACCAGCCACACTGTTCTGGCAGCGGCGGGCACCCTAGCGCAGAGGCAAGTGTGGGCAGCCTCGGCTGCAGCAGCAATGGCGGGAGCTCCGAGCGGCACTTGGCCCAAGAACCCTCGAGAGCTCTGCCCGCCATCCAAGAAGAAGATTCCCCAGAGCTTCCTCATCGGCTAGTCCACGAGCACCGCCGAGTCCATTGAAGAGGACGTGGAAGGGAAGCTGGGGACCGGACTGAGGACCCGAGTCCCTGGGTCGGAATCAACCCCGAGGCCACGAAGCGGAGAAGTTGTGGTTTTCGAGGCATTCTTCGAAGCGGGTTTGGGGCTTCCGGCCATCGATTTCCTAGCAGAGGTACTGGACCTGTTCCACATCATGCTACCTCAGCTATCTCCCAATGCCATCGCCCGCCTGGCTGTCTTCGAGTGGGCGCTCCGGGCTGAAGGGTGCGAGGGACGATCGGAGGTCTTCGCCACCACCCACGAGGCCATCTGCCAGCCGAAGCCGCAAGACGGGCCCGAGGACACCAAGGTGATAACGGCCTTCGGCAGCGTCAACTTCCAGCTATGAAGGAAGCACGCCCAACACTTTCCCACGAAGGCCATCAACGATAGATAGTACACCAACTGGATCCTTCGGTGGTTCTACGCCGAAGTCGGAGAGGACTCCCCCCTCGCAGGGCCTCTCCAGGAGATCTGGTTCCGGAAGGAGGCGGAGATTGCTCCGAACCCTAGCCCGCTCTCAACGCGGCTAGGGCTATTGACCTCGGTGGCTCGCCGCATGAGCATGCACGACCTTGCTGAAGAGTTCATCGCTCTTCGGATTCCACCTCTCGGGGCCAACTGGCCGATAGTGTTTCAATAGGCTTCGGAGGGCGATCTCCAAACCTTAGGTAAGGCTTCACCTCCTGCAATAATATGTTAGATGATGAAAATAACATACTTATAATGTTACCCCTTTTTCCAGCGGCTCCACTGGCGCTAGCTCTGGAGGATATAGCTAGGGCCACCAAACGGGTCCTCGGAGCCCCTACGGTGGATGAAAGGCAGAAGAGGCTGGAGCAGGTGGGGAGCTGGGAGCACTCCAACAGAGTGTGGGGAGCTCTCGGGATGGTGCCCCCTCCTCTACCAGATTTTACCTCAAACGAAGCAGCCCTCCAGAAACGGAAGGCCGTCGCCGAGCGCCCGAAGAAAGCCGACAAGACTCCGCCCAAGAAGAAGAAAGTGGCGAAGATCCCTCCGCAACTGGCTCCCGCCTCTTCTACTTCGTCTTTAGACGTTCGGAGCTCGGCCTCGGAGGACTCCGAAGACTCCAACGCCCAGCTGGTGAAGACCTTCGAGGATTATCTCTTAGAGGGCGACGAAGATGCGGCGGGGGTCCTAGCCGAAACTTCTGCTTGGGAGGTTGTGGAGGTAGATCTGGCACGCACACCCGTGCCTGATGTTGCAAACTCGGAGCCGAACCCTGTCGCCCCCAACTTGCCTATAGCCGAGGTGATCACGGTGGAGGTTGAGGTCCCAGCGGAGAACACGCCGGAGAGGACTTCAGGAGACGACATCGACGACATCCTCCGGATGTACGAAGTTCTGGAGGATCCGACGATTTTGCCTCACGGTGCCTCCGAAGGTATACTTTGAAGTGTTTACCTTGGTTGATACCTACAGCAATCCTTACTCGTAAATGCTCACCAAGCATATTGATACTGTAGGTACCTCGAAAGGTGACGAAGCCCCGGCTACACATGAGGTCCCAACTTCCGCGGGAGTCATGGTTCCGATGGACACCTCGACTCCCTTAGATGCTCTGGCCCCTGTGGCGGGGGTTGTGCCCGCCGATGCGGCTCTGGTGACCGAGGCCGCCTCCGTTGATGCGGCTCCAGCCGAAGGGGTAGCCGCCGAAGAAAGAGCCACCTCCACCTTAGCCGAGCCGCATGCCTTCGTGCCGGGGAAGGGCAAAAGTATGTCTAGCCTCGGGCATCCCCCCAGCCCAACGACGACCTCGGCCAGCAACTCGGAGGAGAAGGCCACGGCAGATGACGCCAAGCTTCGTCTTGGCTCCCTTTGCTGGCTCCGTTTCTGGAGCACCGGACAGGCCTCCGAGCGCTCCTGGAGCCTTTGGCGGAGAAGAGCTAGGACATCACCAATTTGGACCTGGTCTCTGCTCTGAGCGAAGCTAGGGCTCCGGTGCTCAACATGGCCCTCGAAAGGGCTGCCCTTTAGGTATGAAAAAGAACCACAACCACTTCCAATTAGTAACTGTAAATACTTGCTACTTGTTCTTTTTTCCTTGCAGCAATTCGTCCTTGCTAGAGCAGCAGCGACTTCCAATGAAGTCGAAACCAATCGACTCAAAAGGAAGGTTACCACCCTCCAAACTACGCTCAAGGGCTCCGACGAAAGATCACTTCGATTGGAGGAAGAAGTTCTCGAAGAATGGAGGGCTAGGGCTGAGGCCGACGAAGCCCTCTGAATAGTGAGGCAAGACAGCGACACGCTCCGGACTTCGGCCCAAGAGGCCGAAGCCGAGTGCGTAGTACTCCGAGCGGAGGTTGAAAGGCTCCGACAAGCGGCGGCCACTTTGAGCGCCCAGCTGGTGGAGCTCCAAGGAGCCCTTAATCAAACGATGACCCATAAGAGCTCCTTGCTGCTCCAAGTGGCCGAAGTGTCTGCTACTGCTGCGGGGCTGGAGACAGCATAGAAGAAGAACGCCAGTGCAGCAGAACATACCTTGGATACCCTTCAGGGTACCTTGGAATATTTTGGCACTATGTGCCCTTCATCTTCTGCGGTGGCCAGCGAATCCATCGACCGGAAACTGAAGAGGATCCAAGTGGCGGCATCGTTGATGATGAACTCCGGTGTCCGGTACGGAGAGATCTTCGGTCAGTGTGCTGGCATTGGAGTTCTTCGTCACCTTGAGACCCTTTAGATCCCCTCGCTCTAGTTGGGTGTTCGACCCCCAGAAGCTTTGCCTCCGAAGACCTGCTGCACCCATCTTCGGATGTAGCCTTGGCCTGGGAAGCCTTCCGGTCGACCTGGAAGACGGACCACAATGCTGCGGCCAAAGCTTGAATCGACGAGGCCCGTCGGCAAAACCAGGCACAAACAAGGCCACCGCTTCCTGCCTCGCCAGCTCCGGTGTCTCCTGCTCCACCAACCGACCCACAGGTCTAGCTCTTAGGGCCATTATGTATAAAAATCTTGTAAAGCCCTTGTGTTAATGAAAAATTATAAACGAAGAGCTTGTTTGGGTGGTTTGTTCTTTTAGGTTTTGTCATGCCCTTCGGAACCTGACCTCGAAATACTAGATTTTACTGAAGGGCTCCGGAAGGAGTGGTCAAGCCTCGAGAGCTTAAGGCCCTACCGCCGCTCTCGCTTCTCTGTTCCTCGTGGAGACAAAGGGGATATAACCCTCGAAGTTTTTCAAGAGGTCATAACTTATATCAAGGAAGAGGAGAAAGAGAAGGCATCTTCGTCCTCCGAACACATGGATTGGTCTGACTCGGAGTACCAGGCTGAAGACCCTGCGGAGGCTAACTCCGAAAGACTTCTGACTTGGGATGAGCTTCAAGAGGGGCAAAAGAAACTGCGAGCCTCGAAGAAGAAGAGAAGCACTCGAACAAAAAGGGCAAATCCGGAGGCTTCGATTTCCGAAGGACAGAGTAGTCGGAGGGGTAGCTCTAGAGGCCGACAGGGTCTTCGATTCTTCCTAGGCTTGGACCAAAACTTCTCCTGATGTATAAGTACGATGAATTAATGTGAATCGCTTCGAAAGTATCTTGTTTGCTTTTTACCCTTCTACCCCTCCTTGTGGGTGGCGGACCTTTTGCAGTGCAAATATGTTCGCTGGGCACAATGATACGCTGAACAACCCGATACTTCGTATCACACTTAATATCCGTACTTTACCTTTTCAGAGGGTTCTTTGAACATACTTCTGTTCTTTTAAAGTGTCTCGTTGGCCAGGGACTCAAAACCTTATTACCTAGTCACCTTCGACTCTTTTACAAATTGTTTGAACCCTTAGGCCGAACATCTTTTTACCTTTAAAGTCCTTGGACTCTTCTACGGATCCTAACAAGCCAGAGCCTGGAATCCGTAGGGTGGCCACCTTCTGCTCTTTTACAGATACTTCGTACCCGGAGGCCAGAAATCTGTTCTTTTTAAAGTCCTTAGACTCTTCTACGAATCCTAACAAGCCGTAGCCTGGAATCCGTAGGGTGGCCACCTTCGGCTCTTTTACAGATACTTCGTACCCGGAGGCCAGAAATCTGTTATTTTTAAAGTCCTTAGACTCTTCTACGGATCCTAACAAGCCGGAGCCTGGAATCCGTAGGGTGGCCACCTTCGGCTCTTTTACAGATACTTCGTACCCGGAGGCCAGAAATCTGTTATTTTTAAAGTCCTTAGACTCTTCTACGAGTCCTAACAAGCCGGAGCCTGGAATCCGTAGGGTCGCAGCGAAGCCCCTGAACCGATGGTTCGCAGGCTGCTGCCCGGGTCGGAAAGATGCTTGACTCCACAAGCATCTCCGTCCTCCCAATGCGTCCATCAGGAGTAAGGGATATTCGAAGAGCAAACAAAATTCGTCCCTTCACTTTATTTAGAAAAGGAAAGCTTTACAAGTGATTACAAGGAGCCCCTAAGCGTAATAACGCTTAAGGTGCTCCGCATGCCATGCATGTTTCAATTCTTCCCCTTATAAATTAGCTAATTTAAATGATCCGGGGCGCCCTGAGCATAGGATAACATATGGTCCTTCCCATTTATTTCCTAGCTTCCCCGGAGCTATTACACTTCGCAAAACTAGATGACCTGGTCTAAGCTCGTTCAGCTTTACCTTCGGGTCATGCCATGTTTTTGTTTGACCTTGGTACTTTGTCAGATTGGCGACAGCTCGAAGCCTTGTTTCTTCTAACAAGTCCAGCGAAGTGTTTCTTTCATCTTCCTCTCCGGGCTGCACTACACGAAGGGATCCACCTCTGAGCTCGGTAGGGGTCATGGCCTCATCTCCGAATAGCAGTCTGAATGAGGTAAAGCCCGTGGACGTGGCCTGAGTTGTTCTAACGGACCACAAGATCTTGGGAAGCTCTTCGACCCACAACCCCTTGGCCAATCCAACTATTCGTCGATTCAGACCGGAGAGGATGTTCCCGTTGGCTCGCTCGACAACTCCGTTGGACTGTGGATGGCGCACTACAGCGAAGCACGACTTAATGCCCAGTTCTTCACAAAATTCTTTGAATGTGTCAGCTTCGAACTGGGTTCCATTATCCACTGTCAACTCCCTTGGCACTCCGAACGTGCATATAATGTTTGCTAGAAATTTTTTTTGCACATTCTTTGAAGTGATAGCAATCAATGGTTCTGCTTCAACACATTTTGAAAAATATTCGATTGCTATTACCGCAAACTTCAAGTTGCCTTTTGCCATTGGGAAAGGGCCTATGAGGTCCATGCCCCACCGAGCCATTGGCCATACCGGGGCAATAACTTGTAGCGGAACTGGCGGACAGTGACTTCGTCTGCCCATCCATTGGCATCCTTGGCATATTCGAACTAATTCCTCTGCATCTCTCACAATTGTTGGCCAGTAAAGCCCCTGCCAAAGTGTCTTGCTTGCTAGAGCACGAGGGGCCGAGTGACTTCCGCACAAACCTTCATGAATTTCCCGAAGTATGTCTTGGCCTTCGGGTTGGGAAATGCATCGAAGCAGAGGGGAACACACGCCAGCTTTGTACAATATTCCGTTGACAAGCTTGTAGTTTTGAGCCCTTGCTTGCAATCTTCTGGCATCCGGACCTTCTGAAGAATCTATGCCACCTTGTAATATATTCATAATCGGAGCCCGCCAATCTGTAGCTGGAAAACACAGTACTTCTGCGGAGGGTGATTGATTAGCTGCAGGCTTCATTAGTTCTTCATAGAAAGCACCCTCCAGGAGGTCCACCGCTCTAGCTGCAGCTTTTGTCAGAATGTCTGTGAGTTGATTATCTGCCCTTGGGATGCTTCGAATAGAGAATCCTTTGAATGCTGCTTCAGTCTTGCGGATTTCTTCAAGGTATTGTGCTAGATGCGGGTTTTTTGCTTGAAAGATCTTATCGACATGCCTTGCGATGACATGGCAATCTGTTTTAATTATTATCCTTGCAGCTCCAAGTGCCTTTGCCTTTCGGAGGCCTAGCAGGACCCCTTCGTATTCTGCGATATTATTGGTGGTCTTAAAGTTGAGCCTCGCAGAATACATGGCCTTCTGCCCTGATGGTGATATGATGACTGCGCCAGCTCCAGCACCAGATGCTTGATAGGCTCCATTCGAAAATATGGTCCATAAACCTTCGGAGGGCTCCTTCGGAGCCCAAACTGCAGATGGCGTCCACTCTTCTACGAAGTCAGCTATGATTTGGGATTTGACAACTGTTCTTGCCGTGAAGGAGATTCCGAAGGGGGCTACCTCGACAACCCATTTCCCAATCCTACCCGTAGAGTCTTTGCTTCGGAACATATCACCAAGAGGTTACGAGGTAAGAACGATTAGGTTATGCACCAAAAAGTAATGACTTAGCTTTGGCGAGGCCATTACCAGGGCATAGGAAAATTTCTCGAGCTCGGAGTATCTTATCTTAGCTCCGGACAAAGCTTCTGACACAAAATAAACTGGGTTCTGCACCATCTTTCCCTTAAGCTCAACTTCCTGGACCAGTACTGCACTTATTGTGGAGCCTGTTGCTGCAAGATAGAGGAGTGTTTCTTCTGGGAGGGGCACAGTAAGTGTTGACAGGCTTCCGAGGTATGCTTTTATATCATCGAAGCTCTTCTGGCACTCCGGTGTCCAACTGAAGCTTTCAGACCCCTATAGGGCTTTGAAAATTGGGAGGCTTCGCTCTGCTGATCTGGCCAGGAATCTGCTAAGGGCTACGAGCCTTCCTGCTAGCGTCTGGACTTGCTTCAAATTCCCTGGTGGAGCCATTCTTTGCAGTGCACTTATCTGCGTTGGGCTAGCTTTGATTCCCCTGCTCGAAACTAAGTACTCTAGCAGTTTTCTTGCTTGTGCTCTGAATATACATTTTTCAGGGTTGAGGCGTACTCCACATGCTCGGAGGCTCTCAAACGTTTCAGCTAGGTCTAGGCTATGTTGGTGCTTTTGAGCACTTTTTATTACAATGTCATCCATATAGGCTTCGACATTTCGGCCTATTTGATGACCTATAGCTTTAGCTATTAAACATGAAAAAGTGGCTCCGGCATTCCGCAAGACAAAAGGCATTCGTCTTCACGCTTTAGCCAGACTTGATGATACCCGGAGTAAGCATCGAGGAAGCTTAGCAATTCGGAGCCGGCTGTGGAGTCCACCAGCTGGTCTATTCGGGGCATCGGGTAGGGGTCTCGCGGGCATGCTTTATTTAATGAAGTAAAGTCAATACACATGCGCCACTTGTTCGAGTCCTTCTTCCTTACAAAAACAGGGTTCACCAACCACTCGGTATGGGCTACCTACCTGATGATGCCATCCCTTAACAATTTTTCTACTTTGGATTTGGCGAGGCTTGCTCTTTCTGCAGATAGTTTGCGGAGCCCCTGGTGCACTGGCCGGGCCTTCGGGTTGACGAGCAGGCTGTGCTTGATGAAGCTCCGATCAACCCCGGTGATGTATTCGTCGGTCCAGGCAAAGACGTCCAGATTTTGCTTGACGACTTCTTCCAATGAGGCAGCTATCTCCGGGGATAGCCCTTTGCCGAACTATACTGGATATTCTTTGCCATCTTTTTGAAATTATCTTCGTCTCGGCATCGCCTTCCGGGCTTGGCTTGAGGGAGAGCCCCTTTGAAGAGTTCGAAGCTTCCGGCACCTCTTCCGTGCCCTCCACCACGTTGTACACTTGCCGGGATCGAACGGCTGTCCGTGCCCATACTCCGTTCTCCGGCTATAGCTTGGTCTCCTGAAATAGTAAGCACTCCACCTTGCGTGGGCATTTTGAGACAAAGATAATTGTGGTGCGCTATAGCCCCGAACTGGTTCAGCATCCCTCGCCCGAAGATTGCGTTGTAAGCATAGGGGGCATCGACAACGTCGAAGATCACCTCTTCTATCCTGGCCAAAGGCCCCTCTTCGAAAGCAATCTCGAGGCCTATCTGGCCGAGGGCATCGAGAGGCGGTCCTGAGAACCCTTGAAGTGGCCGGGCCACTGGAAGTAGATTCTTCCGGGATATGCACATTTGATCGAAGGCCTAGATGAAAAGTATGTGTGCGGAGCTCCCGCCGTCCACCAGGATCCTTCGGACTTCCACCCCTGCTATGTCTGCGGAAATGACCAAGGGGTCAGCATGGGGAAACTTCACCCCCGTGGCATCGCTGGCAGTAAACAAGATGGGCACTTGAGACCATTCTGGCATCCCCTCTGCGCAGCTCGAAGTTCCAATGTGCCCAACCTCGCAGATGTATTCACGCCGCTGCCTTTTGGACATGCTCCCGAGGGTCCCCCCTCCGGAGATGGGCAGGACCACTCGTTTTCCGCGGTCTTGTGGGTCTTCCTGCTTCGGTGGTGGCATAATATTGGCCACCGGAATTCACATGGGGTCTTCAGAGACACCGGCTCGGGCCACGATTTGCACAGGCTCTGACCGTGCCGCTGGTGGGGCTCGATCCGAAGTACCCCGCCCGGTACTTCGCCCTAGGTAGTTGCCCCGAAGGGCCATCACTACCTTGCAATCGATCGTGTCATGGCTTCTATTGTCGCCATGCACGCAACAGAAAAAACTCTGGAGCCTGCCAGGTGCTCTCTCTTGAGGCTTCGGTACCCCAGCTTTGAAGCTTTGCGCCTGCTGATAACTGGCAGGTGCCTTCAGAACGGAGGGTGCAATGCTTAGTACCTCCGAACGGAAATGTTTCTTCCCTCGCCTGTGCTCATTGAAGTGGATGTCTTGAGGGGGTTGTAAAGGAGTCGAGGCTTCTGGCTCCGTCTTAACTTTTCGGAGGGTAGGTGCAGGTGCTCCGGTTCGCCGAAGACAGCCTTCCTCCGCCTTGGCATACTGTTCGAAGTATGCCATCAGCTGTGCCACAGACCTCACCATCTTCCGATGGAGCTTGCTGAGGAGGTTGGGGTTTAGCACCCCTTTGCGGGCGACGTCGACTACCAAAGAGGTAGACAGGCCCTTAATCTGTGACTTGGTGTGGGCGGAGCATCTCTCCCGCTCGCTGCTTCACCTGGAACAAACTCCCTGTCGACATCGGAGCCACAAAGGTACCCTAGAAGTTGCTCACAAACTTCTTCTTCAACTGCTCCTAAGACCTGATTGATCCTGGCTTCATGGACCAGAACCATCAGAGCGCCACGCCTTTGAGAGCGAGGGGGAAGCACTTCGCCATAGTGTTGCGCACCCCTCCACTTGCTTCTATTGCTAGGGCATATGAGCGAGCGAACTCTCTGGGGTCTGACCCACCGGAGTACTTGTGCAGCTTCGAGGCCTTGAATCTAGGATCGAAGGGCACTATTTGCAAGTCCGAATGTAGCGGAGACTCATCATCGAAGGATGCGTTCTCAGCCTCCTCCGAGACTTGGACAGCTTCGGGAAAATTGCGAGCACCACCATCTTGGGGCCCTTCTAGAGTCTCGGTGGAGGCTTGAGTGCGGAGGCGATCGGCGGCCTCCTGTCTCCACCTAGCCACCTCCTCTTGAAGCCTCGCTAACTGAGCAGCTTTGGTTCCAGGAAGGCCTTCGTCTTCATCGAAGGGCAACTCCAGGTCTTGGGAGCTGACATAATCAGTCCGAAGCACCGTAGGGGAGCTTGGGGACCTCTGGGCACTCGACGCCCAGCGGCGTCCTCAGGAATCGTTAGAGCAGTTGAGGGTCCAGCTCCGGTGGTCCGAGGGGACATTTGGAGAGGACCCGAGGCTTGGCTTCGCTTTGGAGGCATAACTAGTCACGTAGAGGTCCGAAGACCGGGGACTTCGACTGAACTGGGAAGGCGAGCGAAGGCCTTCGAACCACACTAAGAAGCCCCTTACCGAAGGGTGCGCAGAATCTTGGGACTCCGAGGCTCCCTCCGTAAGTGTTCTTCGAAGTGCAGTTAGCAGTAGAGAACAAGCTTTTAGAACTTGGTTCCCCACGGACGGTGCCAACTGTTGGCGCAAAAGATTGCACTAACAGGTTCTCTGAGATCAAGAACAACCAAACTACGAGATCGTGTTTAAGGACTAGCCCAAGCCTCCGAAAGGATAATAGCTTGAGTAGTTCGAATGTGTGTGTTTGAGTAATCAAGTTTTCGGTCCTTGTTACAGGGTAGAGATGGGGGTATTTATAGGCAAAAGTGTCTAAAGAAAAGACCTATTTAGCCCTAGATTACAACCGACATAGTGGAAACTATTCGGTACCCTGAGTAGGGTTAAAGAGGTAAAGGTATCCGGGGCAAACGGATAAGCCAAACATCTTATCAATCCTATCGCTCAGCTTCGGAGCCTCGTATCTTGCGAAGGGCTTCTTCGAACTTTAGATCGAGGCCCCCTTCGGCTTAAAGCCTCCACCTTCGAGTAAAAGCCCATCAGCTCCGAAGCTTAGTGAGTCTTTGAGTTATTAACCTCTAAGTCCAGAAAATGAAGCAATTTCCCCCAACAGCCGATAAGATATTTGATCTATTGCTCCAAGAAAAACAGATCCAGTTGCCACCTAACCACGTGATACAACTCGTCGATGAACTGAAGAAAAAGAAATATTGTAAGTGGCACAACTCCTCGTCTCACCACAATAACGAGTGCAAAGTGTTTAGACAACAGATCCAATCGGCCGTGGAGCAAGGCTGAATCAAGTTTGATGATGGAAAGAAGTTGATGAACATCATTGGTCACCCCTTCCCGATCAACATGGACCTATCACATGAGCTCGTGCATGACAAATAAAGTATTAGGTACTTTCGTCCCTAGGAACTCTTCCAAATATACATGAGAATATGATGTTGCCTAAATTAGATGTGTTTGTTCTATTTAGAAATGAGAGACCTAGCATGGATGAGGGGAACAAGCATTGGAGCAAGATCAACCATGGAGATGACAACAAGAGTGAGAGGATCGGATATGAAGATACAATTGATGGATCCAGAATTTTAGTTCTCATCCATAATTCATCCACATAATTATATGGTGTTGCGTCACTTTAAGTTGTGCCAGGCCCATGTTATTTTCGTCGAAATAAATAACCAGATTTTTATTAGAGTCCTCAGTTGGGGGGAAACCTAATTAGAGATAAATTCGTCCAAAATTATGTTAGAGATTTGTTAGAGTCCTTATTTAAGGGGAAAACCCAATTTAGATACCAATTAGAGTACAATTCGGCCACCCCTTTAGGCTGGCCGAATTACATCTCTTTGCCCCTTATATAAACCCCCTAGGTCTCAATAGAACTTGGATTTTGTTTAGTATAAGATTTAGTTATTTTTGCTATCTTCGCCATAGGCACGAGTATCGTCTAGACCTCCTGTACTATGCACTTGTAGAATCCCGTCTATCAAAGATTCCTTATAAATTTGCAATATCTTGATTGCACTTTTAGTTCTTGCTTGTTCTCGACTTCAGGCAGGGTTTAAGACCCTCGCGGTCAAGCTGATCAAGCATCCGCAAGATCGGTACCATCCAGGAGATTGGCCTAGCGATTGCATTGGTGCAACGTACGGTACACGTTGTAGTCGGATCGTCAAGTTCGACCTCCACCAAATCGATTTATCTCATCTCAACGAAAGATCGGGCCTTTGCCCCTATCAAGTGGTATCAGATTTTAGGTTGCTCAGTGAGATCATACAATTTTAATAGATTAGATTGCATCAATTCTTCATACCTAGACTCCACGAAAAAGCCAAAATTCATTTTATGTTTTTTCCCTATCCCATAACTAATCTGGTCCTTCTATAATTCTCTTTTCAGTGCATTGCTTCGTTGAGTTTACTTCTGCATCGTGGTGTCAAGTTGCCGGTCTTAGTGTTTAGTTCGTTTAGAGTTTCGAGTTCTTGTCACTTTTTTACCACCGAGTTTTGTTCTATTTATCAAGTGTTTAGGGCCTTTTTATCCCAAATTTTCGAGTATAAATCAAATCGGAGTCAGATTTGTTATTAGAATTCGAGTAGGATTCGGCCAAGTTGTGCAGGCGTTAATAAAATTGTTATATCTCAGTCATGCAAACTCGGATTGGAGAGTTTTGATACTTTTTGGAAAGCTTACAACCAGATCTGTAATTGTCCTATTCGAGTCATCTTTAGATTCAGTCATTTATGTTCTGTTTTAGATCATATAATTCCAGAGTCTAGAACATGCTATCATTGTCATTTGTTGTTCTTTAAAAAAAGAAAAAAGGCAGAAAGGTGCAAAAAAAGCCGCATCAAAAAAAGAGAAAAAGTGAAGAAAGAAAACTTGTGAGAAAAGAGGAGGAAAAATAGTTCTATTTATCGGTTTGGTGGTATCATTTGTGTCTAGGCTCGCGTATCTAGTACGTTCTAGCCTAAGACCAGCACAAGTATCGTTGTTGAGAGTTTATTCAACATTGCATCACTGTTTTGATTATTGCTAATCCTTGCTACCATATTTTAAGCCTCCTATAGCTCCACATATTTCTACACCGTTTTTTGACATTCCTTAGCAATCACTTTGTCAACTCTTTGGAGTGACTGATTCTTGCTGCTGCCATTCACCCCCTCCTATTTGGTAAGAACTTGTAAGAGCTTACATTGTACTTGACAGATTATGTGATATCACTTCACCTTCTAGTAGTTCGTAGGTCATATATATTTGTGCTTTTGAACACTATTCATGGCAGGATCAGTGAAGCCTCTGGATCCCATCGATCCAGAACAGATGACAAATACTGAGTTACACACCCATTTTACCAAGCTAGTGGTGGACCAAGCTGTAGGACCGAAAGTAGCGACCAGAGGGGGGGGGGGTGAATGGGCGCCTAAAAAATTCTTTCGAATCAATGGCCCGCTCCCAATACCCAACGCACCTCTAAAGACTAATCAGCAGAGAATGAACAGATAGCCTAAGTCTAAGGGTATCTAGCCTAGAAGCAACTGTTGATATACAGAGAAATGCCAGTGCAGTGCTAATAGACAGATAAACAGAGTACACGAGACAAGGCAAGATAAACTTCTCAGTAAAGCAATCTAAGTGCACTATGAGAGAGAAGAGGTTACTATTCATTTCTGTCTCTTGTTAGGAACTTGGCGAAGCCTGCTTCGCCCGTCGAGGTCTGCTTCGGTGGTCGAAGCCTGCTTCGGAGATGATTGACGAAGGTTGACAGATACGTGCCGAAGGTTAAGTTGATCTAGCCTATCTCAAGAGGAAAAAGCGAAGTATGCTTCGAAGCAACGTACGAAGGTAACGAAGCTTGCTTCGATCAGAGTAATTTGAGGCACAACCTTCGAACCAACCTTCGAACACGTTGCACAGAAAGACAACCTTCGAAGGGGTAGCGAAGCCTGTCACACGACAGAGAAACCAAATTCGAAGCCTACACTCTACCTTCGAAAAAGCAACCTTTGGAAAAAGAAGCGAAGGCTGACACGCGACAGAGAAACCAAAAACGAAGCCTACGTTCTACCTTTGAACAAACGCATCAAGACCTTCGACACTGACAGCAGCAAACACTAAGCAAAGTCTATCAGTGAGATTAGCTTCGAAGCTAACTCCGAAGCCTGACGAAGTATCGACTTCGAACAACTCATGACTGAGAACACCTTCGCAAGGACTATCGAAGTATGTGAAGCTGACAGAGTGCAAAGTGTTCTGCGAAGCTAGAGACACAGCACAAAAATGAAGCCGAAGTTCAAGCGAAGCCTTCGAAGATGTTAGATCGAAGCCTACCTCACGGAGCTAAGGGGCTTCGAACAGAGAAGGGGCTTCGCCAGAAAACAGCCAGAAAAGGGACTTTAGTTCTGTCAACTCGATCAAAAAGCTATGCAGTAAAAGCAAGGCTAGAGTACTAGTGTATTGTTGCTACAATGTAGTAGTACTACTTGCAACCAGTATGAACTAGTACTACTTCCGTGAAGAACAGTAGAAACCGAGGCACAAATGCTCAGGAAAAACAGCTATGCACGTGAAACGAAGCCATGAAAACTGCTACAAAAATGCTGCGCACGATTAAAGAACAGAAGCTTCGCTGCATTAGAACGAATGAAATAAATGCAAGCCAAAATCACATGAACAGCAGCCTAGCGGCGCACAACCGAAGAGAGAGAGAGAAAAAGCAAGAGACAAAATGACCCAAAGGAGTAGTATTGATTTCAGCCAAAAGGGTAGTCCAACCCTAGGGATTGGGGCCCTATTTATAGGCTGCCCAATGGCCTAGAATATTCCACCATCCCCTTAGGGTTTTTTACAGACACAGGAATAAAGGAAAAGACTCTACTGCACTTAGGTATTTTTACAGACACGACTGACTCACTGTGGGCCTAGAGATACAGATGAGTTATCCGGAAGCTAAGTTTTCGTAGCGACTACGGCTTCTCTTCTGGACAGTCGGATACAAGATCAACGATTGTCAGTTTTGCGCCGAAACTGACAAAGCCTCCACCGGCTTTGCACCAGGTACCCGGATTGGGCCGGCCCGATTCCGCAGCTCTCTCAGCCCGGCAATCACTCACCGCCCGTGTACCTGAGTCAACCCTGGTCAACAGCCCAGTGGGTCTTCTACTGCTTCTGGCCCATGTACCCGGATTGGGCCAGCCCGACTTCGCAGCTCTCTCAGCCCGACAGTCGCTCGCTGCCCGTGTACCTGAGTCACACGTGGCCCATGAAACAACAGATCTCCTCTATTCTTCTGTTCTCTTTGACTATCGTTGATAATGACTCATCACATCTGGAGCCATGATGCCCACGCTATTCAGCATGGCTCCTCAATCTCCCCCTTGATGAATGCATTGTCAACACTTCACTTCTTCAGCTCTTCAGCACCTGCGAACAAATGTGGAAACACGAAAACAAAGCACAAGAAAACAAAGAAGAAGAAAATAAAGTAAAAGTTTAACCCTAATGACCGAAAGCCAAACAAAAGCAAGAAGTGGTCATTATGGTTAACCAAAACATAAGCTCAAAATGAGTGCGATTTCAGAACAACAAGGATATCAACAGAGTAAGAACAAGCGAGGCAAACACTCCCCCTTAAACTCTGATCCCAAATTTTCTCCCCCTTGTTGACAAGTGAACTCATCAAGCACTCAAAAGAGACACAGACTCCCCCTGAAATGCATCTCCCCCTCAAAATATGCAATGAATGTAACTGGAGTGCAGGTGGAGTGAATAAAGCATGCTTCTCAGATATGATTGACTGCAATTACAACATCTAACAGATACATCAAAAGACATACTGTTAACGATACATGGCATGATCAGTGCAACAGATGATATCTAAAGAAAGTCATTAGCACGCATTTTTCAGTTTTTGCAAACAAAAGCATCACCACATTTTCCAGTGGATAAGTAAGGTAAAGCATGAGATGCAAAAGCTAATAGATATCTACCAAGATAAGCATTGTCCAAAACAAAGTGCTTCAGAACTTGTTATCATTTCAATTTTCTGGCTTTTTCTTTTTCCTTTTTCATTTTTGCCAGGGGTTATTTGTATGTCAAACCTTATGCTGACCGACCAAGTCAAGCCTAGGCCAGAATTGGACCATCAGAAGCTTAATACATTGGTCTTGGCATACACTACAGTGTCCTAGTTCATACCAAAGTGCTATGGTACGCAGTCCAGAACAATGCAATGCGACAAGACAAACCCACCTGGATCTTTTCAAATTTAAGCATAAAAAGGCATGGAATTTTTATTTTTCTGTTTTTTCATTATTTTATAGCACATTTTCCATGTTCAAAAGCATAAAGATGTCCAAGTTGCGTATTTGCATCTAAGTAAGGAGCGAGCTACAAGGTATGTATCAGATAGCAAAAAACATTCAGCCTACACATGCTAGTTACCAGAAGCAATGGTGATCAATTTTCAAGTTTTAAAGCATAAAAGCCATGCAAATGATAGATATCAGACATATCAAGTGAACTGAATCAAAACATGATCATTGACAAATACTCAAAAGCATGTACAAGCTAGAATAAGTAAAACAGTTCAATCATATAACAGAAGTAGCTCTAAAGTGTGATATGTGAATATGCAAGGTATGAACACACACAAAAAGACTCAAGAAAAGAGTAAAGAAGAAAGGAAACTGATGCAAAATATCCTAGAAAGGATACACAACACCCAAATCCCCTCGTAAACGCTCAAAGGTAGACTGATCTAGGGGTTTGGTGAAAATGTCAGCCAACTGATGATGGGTATCAACATGAACAAGGTCAATGACACCTTTCTCATATCGATCCCTCAGAAAGTGAAAGCGCACATCAATGTGTTTGGTTTTTGAATGGAGACAAGGGTTTTTCCCTACACTAATAGCACTGGTGCTGTCGCAAAACAATGGAACCCTGGTAGGAAAGAACAACTCAAAATCTCGCAGAGTGGAAATCATCTAAACCAACTGTGAGCAGCAGCTAGCAGCAGCGACGTACTCAGCCTCTATGGTCGAAAGAGCAACTCCAGATTGCTTTTAAGAAGACCAAGAGACAAGAGAAGAACCAAGAAACTGGCAAGTACCGGAAGTCGACATGCGATCCAATCGGCACCCACCAAAACCAGCGTCCGAATCCAGATAAATCGAGAGATGATGAAGCTGAATAGTAAAGACCGAGATCAGGCGCATAAGTGAGATACCTGAAGATGCGCTTGACAGCCTGCCGATGAGACGCGCGTGGTGAAGACTGGAACCGCGCGCAAAGGCCCATGGTGAACTGTATGTCCGGTCTTGTTGCCGTCAAGTACAGCAGCGAACCGATCATCCCTCGAAACTCCCTTTCATTGACCTTGACGCCGCTCTCATCCTTGTCCAGACCCCCAGATGTGCCCATCGGGGTCATCTGCGGCTTCAACTCACCACCAAAGTCAAATTTTTTCAACATGTCATGAGTATACTTACCTTGGTGGATGAAGGTGCCATCCTTGGTCTGCTTGATCTGGAGCCCTAAGAAGTACTTGAGCTCACCCATGAGGCTCATCTCAAACTCACTGTGCATCTGCTCAGAAAACTTGGACACAAGAGAATCAGTAGTACCGCCAAAAATAATATCGTCCACGTAAATCTGAGCAACTAAGAAATCTGAAGCAACTCTGAGCAGAAAGAGAGTTTTGTCCACATAACCCATCACAAAGCCCTTCCCCAACAAAAAATGCTTTAACCGGTCATACCAAGCCCTGGGGGCTTGCTTCAATCCATATAAAGCTTTGTGCAACTTAAAAACATGTCGAGGAAACTTAGGGTTCTCAAAACCGGGGGGCTGCCTAACATAAACTTCCTCCTCTATGAACCCGTTCAGAAAAACACTCTTAACGTCCATTTGAAAAAGCTTAAAACCCTTCGAAGCGGCAAAAGCTAAGAGAATACGAATGGACTCAAGACGGGCAACAGGAGCGAAGGTTTCTTCAAAATCAATACCCTCTTTTTGGCAAAAACCCTGAGCAACTAGTCGAGCTTTGTTGCGCACCACAACCCCATCTTCACCTTGTTTGTTCTTAAATACCCACTTGGTGCCTATGGGGTTGCATCCTGGTGGCGGCTCAACTAATGTCCAAACCCGATTACGGACAAAGTTCTCAAGCTCTTCTTGCATAGCATTAATCCAATTAGAATCAGAAAGAGCATGAGAAACATC
Organism: Zizania palustris; assembly: GCA_019279435.1. Classification (NCBI taxonomy): domain Eukaryota; kingdom Viridiplantae; phylum Streptophyta; class Magnoliopsida; order Poales; family Poaceae; genus Zizania; species Zizania palustris. The sequence continues at coordinate 20,475,703 of JAAALK010000079.1, forward strand.
TCTGGGCTCAAAAGATGCAACAAAAGCAGATTCTGCAAACACGGCAAGAGAATTACCAGATGAACGCAAGGTTCTCTCAGTCAAATCACCGATGATGAGCTCTGAGGGGTGATTACGTTGAACTGCTCAGGATCCCTGGTGATCTGAAGTCACCTCACCGGAGTCAGCAGCTGGCACCTCTTGACTCGACTGAGGGGGCTCGATCGTAGTGGAAGAAGTGATCAGAGGTCCGCCCTCATCCTTAGTCGAAGTCTCAGAAGGTGTGGGCTCTGCAGGGGGTGGAGAAGGCCCACCCTCATCAGCAGCTGGAGTATCGTCATCTTCCTCGAAGATGGACTCTCCGAGCTCATCATCACCAGAAAGCTCAAAAGAAGGAGTTAAAGAAGGCAAGGACTCGTCAAATGAAACTTCACAAGTCTTGAAAGCTGCTGGGAGTCGAGGTTCCAAACACGGAAACCTCGAGAATGCAAAGCGTAACCAAGAAAAACACCATCCCAGCAATGAGACTCAAACTTGTCCAAATGCCCTCCCTTCTTGAGCACAAAGCACTTGCAGCCAAACGCTCGCAAGTGGCTCACCTTGGGCTGTCTGCCAAACCGCAACTCGTATGAGGTCTTACCTAGGTAAGCTGTAAGAAAAATGCGGTTGGCCAGATAGCAAGCCGTGTTCATGGCTTCAGCCCAAAAACGCCTAGGAGTCCTGTGCTCATCGAGCATCGTCCTGGCCATCTCGACTAGCGTGCGGTTCTTTCGTTCCACAACGCCGTTCTGTGGGGGAGTATAAGGAGAAGAAAACTGATGGTCCAGACCCTGATCACTACAGAAGCTGACGAACTGAGAGTTCTTGAACTCAAAGCCGTTGTCGGAGCGAATTGCTCGAATCCGACCATTGTTCTCATTCTTCAGCTTCAAAATCAGGTCATGAACAAACTGAAACGTTTCATTCTTAGACTCCAAAAAGAAAACCCATGAGAATCGAGAGAAGTCGTCAACAATGACAAGTGAGTACCACTTCCCACCGAAAGAACGTACCCGAGCTAGACCCACAGTGTCCAAGTGTAAAAGCTCGCCTGGATACGAAGTCATCACCTGAGTCACAGGTGAGTGAGATGCGGCAACCATTTTCCCATGATGATAGGGATGACAAACTAGATCCATCTCCATCTTAAGCTTGGGCAATCCTCGGATGAGGTCCATAGAGCTCAACCTGACTAGCAGATCAAAACTCAAATGACCTAACCTCCTATGCCACTTCCATAGCTCAGAGGAGGATCCAACAATTAAACAGCGAGAAGGGCCAAAAGAACTAGAGAAGTCAATTCGAAAAACTTTACCAAATGGTAAGATCTGGCAAATCAAAGACCCTCTAGAATCAAACACAGAAGAGTTGCCCTTCTTAAAACGCACTTCCAAACCATCCTCAAGAAGTTGCAAAACAGAAATCAAATTGAAGTTCAAATTCTTAACCAAAGCAACATTCTTCAAAGAGAAATGATCTGAAATGTGAATAGAGCCTATGCCACTTACTTTCCCTTGACCACTATTCCCGAACGTGATGTACTCTTTGGAGCTCGGGGGAGTGAGACTGGAGAACCATCTGCAATGTCCCGTCATGTGGCGAGAGCATCCTGAGTCCATAATCCAAACGTCCTCCAGTCCCCGATCCTGCACAGTAAGTGGCTGTAAGTGGGAGCAAATGGTCTGGCACCAGGTTTAGCAAAAGAGCTAAACCAGTGTCGAGCCATCTGCTCAAAAGATGGAAAGCGAAAACCATCAAAAGAGTTTGGACCAAAACGCGGCTCAAAGTGCGGTCCTTGGTTCTGCCTAAAGCCTCGGCTACGAGGTCCAGGACCATAGCCAAAACGGCCTGGAGCTCTGCCGGAATGACTACCACCAACTGGAGCACGAGCAACAAAGCCGTCTCCTCTACCACCACCTACACGACGCGGCCTAGCCTCTAGCCTCTCCCCGCATCGAGGAACACGCAGTCTACCACCCTGCTGGTAGAACTGCTCCTGATCACCACGTGCCCTCGCTGCTCTCTCAACCCGCTTCCTCCTGAAGCAAAACTCCGCAAGATGCCCGTCTCTCTGACAGTACTCACAATGATAGGTGGGCTTCTTGGGGTGTGGTTGAGGCTTGGGATTCTTGGTCTTAGTGGTGTTAGGTGTAGTCTTCTTGGGTTGAGAGGGTCCAGGAAGAGAGTCAAGAGAAGTGTGGAGATGTTTGGGCTTTGGAACCCAGGTAGGTTTCTTGGGTGGAGCTTTAGGTGGTTCATGGATCATTCCATCCTTGGGCTGACAAGCCTGGGAAGACTCAGTGGAGTGAGTCTTGGGATACCTCTGCTCTGGAGTCAATTTACTCCACTCCACTGCCCGGCTAATGGCACTCTCAAAGTCAGCCTTGGTGTAGGTGTAACCTACCCCAAACCCATCCTGCCTCTTGAACTGCTGGATCATCATGCCAAGTTGTGGCTCTCTAGCACTGATCCAACTCAGGATAGAACAGAGGTAAAAGTTCTCATTCTGAGAATCAGCTAGCTCCTCTCTCAAGGAAGCTAGAACCTCCACCTGAGACAAGCAGGTCTCACACTCACTCTCTACTTGGAAAGACTTCTCGGCTTTTAGCTTGATCAACTCAAGTCTAAGAGACAGGCAGTTCTCACAGACAGTGGGTGGAACTGACAATGTCTCAAGCTCTAGCCTAGTCTGCGCAAGCTCAGCTCTCAACCTCTCCAAATCACCCAAATGTTCATCGCCCTTGGATTTCAGCTCAGCTAAGGCAGCTAGATGAGATGGGCAATCAACACAGGGTGCGACAACAGTGGCTTGAGCATCTTTCAGCTCCAGCTGAGCGCTTTCAAGCTCAATGGCCAAAGAGTCCCTCTCATCAACCCTTTCTGTGTACCTGGACTTCAGAGTCGACAGGTCACACAGAAGCACCTCACACTTCGGGCACTCACTGCTATAACCCAAGCAAGGGGAAGAAGATAGACTCTCAATTCTGCCGTTGGCCACAGCAAGCTCACTCTCTAACTCATCTATCCTCTTCTTAGCCCCCCTAAGTAGTTTTTCCCGATATTTCAACTCCTGACGATTGCTCTCAAGTAAATCAACGATTTTGCGCTCATAGGATGATACCTTGTTGTCGTCGTCGTCGGAGTCGTCGGAGGAGCTCTTTTCTTCCTTATCCCCAAGAGCCATTGAACAGAAGCTCTTGCGGGATCTTCGGCGCTGGTGTGAGCGGCTCTTTGGCTTGTCTCCGAAGGCCATGAAGCAGAGGCCCACCGGATCGTCCTTGTCCTTCCCCTTTCTGATGGCGATCTCCTCATCGCTTGAGCTCGATGAAGAGGAAGAAGACGTGGACCACTTGGAGTAGCTCTTCTCCATTTCGGTGAAGAAGGCCTTGTCACGCTTCCTGTTCTCTCGCCGGTAGTCCTTCAGGGCCTTCTTGAAGAATCTGGTCTTCGGCTTGCCCTTGTGGAAGGAAGAGCTGTCGTGCTTGCCGGAGTCGTTGAAGCCACCACTGGTGCCCTTCTTGTGACCATTGCGCTTGGGGCAGTCGGCGATGAAGTGTCCTGGATCACCACACTCAAAGCACCCGGATTTTGTGTCGTGTCTTTTGAACATTCTCTTGTCATAGACACGACACACCCGGTTGTTAAAAAGACACAAATCATCATCTCCCAACAACTCAAGCTGGTCCTCAGTGATAGACATCAAAGAGAACCCATCACAACTCATAGAAGAAGGATCAATAGAAGGTGTAGCAAGGGCCAGAGATTTTGATCCAGAACCAGTGAGATTTGATCTCAGCTGGAGATCAACCTCAGTAGCCTTTAACTTGCTAAACAACTCAGAAATGGTCAAGGTATCATAAGAAGTACTCTCAATGATAGAAGATACCTTGATCTCCCAGATCTTTGGGTCCAAGGTATGGAGAACCTTGAGCGCCTGCTCGTGATCTGAGACTAACTGAGCACCCTCAGCCTTGTTGTCCCGAAGCTTGTTAATGATCGATTGAAAACGACCAAACAAGGCTTCAAAAGATTCACCCGGCTTTTGTGTGAAGTTCTCGTACTCACGTCGGTAAGTCTGATAGAGCCGAGCCTTGACCTCGGCTGTTCCCTCATGGTGTGCCTTGAGGGTAGCCCAGATCTCTCTCGCAGTGGAGAGATGGCTCACACGCTCAAACTCAGTGGGACCTAAACCAGAGAAAAGAATGTTCATAGCCTTATTGTTGCTCAGATGCTGAGCAATGATACCAGCAGTACCATGCTCAGCGACTGGCAATATGACAAACGTGGTGTGAACGCAAATGTCCCAAATGTCCGAACCCTGGCTCATGAGATAGGCTCGCATGCAAGTCTTCCAATAGTTATAGCCATAGGCTTCCAAGGATGGGACTTTGCCAGGAGACGTCATGGTCACTACTGGGGTTTAGAATCGGTTAAGGTATGGAAAAACCCTAACCTCGCTCTGATACCACTTGTAGGACCGAAAGTAGCGACCATAGGGGGGGGGGGGTGAATGGGCGCCTAAAAAATTCTTTCGAATCAATGGCCTGCTCCCAATACCCAACGCACCTCTAAAGACTAATCAGCAGAGAATGAACAGATAGCCTAAGTCTAAGGGTATCTATCCTAGAAGCAACTGTTGATATACAGAGAAATGCCAGTGCAGTGCTAATAGACAGATAAACAGAGTACACGAGACAAGGCAAGATAAACTTCTCAGTAAAGCAATCTAAGTGCACTATGAGAGAGAAGAGGTTACTGTTCAGCTCTGTCTCCTGTTAGGAACTTGGCGAAGCCTGCTTCGCCCGTCGAGGTCTGCTTCGGTGGTCGAAGCCTACTTTGCTGGTCGAAGCCTGCTTCAGAGATGATTGACGAAGGTTGACAGATACGTGCCAAAGGTTAAGTTGATCTAGCCTATCTCAAGAGGAAAAAGCGAAGTATGCTTCGAAGCAACGTATGAAGGTAACGAAGCTTGCTTCGATCAGAGTACTTTGAGGCACAACCTTCGAACCAACCTTCGAACACGTTGCACAGAAAGACAACCTTTGAAGGGGTAGTGAAGCCTGTCACACGACAGAGAAACCAAATTCGAAGCCTACACTCTACCTTCGAAAAAGCAACCTTTGGAAAAAAGAAGCGAAGGCTGACATGCGACAGAGAAACCAAAAACGAAGCCTACGTTCTACCTTCGAACAAACGCATCAAGACCTTCAACACTGACAGCAGCAAACACTAAGCGAAGTCTATCAGTGAGATTAGCTTCGAAGCTAACTCCGAAGCCTGACGAAGTATCAACTTCGAACAGCTCGTGACTGAGAACACCTTCACAAAGACTATCGAAGTATGTGAAGCTGACAATGTGCAAAGTGTTCTGCGAAGCTAGAGACACAGCACAAAAATGAAGCCGAAGTTCAAGCGAAGCCTTCGAAGATGTTAGATCGAAGCCTACCTCACGGAGCTTAGGGGCTTCGAACAGAGAAGGGGCTTCACCAGAAAACAGCCAGAAAAGGTACTTTAGTCCTGTCAACTCGATCAAAAAGCTGTGCAGTAAAAGCAAGGCTAGAGTACTAGTGTATTGTTGCTACAGTGTAGTTGTACTACTTGCAACCAGTATGAACTAGTACTACTTCCGTGAAGAACAGTAGCAACCGAGGCACAAATGCTCAGGAAAAACAACTATGCACGTGAAACGAAGCCATGAAAACTGCTACAAAAATGCTGCACACGATTAAAGAACAGAAGCTTCACTGCATCAGAACGAATGAAATAAATGCAAGCCAAAATCACATGAACAGCAGCCTAGCGGTGCACAACCGAAGAGAGAGAGAGAAAAAGCAAGAGACAAAATGACCCAAAGGAGTAGTATTGATTTCAGCCAAAAGGGTAGTCCAACCCTAGGGATTGGGGCCCTATTTATAGGCTGCCCAATGGCCTAGAATATTCCACCATCCCCTTAGGGTTTTTTACAGACACAGGAATAAAGGAAAAGACTCTACTACCCTTAGGTATTTTTACAGACACGACTGACTGACTGTGGGCCTAGAGATACAGATGACTTATCCGGAAGCTAAGTTTTCGTAGCGACTACGGCTTCTCTTCTGGACAGTCGAATACAAGATCAACGGTTGTCAGTTTTGCGCCGAAACTGACAAAGCCTCCACCGGCTTTGCACCAGGTACCCAGATTGGGCCGGCCCAATTCCGCAGCTCTCTCAGACCGGCAATCACTCACCGCCCGTGTACCTGAGTCAACCCTGGTCAACAGCCCAGTGGGTCTTCTACTGCTTCTGGCCCATGTACCCGGATTGGGCCAACCCGACTTCGCAGCTCTCTCAGCCCGACAGTCGCTCGCTGCCCGTGTACTTGAGTCACACGTGGCCCATGAAACAGCAGATCTCCTCTCTTCTTCTGTCCTCTTTGACTATCGTTGACAATGACTCATCATATCTGGAGCCATGAGGCCCACGCTATTCAGCATTGCCCCTCACAAGCACAAGATGTTGACACAAGATTTGTGAATACAATGGAGAAGATTGATGGCCTCAAGACAGCTTTCCACGCCATGCTTGATGCTAAATTCAAGGAGGTCCTCAATCGACTACCACCTCCTCCAGTCTTTGGAGGCCACAGACGTGCCTGTTGTGTTTTGGTCCAACACGAATAGAACTCTACTACTACTACTACTCAGGCGGCGACTGGTAATCAGCAAGATGATTACACGGGAGATGATGAGTATGCAGATGAGAACGAGGAGGACAATGAGGTTCATCAACAGCCTCACGGTAATCCACATACCTTCATTCGCAATGCGCGACCACCACTACGACAACCGGTACGTGATGATGATCATGTAGCTAAGCTTAAATTAAATATTCCACCATTCAATGGTCGTTATAATCCTGATGCGTATCTAACATGGGAGTTAGAAGTACAACAACGTTTTACTTGTTTAAATTATCCTAAAAATAGACGTGTTAGTGCTGCCACTTGTGAATTCACTAATTTTGCTTTCATTTGGTGGTTTGAATATTATCATTTGCATCATGCTAATGTTCATGATACTTGGGATGCATTTAAATATGCTATGCGTACTCGTTTTGTTCCCCCATATTTTCACGTGATTTTTTTAAAATTATCTCGATCACAACAAGGAAAAAATTTAGTATTGGAATATTATCAAGAACTACAAATAGGGATGATTCGTTGTGGTGTGGAAGAAGATAATGAAGTTTTACTTGTATGTTTCTTTTGTAGATTAAATGATGAAATTCAAACTATATCATAGTATAAGGAATATACCACCATCACTCGTTTGTTTCATCTTGCTTGTAAAGCTGAACGTGAAGTGCAGGATCATCAGCGATGGAGATGGTCTAACAATTCTGTAGGTCGCACTTCATCTTGGACTCCACGACCATCAGCACCATCATCTCTTAGTGGTGCTGCACCACCCCCTCCGCAGCAAAGTCTAGCATGCCCTCTTCTAGCGGGCCACCCGCGGCAACTCCACCCTCTTCTAATTGCTCTTCTCGGAGCTCTATGTCTTATGTTGCTTCCACAGGAAAAATGAAGGACATTCAGTGTCGTAGATGCTGGGGATATGGTCACATTGAACGAGGCTGCACCTCTACAGGTGTGATGATTGTTCATGTGGACAGTGAATACGATTCTGTGAGTGACTACAATGAAGAAACGATAGCCCTCATTGCTACACGGGATGAATACAATCATGTTTCAGATCATGACATGGAGATTATGGACGCCGAAGCTGCAAATCAGTACAAGAGTTTAATTGCACAACGTGTCTTAAGCATGCAATTGAGCCCAGCCGAGTGTAATCAACGCCATAATCTTTTCCAAACAAGAGGAGTTGTGAATGAATGTGCTATAAGAATCATCACTGATGAGGGGAGCTGTAACAATTTAGTTAGCGTTGATATGGTAGAGAAGCTTTCTCTCAATACACGACAATGTCCTCATCCATACCACATTCAATGGTTCGACAACACTGGTAGGCTCAAGGTAACACGAACTACACGAGTGCATTTTTCTATCGGTACATATTCTATTTTTGTTGATTATGATGTTGTACCCATACAAGCATGTTCATTGTTACTTTGTAGACCTTGACAATATGATAGCGACTCTGTTCATAACGGTAGAACTAATCAATATTCTCTTGTGCATAATGGAAAGAAAATTGGGTTAAAACTTAGGACTCCTGAGCAAATTTACAAAGATGATCTTGCTAAAACTAGTAGAGCAAACAACCAGTACAAACGTAAGAGCAAAAATCAGATTGTTGCTACAGAATTTGTGCCGCCTAAGAATACTAGTAAATCTAATTCTAAGTTTCCAAATGAGATTAGATTGAAGCATCCTTCTTTGCTTGCTCACAAATCTGATATTGCCGAATTGGATGTGACAACTTCTGTTTGTTATGGACTTATTTACAAATAGGTCTTGTTTTCATTTGAGTATATACCTCCTCTTTACCACCTACGGTCGCTAACATTTTGCAGGAGTATGTCGATGTTTTTCCACTAGAAATGCCACCAGGATTACCTCCTATCCAGGGAATAGAGCATTAAATTGAGTTAATTCCTGGTGCTTCACTGCCCAACTGTGCACCCTATCGTACAAATCCAGAGGAGACAAAAGAGATCTAGCGCCAAATTCAGGAACTCCTCGACAAAGGTTACACATTCGTGAGTCTCTTGGTCCATGTGTTGTTCCTATTATTTTTGTTCCAAAGAAAGATGGGTCTTCACGCATGTGTATCGATTGTAGAGCTATCAACAATATTACTATTCATTACCATAATCCTATACCACATTTAGATGATATGCTTGATGCGTTGAGTGGCTCTACAATATTCTCTAAAGTTGACTTGCATAGTGGCTACCATCAGATTCGTATGAAAGTGGGAGATGAATGGAAAACAACATTTAAAACTAAATTTGGGTTATATGAGTGGTTAGTAATGCCTTTTGGTTTAACCAATACCCCTAGTACATTCATGCATTTAATGCATGAAGTTTTGCGTGTTTTCCTAGGTATGAACCATTTACGTGTTTTTTAATGCATTATGTGATGCACGTTTGTTTGGTAATCTTGAGAAGTGTATTTTCTGCACCGATCGAGTTGTTTTCCTTGGCTATGTTGTTACAGGACAGGGAATTGAAGTTGACCCAGCCAAGATTGAAGCTATTTCAAGTTGGCTGCCTCCTAAAACGGTCACACAAGTGAGGAGTTTCCTTGTCCTAGCTAGGTTCTATAAGCGTTTTGTCAAATATTTTGGAACCATTGCTGCGCCACTAAATAAACTTACCAAGAAAGATGTCCCCTTTGTTTGGGGCGATGCACAACAAGAGGTCTTCATGTTTTTGAAAGAAATGTTAACACATGCACCATTACTACAACTTCCTAATTTTAATAAAACTTTTGATCTCGAATGTGATGCTAGAGGCATTGGGTTGGGAGGTGTGTTGTTACAAGAGGGAAAACTTGTAGCATATTTTAGTGACAAATTGAGTGGACCTAGTCTAAATTATTCTACTTATGATAAGGAATTATATGCTCTTGTTTGAACATTAGAAACATGGTAACACTATTTATGGCCTAAAGAATTTGTCATCCATTCTGATCATGAATCTTTGAAGCATATTCGCAGTCAAGCCAAACTAAATAAGCACCATTCTAAGTGGGTTGAGTTTATTGAATCTTTTCCTTATGTCATTAAACAAAAAGGGTAAAGATAATATTATTGCTGATGCATTGTCTCGCTATTATACCATGTTATCCCAGCTTGATTATAAGATTTTTGGTTTGTAAACCATCAAATGGAAATGAAACCCAATAGAAAACCGTTGGGGTGTAACCCTCTTAGTGACGCGCCATATCGGAACCCGGGTATGGTGTTAAATGGGCAAGGGCCGGGCCGCCACCCCCTTGGTGGCGCGCTGTGTCATGATCTGGATGCGGTGTCAAGTGAGCAAGGATCGGGTCGTCGCTTCCTTAGTGGCGCGCTACATCGGCGCCCGGGTGTAGTGACAAATGTGCAAGGGTCTTCGCATCTGTCTCAACGGGTGCGAGAGGTAAGGAAGCTAGTTGAGCCGACTAGGATCCGTGTAGGTAGTTGGAACATAGGGTCCCTTACAGGTAAGCTAAGAGAGTTAGTCGATGCAGCGAGCAGGAGGCGTGTTAATATCCTATGTGTCCAGGAGACAAAATGGAAGGGGCAAAAAGCGAAGGAGGTGGAGAACACTGGTTTCAAGCTTTGGTACTCAGGAACAGTGGCAAACAAAAATGGAGTAGGTATCCTGATTGATAAGAACCTTAAGGATGGAGTTGTGGATGTCAAAAGGCAGGGAGATAGGATTATCTTAGTCAAACTAGTTTTGGGGGATGTGGTCTTGAACATAATAAGTGCATACGCCCCTCAGGTTGGTCTCAGTGAGATCGAGAAGAGAAAGTTCTGGGAAGACTTAGATAGCATGGTCAGAGCAGTACCAACCAATGAGAAGCTTTTCATAGGAGGAGATCTCAATGGTCATGTAGGTTCAACAAAGGCAGGTTATGAGATGGCTCATGGAGGTTTCGAGTATGGTAGTAGGAATCAAGAAGGAGAGGATATTTTGAACTTCGCTGTAGCCTACAACCTAGTGATAGCCAACACTTTATTCAGAAAGAGAGATTCTCATTTGGTGACTTTTAGTAGTGGTCATCGTTCGAGCCAGATCGACTTCGTTCTCACTAGGAGAGAAGATAAACAAGCATGCTTGGATTGTAAGGTGATACTTGGAGAGAGTGTTGTGCCCCAACATAATCTTGTGGTGGCTGACTTTCATTTTCGGATCCGTACCCATATGGATAAACAAGCCAAAATTGCGAGGACGAAGTGGTGGAAACTCAAAGGGGAGACATCCGAAGTTTTTAAGGAAAGAGTTTCTGTGGAGGGCGCTTGGTCCGAAGAAGAAGATGCACACAACATGTGGGTGAAGATGGCAACTTGTATTAGGAAGGTGGCGTCAGAAGTGTTTGGAGTGACCAAAGGGAGCAGAGGTGAACCTAAAGATACTTGGTGGTGGACCGAGGATGTTCAAAAGGCAATAAAGGAGAAGAAAGAATGTTACAGGAGCTTGTTCCATGACAGGAGCGCGGTCAACATAGAGAGGTATAAGGTAGCAAAGAAGACTGCTAAGCGAGCTGTGAGTGAGGCAAAGGGTCGTGCCTATGATGATCTTTACCAAAGACTAAGTACAAAAGAAGGGGAGAAGGATGTCTATAAGATGGCTAGGATTCGGGAAAGGAAGACAAGGGACCTCAACCAAGTTAAATGCATTAAAGATGAGATGGATCAACTCTTGGTGAAAGGACAAGACATCAAACAGAGGTGGCAGAGGTATTTTGACAATCTTTTCAAAGGTGAGAATGAGACTATGGACACCCAATTGGATGACTCCTTTGATGATTTAAATAGATGCTTTGTACGCAGGATCCAAGAGTTAGAGGTCAAAGAAGCTTTAAAGAGGATGAAAGGGGGCAAGGCGATGGGTCCGGATGGTATCCCAATAGAGGTGTGGAAATGCCTTGGGGATATTGCTATCGTTTGGCTAACCAAGTTGTTCAACCATATTTTTTGATCAAACAAGATGCCCGATGAGTGGAGGAGGAGTACATTAGTACCAATCTTCAAGAACAAGGGAGATATTCAAAGTTGTACCAACTATCGAGGGATTAAGCTCATGAGCCACACTATGAAGCTTTGGGAGAGAGTTATTGAGCATCGCCTAAGAGGAATGACGCATATCACCATGAACCAATTTGGATTCATGCCTGGAAGGTCAACCATGGAAGCAATTTTTTTAATAAGACAGGTCATGGAGCGGTATAAAGAGCAGAAGAAGGACTTGCACATGGTTTTTATCGACTTGGAAAAGGCTTATGATAAAATACCCAGGAATCTCATATGGTGGGCATTGGATAAGCATAAAGTCCCAACAAAGTATGTTACGCTCATTAAGGACATGTATGACAAGGTTGTGACTAGTGTCCGAACAACTGATGGTGATACAAATGTTTTCCCGATTAACATAGGACTACATCAAGGTTCAGCTTTGAGCCCTTATCTATTTGCCTTAGTGATAGATGAGGTCACGAGGGATATACAAGGAGATATCCCTTGGTGTATGCTTTTCGCTGACGATGTAGTTCTAGTAGATGAAAGCCGGGAAGGAGTAAATAGAAAGCTAGAGTTATGGCGTCAGACCCTAGAGTCAAAAGGATTTAGAATTAGCAGGACCAAAACCGAGTATATGAGATGTGACTTTGGTACTACAATTAGTGAGGATGGAGATGTAAGCTTGGGAGGCCAAGTAGTACCAAAGAAGGACACCTTCCGTTATTTGGGATCGATGCTTCAGAGAGATGGTGATATTGATGAAGATGTTAGCCATAGGATCAAAGCGGGGTGGATGAAATGGCGTCAAGCATCGGGAGTCCTATGTGACAAGAGAGTGCCACAGAAGTTGAAAGGCAAGTTCTACAGGACGGCGATTAGGCCTGCTATGTTATATGGGGCTGAGTGTTGGCCTACTAAGAGGCGGCATATCCAACAACTATGTGTCACAGAGATGCGTATGTTGCGTTGGATATGTGGGCACACAAGATTGGACCGAGTGAGAAACGATGACATACGCGATTGGCTAGGAGTAGCGCCAATTGAAGAAAAGCTTATGCAACACCGGTTGAGATGGTTTGGGCATGTCCAACGGAGACCCCCAGAGGCACCGGTGCACAGAGGTATCATAAGACGGGTCAATAATGTGAAGAGAGGTAGAGGGCGACCAAACATGACATGGGAGGAGGCAATCAAAAGGGACTTGAAGGAATGGAATATCCCAAAGGAGTTGTGTTTGGATAGAAGTGCTTGGAAAGAAGCTATCCACGTGCCCGAACGGTGATTAGGCCTTTTCCCTTTTAGTGCTCTTAAAAGCTTTTCCCCTCCCCTTTCTCTCTCTCTCTTTTTGGTGACTTCTTGTTGGGTTTCAACTCTAGCCTACCCCAACTTGCTTGGGACTAAAAGGCTTTGTTGATGTTGATGTTGATGAAACCATCAAAGAACAATATGGGAATGATGCTGATTTTAAAGATGTAATATTGAAATATAAAGATGGGAGAACAAGGAACAAATTCGTCCTTAATGATGGATTTGTGTTTCGTGCTAACAAGCTATGCATTCAAAATAGCTCCGTTCGTCTTTTGTTGTTACAGGAGGCACATGGAGGAGGATTGATGGGTCACTTTGGAGTGAAGAAAACGTAGGATGTACTTGCTACACACTTTTTTTGGCCACGGATGTGTCGAGATGTTCAAAGATTTGTGGTTTGCTACACTAAATGCCAAAAAACTAAGTCACGCCTTAATCCACATGGTTTATACATGCCTCTTCCTGTTCCTACTGTTTCTTGGGAGGATATATCTATGGACTTTTTTTGGGATTGCCTATAACACAGAAGGGGAAGAATAGTATTTTTGTTGATAGGTTTTCAAAAATTGCACATTTTATTCCTTGTCACAAGAGTGATGATGCTATGCATGTTGCTGATTTGTTCTTCAGTGAAATTATTCGTTTGCATGGTGTGCCAAATACTATTGTTTCAGATCGTGACACTAAATTTTTTAGCCATTTTTGGAGATGTTTATGGGCTAAGTAGGGACTATGTCGCTGTTTAGTACTACATGTCATCCCAAACAGATGGACAAACGGAAGTAGTCAATATAACATTGTCTACTATGTTAAGGGTTGTTTTAAAGAAGAACATAAAAATATGGGAAGATTGCTTATCTCATATAGAATTTGCTTATAATCGTTCGCTACATTCTAGCACTAAGTTGTGTCCTTTTGGGTTGTGTCTGGTTTTGTTCCTCACACACCTATTGATTTGTTGCCTCTTCCTTCTTCGATACAATATAATTGTTGGGGGAAAATATTCCATCTTCAGGGTTATTGCAGTGACGAGATAAAGACTGGTAATTAAGATGAAGCCTTCCAACATATAATTTCGGAGATGCATCAAGTCAAGTTCGAAGTATGATGACATGCTTTAGTTTGGAGTATATCTTCGAACTTGGACTCTTCCGAGAACTTCTTTGCCAGCTAAGATGGAAGACTTATCTTTTTTCTTATTAGATTAGTCTTTTACCATTTTAGCCCTATTAAGGGTACCGAATAGTTTCCACTATGTTGGTTGTAATAGAGGGGTAAAAAGGTCTTTTCCTTAATGTTTGGGCCTATAAATACCCCCCCATTTAACCCTGTAATACGGACCGAATACAAGTTATTCAATACACACATTCAAACTATTCTAAGTTATTATCCTTTCGGAGGCTTGGAATAGTTTCCTTCGCAAACACTTCATTTGTTAGTTTCTAATCTTCAGAAACCTGTTAGCGTAATCTTTTACGCCAACAATAATTTTGATGCTACACAACGAGCAAAATTGATTCTCAAGTTGTATAAGATTACTAAAGGAAGCATAGAACGTATGAATGATAAATATAAAATTGTCGGGGATAAAGGAAGAAAGCATATCATGTTTGATGTTGGTGCACTTGTTTGGTTGCATTTGCGCAAATATCATTTTCCTGATTTGCGTAAGTCCAAGTTAATGCCACGTGTTGCTGGTCCTTTCAAAGTTTTAGACAGGATAAATAATAACGTATATAAACTTGAGCTTCCTGCAGAGTTTGGTACGGTAAGTCCCACATTTAACATTGCAGATTTGAAGTCGTATTTGGGAGAAGATGATTAGATAGCATCGAGGACGACTTCAATTCAAGAAGGGGAGTATGATGAGGACATCCCTAATATAGATACAATCACACAATTACAAGGACCTATCACATGATCTCGTGCACGACAAATAAAGTATCAGGTACTTTCGTTCCTAGGAACTCTTCCAAATATACATGAGAATATGATGCTGCCTAAATCAGATGTGTTTGTTCTATTTAGGAATGAGGAACCTAGCATGGATGAGAGGGACAAGCATTGGAGCAAGATCAACCATGGAGATGACAACAAGAGTGAGAGGATCGGAGATGAAGATACAATTGATGGATCCAGAATTTGAGTTCTCATCCTTAATTTAGTCCACATAATTATATGGTGTTGCGTCACTTTAAGTTGGGCCAGGCCCATGTAATTTTTGTCCAAATAAATAACCAAATTTTTATTAGAGTCCTTAGTCAGGGGGAAACCTAATTAGAGATAAATTCATTCAAAATTCTGTTAGAGATTTGTTAGAGTCCTTATTCTAGGGGAAACCCCAATTTGGAGACCAATTAGAGTACAATTCGACCACCCCTTTAGGCTAGCCGAATTACATCTCTTTTCCACTTATATAAACCCCCTAGGTTTCAATAGAACTTGGATTTTGTTTAGTATAAGATTTAGCTATTTTTGCTATCTTCGCCATAGACATTGTTGTAGCAATTGTGTTAGCTACAACACAGGTTTGTATGTGTGTATATGGTGTGTAAAACGAACCTCGAAGGGTTCTCTCAGAGGGAGAAAAGATTTATACTGGTTCGGATCTCCCCTAGGGGATAATAGCCCTACGTACAGTTTGTGGTGGATTTGGCATAATATGCCTCGGTGTAGTGTAGTAAGTTCAAGGGTTTCATGGCCCTAGGTGTAGTTAACCTGTTACAAGGGCTTGGCCCTGCTTTTATAGGCACGCAGGCCAAAGGAAAAGACCAAAATGCTCTCTATAAGTCCTAGGCTCATAGGGGCAAAAAGGGGAAAAGGAGCTAGCTACTGTTCAAAAGTGCTTTACAGCTTTATAGACGTGTCAGATAACATCACTTCTTGACCAGCTAAATGACATACTAGGGGCAGAGGGGCCCCTAGTATGGCTTTTACACTGTAGCAAGGTGTAAATATCTGCTGGATTTGGAGCAGGGGTCGGAGCTCTTTAGGCAAAGGCTGCAAGGGAGGCTTCGAAGTTCAATCCGAAGTGGGCTTTGAAGTATACTCCGAACTAGACTCCGAACTGGGCTCCGAACTGGGCTCCGAACTGGGGTCTCGGAGACTGGCTCTAAGGAGCTCTGAAGGGAGCTCGAAGGTTAACTCCGATAAAGCCCGAAGGTTAACTCCGAACAAGGCTCGGAGGCTAACTCCGAACAAGGCTCGAAGGCTAACTCCGAACAAGGCCCAGAGACTAACTTCGAAGTTAGCCTGAGACTTAGCTTCTGGCAAACTTTAAGGGATCTTGCGGACTTCGCTCCAGAGGGCTCCGAAGGGGTTCGGAGGCCTTGCTCCAAAGGGCTTCGTAGTGAACCTTGGGACTTGGAAACAGCTTGTTCAGAAAGGAACAGGCTTCGACAGTGTTGGGCTCCGGGCCGAAGGGTGTCGGATACTGACGTCATTTGGCCCCTATTCAAGGGAAAACTTATTCCCCCAATAGTAGCCCCTCGCTTGCAGGCCTTCGGGATGAAGGGGTGCGTGCGCCCTTGGGACAAATGACAGAAAATTACAACTTCAGGGAAAAAAGTCCTTCGGAGCTTGGACCGAAGGTGGCTTCGAAATGCGCAAGTGATAATTGCCTGTGTCAGCTATCAGAATGACCTTGGGGGGATAGATTGACTCCGCAATGGCTATAAAATTGACCGTTATAGTGCGCCAGGCCGCTTTGCCTTCGCTAGAGGCCCACCTGCCGGTAGGTTCGGCCCACGAACTGTTGGGATTTTTACCACCTATAAATAGGGGTTTACCGCACACGGCTTCGACACACTTCTCATTTGCTTTCTTCTTAGCACCTTGCACCCTTCTCTCTCTTCTCCTCCTTAGCTTCGCGCGAAGAACCCCTCGCAAGCTTTAGCCCCTTCGCGCCGAATCTCCACAAAATGCCGAAGAAGGTTGCTTTGAAGGCTTTGGCCTTGGGCTCGAGCTCGAGCTCCGCCCAAGCGCAGGCAGCGGCAGCTGCGGCAGCGAAGCCTGCATCGAGGCGGTTGGGGCCGAAGGACCTTCGGTCGCCATCCGACAAGTTCGAGCAGACATTAGAGATGAGGGCTTCGATCTCGACAGAGAAGTCTGCCCGGAAGGCCTGCGAGGGGAAGATTGCTTCGAAGATTCAACGTAGAGTGCCGAAGAAGTCGGAGGCCATACCGAGGCCTCGGGCTGACGAAGTGCTGCTCTTCGAGGCCTTCTTCGAAGCCGGCCTCGGACTTCCGGTGGTGGGGATGCTGAGCGAAGTCCTGAGGGCTTACAACCTCAAGCTTCCTCAACTTTCGCCCAACGCTGTGGCGAGGCTTGCTGTGTTTGAGTGGGCCATGAGGGCCGAAGGTTACGAGGGCCGCGCAGACGTCTTCGTCGCCCTCCACGATGCCAACTGTCAACCAAAGCCGAGGGAGGGTGCAGACCGCGTCAAGAGGGCTTTGGCCTTCGGAAGCGCCAACTTCCAGCTTCGAAAGGAGTACCAAGATGCCTTCCCGGCGAGGGCCGCCAACAGCAAATGGTACTCGAAGTGGGATCAAGAGTGGTTCTACGCCTCCGTCGGCACGAACTCTCCCCTTCGGAGTACCAATGCCCTTATCTCTTAGCAGCGCGAAGGCGTGGTGAAGACCAGCTCCGACACCCTTCGCTCGAGGATCTCGCTCCTTTGGAAGGTTGCCGCGAAGATGAGCATGAGGGACCTCACTAAGGAGTTCATCACCCTCTGGCTCAGCCCCCTTGCGCGCTTTTGGCCGGAGGGCCTTTTCCAAGCTTCAGGCCGAGGGGGCCTAAACGAGATGGCATTTGAACGCCTCGGCAAGACTTCGAAGCCTTTCCACTTTCATACTTCGCCAAAAACTTTACTCTGATTTTGAATCTTGATGAAGGAACTCTTGAAGTGAGGACTCCGGAGGAGGCCATCGCGGCGGCGGAGCGCGTTGTCGGGGCCCCAACACCGGAGGAGCAAGCCCAGCAGCTTGCTTTGGTGGGGACTTGGGAGCATTGGAACAGGGTGTGGACCCTGCTCGACTTCGAGGAGGTCCAGGCTCTGCCAGACTTCTCCCACCTTGCAGCTTTGACAACCGGCTCCAAGAGGAAAAGGGGGGACGACGACGAGCCCAAAACTTCGAGGGCTCGTCCGGAGGTCCCCACGACCGAAGCCTCTACTCCGGAGGAGGCAACGACCGCGGACCCTCAAACGGGAGCGGAGCCAACAAGTGCTCCGGCAATGGATACTAAGGTGGTAGCAAAGACCTCGATGGTGACGGCTTCGGGCGCGGAGGTCGACGCGCCAGCTTCGCAGTGAAGGGACTAGGGGGCACACATCGACCCCTCTACCTTCGAAGAAATCTCCGACGAAGGTAAACACTTCAAACATACTTCTCTTTTATATGTGGATTTTGACTTGAACTTTTTTGCAGAAGATGATGCCAGTGCGAGGCCCACCATTCCGAAGCCAACGGAGGTCTCCAGCAGCAGCGACAACTCGGAGTCCAACAGCTCCTCGTCTGAAGAAGACGGAGGCAACGGTCGTGATGAAGGGGACCCCCGAAGCGACGAGGACATCGAGGTGGTGGATCGAAGCCCAGCTCTGCCGAAGCCTGTGCAGGCGGTTGTGGCTGAGGAAATAGTCCGGCCTTTGCTGCCGAAGGGGGCCGTGATGGAGACGGCCATCAACAACTTCCGCGAGGGCTGCGCAGCTGCAGAGGCAGGAGGCTTAGTGGCTCAACTCAGCCACTCGAACCCCATGGACCTCTTCATCAACGCGAACGAAGCCCTCATCCAGGTGAGCAAAGTCCTAAACAGCCTTCGAGTTATACTTTGGTCTTCGATCAATACTTATGATTTTCTTGAATTCTTTCAGGCCTTCGCACTGAACGCAGCAGCATCAACTTCTGTGGATAGGCGGATGATGCGCTTGGCGGAGGAGAAGGAGGCCCTCTGACGCAAAGTCTCGGTGGAAGCCGAGAAGCAAAGGTGGGCTGAAGCTTCAGCCGAGGCGCCGAGGGCCGAGGCCGACAAGGCAAGGGAAGCCTTGGCCTCGGAGACCGACAGGCTCCGAGCGGAGCTTCAAGCTGCGAAGGATGACGAAGCCCAAATGGCGAAGGAGAACACCGAGCTTCGCCAAGGAGCTCAGTTCCTTGAAGACTTTGTTGTTGGCAACATCGGCGAAGCCACCTTAAGCCTGACCGAGGTCCTACAACAAATAGGGACCGAGTGTCAGGCTCTAGACTTTGGCAACCATGATCCAATTGGGGACCGCGTTGCATTTTTGAAGGTGGTGGCTGCGACGGCGGAGCAATCTTTGAAGGGCTTCGCCTTGATGGCCGGCTGAGTGGCGGGTCAAGGGGTGTTGCAAATGCTTCACGACGTGGGGTGCAACCACCTCAAAGCAGGAACCTCGGCGACTCCGGTGGCCTTCGGAGGCCAGCACTTGGTGATGCCTCCGACTGGCGTCCGCGGAGCCTGGTGGTGACTTCAGGAGCCTTGGAAGGACCAAGGCTGCGAAGCAGTTCTCGAGCTTCAGAAAGCCCTCCGCCTTCGCCGAGCCAGGGCGCACGCCTCGCCAGCTAGCCTTCGACGTCGGCACCTCCACCTCCGAAGGTGTAGATCTCTTTAGGCTCCTTGTAACTCTTAGTTGTATGCTTGTAAAAACTTATCAGTTTATTAATATAAATGCGGGGGTGCTTTATACCTGTCGAGGCTCATTCTCCGAATGTTGACTTCCAATTGTGGGCGGTCCTCGAGGTAGCTAGGTCCGAAGGCCCCCCTCGGTTTAAACTTCTGAGGGGGCCTAACGGCGAAGCCATCCCCAAAGAAGTTCAGGATCTGCTGGCCATTGGGAAGACAGAGTCCCTTCAGAGTTCTTCATCCTTGCCTTCGCGAACGGCCTTGGCAGGCGATGAAGCTTTAGACTTCTCTGCCTTCGACACGGCACCGCCTGCCTCACAGACTTGGAGCGACCTGCAAAGTGGAAGACGAGGTCTGTGGGCTTTGGGACATGGACGAACCAGCCGTGGGAGAGCAGGCTCCGATGAGGCTTCGTCCAGCTGAGGGGGCCTTGGCCGAAAGAAGGGCAAGCGAGGGCTGGGGCCTCGAGCTCGCTTTTTCTTAGGCTTAGATACAGACTACTCGTAGTTTTGTTTTCGAAGTATATTTGTAACATACTTCTCAACTATCATTCAATGAATGGAGTTTGTTGTATTTGCATACTTCGTCTGCATGCTTCGCATTGTTTGATGGCTTCGAACGTTTTTTAGATTGTCACGCTCGTACTGCGCATTACATTCGCACACTTCGCATACATACTTCCCCCCTTGCTCATGGCAGCTAGGGACTTAGTCGTTGCTGGTGCGGGCAATAAAAATGTGAAGGGGTGCGCCTTTTCGGCGGCTTCAGATGCTTATAACACATCGGGCAAAGGCATCTTTTGGGCTTCGAACACGTTATTTGGAGCGAAGCAAGGCTTCAGCGTAGCCAAATTAAGCGAAGCATGCTTCGGCATGCTTGGATTTGGATGCTGTGCGTGAGCAAGGCTCCGAAACGCACTTAGATTTTAAACGCAGCATGACTTCGAGATGCTTAATTTTTAGATTAGATCACATCACGCGAAGCGAGGCCTCGGTGCGTGTTCAGATAGCGAAGCAAGGCTTCTTGAGCTTGGTCCTGTAGTGAAAAGGATATTTGGTGTGGAATCACCGAACCTGTGATTGTGAGCTGCCTTCGCTCTGAGCCACCTTCAACTCTGAATACCGAGAACGAACCTCGGAATTCTGGGATACCTCCAGCCGGTGGCCTTCGGATCCCGGATGCATCAAGTCGATGACCTGGAGTCCTTGGACGCATCGGGCCAGTGGCCCGGAGTCCTTTAGCCCACTGCTACGGGCCCGGAGGCGCTGTGTAGCCTTCAGAGGGGTACTCCGGATTTTGTAAAGCGAAGCAAGGCTTCGATTTTTAAATAAGATTGAACAAATTTTTGCTTTAAGGTCGAAGCAAAGCTTCGCTTTTAAGGCGAAGTAGGGCTTCGATTTCATACTAAAGTAATTGCAAAATAGTACATCAAAGTGGTACTTCGGACTGTGTACATACCTCGTAAAGTGGGTGGAAACTTGCCTCGTAGCCCCTGGGGCTTTGACGGCCTTCGACACGTGAAGCGGAGCCCCTTGCCATAGAGTGAACTCCGAAGCACGAAGTGTTGTGGAAGGTGAAGAAGACCTTCGAATTGCATTCAAAGCCCCTTGCCGAAGGGTGCGCGAAGTAAGAAAACTTCGAAGTTCCCTCCTCAAGTGCACTTCGAATTGCAGACAGTGGCAGAGAACTTAGCTTTTAGAACTAAGGTCCCCATGGACAGCGCCAACTGTTGTAGCAATTGTGTTAGATACAACACAGGTTTGTATGTGTGTATATGGTGTGTAAAACGAACCTCGAAGGGTTCTCTCAGAGGGAGAAAAGATTTATACTGGTTCAGACCTCCCCTAGGGGATAATAGCCCTACGTCCAGTTTGTGGTGGATTTGGCATAATATGCCTCGGTGTAGTGTAGTAAGTTCCAGGGTTTCATGGCCCTGGGTGTAGTTAACCTGTTACAAGGGCTTGGCCCTGCTTTTATAGGCACGCAGGCCAAAGGATAAGACCAAAATGCTCTCTATAAGTCCTAGGCTCATAGGGGCAAAAAGGGGAAAAGGAGCTAGCTACTGTACAAAAGTGCTTTACAGCTTTACAGACGTGTCCGACAACATCACTTCTTGACCAGCTAAACGACATACTAGGGGCAGAGGGGCCCCTAGTATGACTTCTACACTGTGGCAAGGTGTAAATATCTGCTGGATTCGGAGCAGGGGCCGGAGCTCTTCAGGCGGAGGCTGCAAGGGAGGCTTCGAAGTTCAATCCGAAGTGGGCTTTGAAGTATACTTCGAACTAGACTCCGAACTGGGCTCCGAACTGGGCTCCGAACTGGGGTCTCGGAGACTGACTCTGTGGAGCTTCGAAGGGAGCTCGAAGGTTAACTCCGAACAGAGCCCAAAGGTTAACTCCGAACAAGGCTTGAAGGCTAACTCCAAACAAGGCTCGAAGGCTAACTCCGAACAAGGCCCGGAGACTAACTTCGAAGTTAGCCTGAGACTTAGCTTCTGGCAAACTTTAAGGGATCTTGCAGACTTCGTCCGGAGGGCTCCGAAGGGGTTCAGAGGCCTCGCTCCAGAGGGCTTCGCAGTGAACCTTGGGACATGGAAACAACTTCTTCAGAAAGGAACATGCTTCGATAGTGTTGGGCTCTGGGCCGAAGGGTGTCAGAGGCTGACGTCATTTGGCCCCTGTTCAAGGGAAAACTTATTCCCCCAACAGACATGAGTGTCGCCTAGACCTCCTGTACTACGCACTTGTAGAGTCCCATCTATCAAAGCTTCCTTATAAATTCGCAATATCTTGATTGTAGTTTTAGTTCTTGCTTGTTCTCGATTTTATGTAGGGATTAAGACCCTCGTGGTCAGACTGATTGAGCATCCGCAAGATCAGTAACGTCCAAGAGATTTGCCTAGCGATTGAATTGGCGCAACACACGCTGCACGTTGTAGTCAGATTGTCATGTTCGACCTCCACCAAATCGATTTATCTCATCTCATCGAAATATCGGGACGTTATCCTTTCACGGACCAACAATGGTGTCACCTCCTTGGGTTTAATCGGGAAATATGAGAGGAAGTCAAGAGAAAGGATGGATGGTGAGGATGATCACGAGTACTCATGATTAAACCCCATTAGAATTGTGAGTTGTTCAAATTCTGTTGGAATGAAAGTCTCCACCTTCCATCGATAGACAACTGCCCCAAGTGCAACAACGGACACAGGTGGCAAGGCGGTCTTGATCCGAGCACCCACAGGACAAGGCCACATGGTTAGTAAAGGTTGACCACCCATCAGAGGCCACCACCGCCAAGGGTGCCGATACATGAAAGGCTTAGACCCATCAATGCCAAGGAAGACAGTCAATCGATCGATGACAACGCCACCACAGAAAGCCACAGTGGTGTCCTAGTGGGATATTCATGAAGAATTAGAAAAGAAGAGTACAACGGTTGCAACAAAGAGAACTGAAGGTATAGAGCCACAAGAACGAGACTGATCGTAGCTGAAGGATTAAAAGTGAATGGCAAGTGAAGGATAAGGACGATCACGACGACAAGAAAGACACAGGGGTAAACATGGTTTTCTTCCTCCCTACATAATATCGAGCCACCCCTGAGGCCGACGCCAAACATGCCGATACAATGGTTGAGCTGATGTTGACTCCACAACCAACAATATTCGACAAGCCAGAAGATCACGAGCATCGGCACCTGAGACCTCTTTATATCAAGGGCCTAGTCAATGGTAAGACGATGTCCAAGATGATGATAGACGGAAGCGTGGCCGTCAACCTAATGCCATAGACCACCTTTTGGAATTTGGGAAAAGGGCTAGAGGACCTCATCAAAACCAACATGGAACTGAGGGACTTCGACGATAATTCATCAGAAATGAGCAGACATGGTGCTAAGACAATGGGTTGGTTTGGAACGAAAATAAAAAGGATTAGCAGATGATTCAATTTCAAGACAAGTTAAAAAGAAAACATCAAGCAATGTAGGACTCATCGGCACATGACCAAAAATGAAGGCATTCAAAGAATCAGACCAAAAGTAGTAGGAAGCGGCTAGCATCGGCTCATTCTGATATGGCTTAGCAAGGGATAGGTCGATGCAATACTCGATGTCAAGCTCATCCCAAAAGGCATGGTAGCTAGGGAGAGAAGGAGGAAAAAATTTGAAGATGGAGTCCTAATCGGAAGATAGCATACGAAAATATTTAAAAGGAAATTGGTGAGTTTCAGCGCTGATAAAATCTATGGGGTCGGGATTACCCAAAGGACCCAAGTAATAACAAGATGGATGAGTAGTTGTGGGGATCAAAACTTGGTTCTACAAGTTCTATAGAGAAAAAGTAAAAAAGAAACAATGAGAAAAGAGGAATAGTGAAGAAAAATGACAGATGAACCAAGAAGAACCAAAGAGCAATGAAAAAAGGGGAATGCCCAAAAGTTACCTTGGGAATCACGTTGATGGTGGCCATCGCTGGTGTTGCTGGCGTGTGGGGTCGGCAAAGGAGAAGAAGGCGATGAGCGACGACAGTCACAAGTTGTACTAGAAGCAGATGGCGGTGAGCTCGAGGGCTAAAGTGAACAGTCAGGGTATTTATAAAACAAAAGGCAAATCCTCAGCAGCCGAGTCAAACCAATCCCAGATCTGGTGGGACCACCTGCAACGTTCGGCGAAAGGTAATCATAAGTACAATTTTTGAAACAACGAGATCTTTGAAACCATAGGATTAGAGGAATCGAATCTTCAGCTTAAAGAGCACCCGTACAAAATTGTGTGGGATGAAGCTTGGTTTGACGCCGCCACAATGAATGGTAGATGTGTTAGACCATGCGACACCCATCACAATTGTGAATGGCCGAGGAAGAAGAAGCAAAAAGGGAGAAGAAAAATTATATGGAGTCGGGACCGGGGGCAAAATGTTATAAAGTACTAGACGATGAAAGTTTTCGACTACAGTTAATGAGTGTGAAAAGACGTCGCGGATAGATGTTTGAAAAAACATGATGGCAGGGAGTGATGGTGGCTGGTATTTTCGAAGCATTAGAAGCCATTTAAAGCATTAGAAGCCATTTAATGCTCCAAAACTAGGGGCATGTGTTGACGTCAAGATTTAGTAGAGCCTAGACCCACCAAGAATGCCGCACGGTCAACAAAAGTCAAAAAGTGGTCCGGTCAAAGGTGGTCAAGGAAGTCCATCCATATTGTTACAATATGACCGGACGTGCAGGAGCCGACAAAGGAGGGAGAAGATAAACACGCTCTAGAATCGGTTACAAGATAGATTACTCATACAACAAGTCTCTGAACTATAAATATGTATCTAATTAGCTAGGTTAACACACAATCAACCCCTACAAACTACTACTTTCGGCACATCGCCACCCTTGGATTCCCAAGGTTAATCCCAAAAGGACTTGGCACTTGGAACCGGGCTACATTGTCTTGATCTCCGACGAAAAGGTGAGTCCTGCCATCCCGACGGTCACATCAATTAAGGTTTGTTCTTTGAGGCTGCATCGTATTGATCTCTTGAGGTATCGTCCTGATCGGTGTGATCGCTGGTTTTATCTTGGTATATTTTGTTAGGTCTAAGGCTGCATCAGTTTTTGATCTCTTAGATTGACATGTATTAGGTGTAGTAGTTCAAGGCTTCATCGGTTAAGTCCGACATCTTGATCTATTGTATCTTGTTCATGCTATATATGTCATTCATCTAAATAAAGTATGCCCGATGTGTTGAAGTGTTATTGATTTATTGTGATTAGCGACTGTCTCGGTTGGGTCCGATCTTACATTTATAGTGATTTAATGATATGAATATGTTATTTGGCATGCTAAATTTAGTTTCTATCGGAATACAAGCTGATAGGCTATCTTGGTTTTCGCGCTATGTTTCATCTCCACCTACGAGGCATTCATCGGCCCTGCTGCACAAGGACGTTATCCTATTGGCCGATAGAGTGTTCAGCCCGACAGAGTGGGCGTGGTCATTGGCCCCAAGGCCGATAGACATGCTTATTCATGTTTATTTTATTCTCGCCACAATCATTGACTCGACAGCCGATCGGCGTTGCTACTAACGATATTTTTTTATAATTTCTTATCAGTTGCAGCTCACTCAAAACCTTCTAAGATTATAGTACCTACACTGGAGTTAAGCAGATTTTCCAGGTCACGCGTGTGACAAAAAAATACACCAACAATATTGTATCGATATAAACGATAAATAAACATTTCGGGGTTCTGTTGTTGAACCGCGTGGAATTTCTGGTTAAACCATTCAATGTCTGTATCGGGAGTGCTGGGAACGCTAGAACTTGAGTAATGTGTGTTATATAAAAATCTTTAAAAATTTAAATAGTTAGTTAAAATAGTTATATTAACTATATGTTATATATCTTTTGCTTCGCTAGCCAGAGCAGATCGCCGATAGGACATTTTCCACTCTCGAATCTCGAATTCTCCATGGAGGACATTGGAGCCAACGATCATTTTTACACTCATCAACCACCCCAAAAGGGCAAAATCGGACCGAAATCGATGGGACCGTGGTCGTTTGATCGTCAGTTCGACGGTCCAAATTGATGGGTGCCCTACTACCTGTCACAATCAGCTTAGGCTGTGACGGATATGTTGAGGAAGAATCTGTCCACGAACTACACGTGAGTTAAGGCTAGACCATAGCAGCCACAGACTAGCCACCGATGCGCCGTCTCTAGGCCCGTTGGTTCCATGTGGCGCTGTTGCCGTCGATTGGCCCACTGAAAGCCTAACGCTGGCAATCCGTCGGTCAAGGAAGCTGCCCACTGCATTTTGGATATCGCTCGCATCCATTCTCGAACAGCTCAAGGGTTCACGAGGTCTCTACTGGACAGATATCGCCCCTAAGCCATCGACCGACGAAAGCCAACTGCGTAAGCTTTATCAACTTAAAACAATAATTGATTATCTTGTTATATCTGTTTATAGCGGTCGAATTTTATTTTAAAATATAGTTATTCGTAGTCATTTCTTATTTAATTTTATATCTTCTCATAATTTTGTTAAAAAATCTATGAGACGGAGATACTATATCATACCACTGAGTTTCTGCATTATCAGATCAAACCACTCTCAAGACAGGCGATGTTTTTTCTCTCGAAAAAAGTGGGAAAGGGCGACGCAACGAACGCATCAAATCAGCCAATGCGTCTGTCTAATGAGATTTATCTGAAGTAGCCGTGCGAAATTACCTTTTGCTATGATTTGCTATTTGTCCTCTTGTTTTTTTCCTGCCCTCGGTTGAGGTATGCTCCAAGCCGTTATTTTGGCTTCTTGCGCTTGTCTTTTCTTTCCCTGTGGCCTCAACTCAGAGGTCACGAATTCACGTCTCTTCTTCCCTTCATTAATGACAAAAACAGTTTTTAAAATAGTTAAAAAAATCGGATCAGATCGTCAGTTAAACCGGAAGAACCGGAACCGGTCAGTTAACCGGTTTAGTTTCGTTAAAAGACTGTTTGAGCAAAAAACTGGAAAAACAAAAAAAAAACAGAAAAAATCAGAAAAAACCAGGAAAACCGGAAAAAAGGAAAAACCAGAAAAATATTTATTTGAGAGGATTAAATTTCCAGATTTTTTATTATTTTGTATTATTTTTATATTAAAATAATACAACATAAATATCATATTAATAAATAAAAAACCGACGGTCCGACTGATGAACCAGCAGTCGGACCAATAAATCAGTGAACCGACAACTTGACCGGTCCGATTTTTTCGGATAGTAAAGGCGTTGAAAAACCAAAAAAAACTTCTCTCCTACTAGGTTCACAGAAACCGAATATCTACCGGTTTAATTTGTAAACCCTGTCTACTACTCAATACTGCAGCAAAACTGTTGGAACAATTGCGTTAGTTTCAGCAGGTTTTCCTGTGGTGGTGTATGGTGTGGATAATGAACCTCGATGGGTTCTCTCAGAGGGAGAAGGAGTTTATACTGGTTCGGGCCTCCCCTAGGGGATAATAGCCCTACGTCCAGTTTGTGGTGGATTTGGCCTGGTATGCCTTAGTGTGGAGAAGAGAACTACAGGGTCTCCTGGCCCCCCGGGTCCCTCCCTGGTACAAGGGCTTGGCCCTGCTTTTATAGGCACGCAGGCTTTAAGGAAAAGACTAAGATACCCTCTACAAGCCCTTAGGCTTATAGGGGTAGACAGGGAAAGGGGCTAGCTACTGAGCAAGAGTACCAGACAACTTTACAGCTTTGCAGATGTGTCAGGCTATGCCAGGCTTTGACCAGCTAAAGGTACACCGAAGGTGGAGGCTGGGGGAAAAGGCTTCGAAGTGCACCCCGGGAGGGGGGGATTCGAAGGATGCTCCGGAGGGCGGCCTCCGGACTTGGCTCCCGGAGGGTGGCCTCCGAACTTGGCTTCCGGAGGGTGGCCTCCGAACTTGGCTCCGGAGGGCGGCCTCCGGACTTGGCTCCCGGAGGGTGGCCTCCGAACTTGGCTCCGGAGGGCGGCCTCCGGACTTGGCTTCCGGAGGGTGGCCTCCGAACTTGGCTCCGGAGGGCGGCCTCCGGACTTGGCTCCCGGAGGGTGGCCTCCGGCCTCCTGCGCCCAGAGGGTGGCCTCCGGCGCCTTGCGCTAGGGCCCGAATCAGGGGCTCCGAGCCGGACCTCCCGGTCTGAGGGCTCCGAAGCTACAGGCCCCGAAAGGCACCTTGGGACCTGGAAACAATACTTAGAGGGAAAACAGGCTCCGACAGTGCTGGGCTCTGGGCCGAAGGCTGTCGGAGGCTGACGTCATTTGGCCTCTGTTCAAGGGAAATATATTTCCCCCAACAGTAGCCCATCGCATGTAGGCCTTCGGGACGAAGGGGTGCACGCGCCCTTAGGACAAATGACCTGAAAACACAATTTCAGAGAAAACATACCTTCGGGGCCTAGACCGAAGGTGACCTCGATACCCGGGGGTAATAAATGCCCGCGCTTGCCGCCAGAACGGCCTCGGGGAGCCCGAACGGCTCCGCAACGGTCAAAAAAGGTTACCGTTACCTTGCTCTGGGCCAGTTCGCCTTCGCTGGAGGCCCACCTGGCGGTGGGTTCGGCCCACGACGGTTGGAATTCTTACCGCGCCTATAAATAGAGACTTACCGCGTGCGGCTTCGGCACACCTTCATTTGCTTTCTTCTCGTTGCCTTGCAACCTTCGCTCTCTCCTTCTTCCAGCTTCGCTTCGAGCCATCTTCGCTAATTTTAGCCCTCCGCGGCGAAGTCCCATCAACATGTCGAAGAAGGCGATGGCGAAGCCTCTGGCTTTGGGCTCGAGCTCAGGCTCCGCCCAGGTGCAGGCAGTGGCGGCTGCGGCGGCGAAGACTGCGCCTAGGCGGCTGGGGCCGAGGGACCTTCGGACGCCTTCCGACAAGTTCGAGCAGACCCTGGAGATGAGGGCCTCGATCTCCACGGAGGAGTCGGTTCGGAGGGCCTGCGAAGGGAAGATTGCGGCGAAGATCCAACTTCGGGTCCCAGAGAAGTCGGAGGCTGAGCCGAGGCCTCGTGCTGACGAGGTGGTGGTGTTCGAGGCGTTCTTCGAAGCCGGCCTCGGACTGCCTGCAGTGGGGATGCTGAGCGAAGTCCTCAAGGCTTACAACCTCGAGCTCCCTCAGCTTTCGCCCAACGCAGTGGCGAGGTTAGCTGTCTTCGAGTGGGCCATGAGGGCCGAGGGCTGCGAGGGTCGCGCGGATGTCTTCGTCGCCCTCCATGACGCCAACTGCCAACCGAAGCCGCGGGAGGGGACGGACCGCGTCAAGAGAGCACTGGCCTTCAGCAGCGCCAATTTCCAGCTCCGGAAGGAGTACCAAGACGCCTTCCCGGCGAGGGCCGTAAACAACAAGTGGTACTCGAGGTGGGACCAAGAGTGGTTCTATGCCTCCGTCGGCGTGAACTCTCCCCTTCGGAGTACCAACGCCCATATCTTGTACCGGCGCGAAGGGGTGGTGAAGACCAGCGAAGACCTCCTTCATTCGCGGATCTCGCTGCTCCGAAGGGTGGCAGCGAAGATGAGCATGAGGGACCTCGCGGAGGAGTTCATCACCCTTCGGCTCAGCCCCCTCGCGCGCTCCTGGCCGGAGGGTCTCTTCCAGGCTTCGGATCGAGGTGAACTTAGCGAGTTGGCCTTCGACCGCTTCTGTAAGGCTTCACACTCTTCTTGCTTTTAACACTTCGTAGATCTTTGCCTCTAATTCCAACTTTAATGCAGCCGCCCTCGACTTGAGGACCCCGGAGGAGGCCATCGCGGCGGCGGACCGAGTTGTCGGGACTCCGACCCCCGAGGAGCAGAACCAGCGCCTTGCACTGGTGGGGTCCTGGGAGCGCTGGAACAGGGTATGGACCGCGCTCGACCCCGGAGGGCTCCCTGCCCTGCCGGACTTCGCCCACCTGGCCACCTCATCGGCCGGAGCCAAGAGGAAGAGAGGGGACGAGGACGAAGTGGATACTTCGGGGCTTCGGCCGGAGGCTCCGGCGGCCGAAGTCCCTAACCCGGGAGAGGTTGCGGCGAAGCCCGCAGCTGCCCCGACTCCCAAGAAGGTGGCGAAGCCCCCGGCGACGAAGCTCTCAGCGGCGGAGGTCGACGCGCATACCCCTGCCGCTAAGGAGGCCACGGAGGGCCCGGAGGTGACAACTCCGGGTGCGGAGGCGGATGCACCGGCTTCGCAGCGAAGGAGCTAGAGGGCACACCTAGCCCCAACTTCCTTTCAAGAAATCTCCGACGAAGGTAAACCCTTTTTGCCTTCTTCTTTTCAACACCCGGATCTTGACTTGGCTTCTCTACAGATGAAGAAGCCGATGCGAGGCCCATAGGGGCGAAGCCGCCGGGCGAAGCCGTAGCGAAGCTCGATGAAGCGAAGCCTGCGGAAACTTCAGGAAGCGACAGCAGCGGCAGCAGCGGCAGCGACAGTGAATCGGACTCCGAGGGGTCTTCATCCGAAAATGGAAGTAGCGAAGGCCGCGGCACGGAGGACCCTCAGAGCGACGAAGATGTCGACGTGGTGGGCCTGAGCCCTGCCAAGCCGAAGCCCGCGGAGGCGAACGTGGCCATCGTCCACCCTTTCAAGCCGAAGGGAGGCGTGACGGAGGCAGCAATCAATGGCTTCCGCGAGGCTTGTGCTGTTGCGGAGGCAGGAGACTTGGTGGCCCAACTCAGCCACCGAGACCCCACGGATCTCTTTGTTAGTTCGAACGAGGTCCTCCTGCGGGTGAGCGAAGCCCCTTGCAACTTCGAACTGTACTTTGTCCCTTGGTTAACACTTATGGTTTCTTGAATTTCTGCAGGCCCTCGCACTGAACGCGGCGGCTTCGACTGCTGCCGACAGGCGGATGGAGCGCCTCGCAGAGGAGAAGGAGGCCTTTCGCCACGAGGTCTCGGAGGAGGCCGAGAAATGGAGGCGGGCCGAGGCTTCGGCTGCTGAAGCGAAGGAAGCCTTGGCCTCGGAGACGGCTCGGCTCCGCGCGGAGCTCCAGGCTTCGAAGGATGCCGAGGCCCGACAGGCGAAGGAGAACGAGGAGCTCCGCCAACGGGCTCAGGATCTCGAGAACTTCGTCGTGGCCAATCTTGACGAGGCCACCCAGAGCCTGACCGAGGTCCTTGAGAAAATAGGGACCGAGTGCCGGACTCCGGATTTTGGCGATCAGGACCCGATTGGGGACCGCGCCGAATTCTTGAAGACCGCGGCTTCGATAGCGGACGAAGCACTGATGGGCTTCGCTCTTATGGCCGATCGCGTCGCGGGCCAAGGGGTGCTGCACATGCTCCATGCCGCGGGGTGTGACCACCTTCGGGCGGCAACCTCCGTGACCCCAGTGGCCTTCGGGGGTCCGCACCTGGTGACGCCTTCGCCTGACGTCCGCGGAGCCTGGCGGCGGCTGCAGGAACCTTGGAAGGAACAAGGCTGCGGAGTAGTCTTTGACCTCATGAAGGCCCTTCGACAACGCCGGTCCAAGGGGCCCGCTGCGCCGGACAAGCCTTCGACCTCGACGCCTCCGCCTCCGAAGGTGTAGATCTCCTTAGGCCTTTTGTAATCCTTAGCTGCAGGCTTGTAAAAACTCTATCAGCTTATTAATATGAAATGCGGGGGTTTTTTATACCTGCCCAGGCTCAGACTTCAAGCGTAGACCTCGAAGTCCTCGAGGACTCCGAAGAGCTTCAACAGCTGTGGGCGATCCTCGAAGTAGCTAGGTCCGAAGGCCCCCCTCGGTTTAAGCTTCCGAGGGGGCCTAGCGGCGAAGCCATTTCTGAAGTAGCTCAGGATTTATTAGCCACTGTGAAGACGAAGTCCCTTCAGGGCCCTTTGTCTTTGCCTTCGCGAACGGCCTTAGCAGGCGACGAAGCCCTAGACTTTTCTGCCTTCGATACGGCACCGCCTGCTTCGCTAACTTGGAGCGACCTGCAAGGTGGAAGACGGAGCTTACGGGCTTCGGAGCCTGGACGGGCTAGTCGAGGGAGAGCGGGCTCCGACGAGGCAACGTCCAGCCGAGGTGGCCTTGGCTGAAGAAGGGGCAAGCGAGGGTTGGGGCCTCGCACACGGTTCTTCTTAGGTTTAGATACGGATTATACGTAATTTTGCTTCCGAAGTATGTTTGTAACACACTTCTCAATATACAATGAATAGAGTTTGCTATCTTTGCACACTTCGTCTGTATGCTTCGTGTTGTTTGGCTTTGAACGTTTTAGCTTGTTACGCTCGTACTGTGTATTACATTCGCACACCTCGCATACATGCTTCCCCCTTTTGCTCGTGGCAGCTAGGGACTTAGCCGTTGCTAGTGCGGGCAAAAAATAAACGATGCGAAGGGTGCGCCTTTCGGCGGCTTCGACGCATGAATTTAAGCGAAGGCCTCTTTTGGGCTTCGAACGCTTTATTTTGGTGCGAAGCAAGGCTTCAGCTGCTCGAAATTTCACTGAGCGAAGGCCTCTTCCGCACTTCGAACGTGCTAACTTGGTGCGAAGCAAGGCTTCGGCACAACCAAGCCTAGCGAGGCATGCTTCGGGGCGGTAGGATTTGAATGCTGTGCGTGAGCGAGGCTCCGAAACACACTTAGTTTTTAGCGAAGTATGACTTCGAGACGCTTAGGCGTATATTACATTAACAAGCGAAGCAAGGCTTCGGCGCGTGTTTGGATAATGAAGCAGGGCTTCGGAACTTGGTCCTGTAATGAGAATGATATTTGGTGTGGATTCACCGAACCTGTGATAGTGTGAGCCACCTTCGACTCTGAGCCACCTTCGACTCTGGATCACCTTCGACCCTGGGATGCTTTGGGTGCGGAACCCGGAATCCCTGGGACGCTTCGGGTGCGGAGCCCGGAATCCCTGGACACGTCGGGCCAGTGGCCCGGAGTCCTTATTACGGCTACGGGCCTAGAGGCGCCGTGTAGCCTTCAGAGGGGTGCTCCGGATTTTATAAAGCGAAGCGGGGCTTCGAGATTTTAAACAAGGTGAAGCGAGGCTTCGGATTTTGATAAGGCGAAGCGAGGCTTCGATTTTTTTTAAATAAGATGGGGCAAAAACTTGCTGTAAGGGCGAAGCTAGGCTTCGAATTTTAAGGCAAGCAGGGCTTCGAATAAATATCAACATGATTGCGAAGTGGTAGGCCGAGGTGGTACTTCGGATAGCGGACGTACCTCGCAAGGTGGCTAAAGGGTGACCTCGTAGCCCCTGGGGCTTCGACGGCCTCCGACGTGTGGAGCGGAGCCCCTTGCCGGAGGGTGAGCTCCGGTATGTGGAGGATGGAGGAAGGCGAGGATGGCTTTCGAGCCGCACCCGAAGCCCCTTGTCGGAGGGTGTGCGAAGCAAAAAAGCTTCGAAGCTCCCCCCTCAGGAGTACTTCGAGTCGCAGACAGTGGCAGAGAACTTAGCTTTTAGTACTAAGTTCCCCACGGACGGCGCCAACTGTTGGAACAATTGCGTTAGTTCCAGCAGGTTTTCCTGTGGTGGTGTATGGTGTGGATAATGAACCTCGATGGGTTCTCTCAGAGGGAGAAGGAGTTTATACTGGTTCGGGCCTCCCCTAGGGGATAATAGCCCTACGTCCAGTTTGTGGTGGATTCTGCCTGGTATGCCTTAGTGTGGAGAAGAGAACTACAGGGTCTCCTGGCCCCCCGGGTCCCTCCCTGGTACAAGGGCTTGGCCCTGCTTTTATAGGCACGCAGGCTTTAAGGAAAAGACTAAGATACCCTCTACAAGCCCGTAGGCTTATAGGGGTAGACAGGGAAAGGGGCTAGCTACTGAGCAAGAGTACCAGACAACTTTACAGCTTTGCAGATGTGTCAGGCTATGCCAGGCTTTGACCAGCTAAAGGTACACCGAAGGTGGAGGCTGGGGGAAAAGGCTTCGAAGTGCACCCCGGGAGGGGGGGCTTCGAAGGATGCTCCGGGGGGCGGCCTCCGGACTTGGCTCCCGGAGGGTGGCCTCCGAACTTGGCTTTCGGAGGGTGGCCTCCGAACTTGGCTCTGGAGGGCAGCCTCCGGACTTGGCTCCCGGAGGGTGGCCTCCGAACTTGGCTCCGGAGGGCGGCCTCCGGCCTCCTGCGCCCGGAGGGTGGCCTCCGGCCTCCTGCGCCCGGAGGGTGGCCTCCGGCGCCTTGCGCTAGGGCCCGAATCAGGGGCTCCGAGCCAGACCTCCCGGTCTGAGGGCTCCGAAGCTACAGGCCCCGAAAGGCACCTTGGGACCTGGAAACAATACTTAGAGGGAAAACAGGCTCCGACAGTGCTGGGCTCTGGGCCGAAGGCTGTCGGAGGCTGATGTCATTTGGCCTCTGTTCAAGGGAAATATATTTCCCCCAACAAAAACAAATTTTGTGTTAAAACGTATTCAGTAGCAAATAAATCGACATGGTCAAACCGATTTGTGTCGTAGAGTGCCGTGTTACTTCACAAGTCATTGTATACCAGGTATCTATCGAGGAGATCGCGCAGTTGCTGATCTCAGGTGATGGTAGGATCATCTCGTGCTAATTAATCAATACTATATATCAGCAGTGAAGTTTAATACGCACGAGATCCAGAGCTGTTAAACTAATGACCAGTATAATACCAAAAAAAGTCACAGCAACCGAACATGGTGAAGCGACAAGAATTGGCGCAAATGCTGTGCAGCTGATCACCAGATGCGGTATAGGGCACAAAACCATTTGCCAGCAGAATACATAGACTCCAAGCCTTCGTATCTTGTGCACAAATGCACAAGTCTGATCATGGCGCTTCATCTGAAATCTAACGACCCTCCATTTTTCCAAAATGATCCCTCCACAGTGCCTCTCCGCTTCTTCCTACCAGTTTGCAAAAACCCCACTCCGAACCATGGTCGTTGGATTTTAGATCAAGGGCCATGATCAGACTTGTGTATTTATGCACAGAGGGTGTCTTGTAGACGTCCTCTTCGGCCATAAAGATTTGATTATAACCAGTGTTGCCATCAAAAAAACTTAGTACCTTATGTCCTGAAGCATCGTTGATCAACATGTCGGCTATCGGTATGAGATACTCATTCTTCGGAGTGACTTTGTTCAAATCCCTGAAATCAATACACACGCGAATCTTGTCACTCCCTTTCTTCTCTACAGGCACAATGTTAGCAATCCATTCAGCATAGCTGCATGGCCTAATAAACTTAGTCTTGAGTAATCATTCTATCTCCTCTTTAATTCGGTCGTACATGACCAAATTACAGTGGCGAGGGGGCTGTTTATAAGGCCTAAACTCGGGTTTAATAGGTAGTCGATGCTCCACGAGCTCACGGGTTAATCCAGGCATCTCACTGTACTTCCATGCGAAACAATCGACATACGACCAAAGTAACTTTATTACTTCGGTCTTTTCATTAGGCTGCAAATTTTGATTTAAAAAGTCGGCCTTGGAATACTACCATCGCCTATATCGACCTCTTCTAGAGGGTCGGCTGACGCAAAACCTTTACCTAACTTTTCTACTTCGCTAAAATCTTCAACGACTTCAGCAATACCATCTTTAGAAGACTGATATTGCTCCACGCGAGACTTTAGCCAATCAAGATTACTCTTACTAGACATGACTACTAGTTTAGAGATAGCCGAGCTACACTAGCCGAATTTATAGACACTGGAACAAAACATCCCTCAGATACGCTAACAAAGTCGTAGTCTGAGAGATCTCTACCTAGCAAGCATTCTACTTGTTGGACCAAAAACGGCGACCAGAGGGGGGGTTGAATGGGAGCTTTTAAAATTTCAGACTAAAAATAGCCTTCTGTTTTAATTCTGTCTTCTGCGGAACAGGCTTCGAACACACCCTTCGAAGTTCTGGTTCGGAGGTATTTTACAGCTCCGAAATCAGGCTTCGCAGGGAGCAAAAGTTTGAAGCCAAGAAGACTTCGCTCCACCCACAACCCCGAAGATTCAGCTCTGCTAAGTCAGTGCAGGCTCTGCACACTGCGTGCCTTCGAGCAGGCTTCGCACTTCACCCTTCGCAAGAGCGAACTTCCCTCTGCGGACTTCGACCAAATACTTAGCGATAGCAACTGGTGCTAGGCTTCGTATTTCAAAGGTCTAAACGCACACTGAACACACTTCGCCGAGGACATCGACAAGGGAATAAAACGGGCTTCGATCTAAGCCAAGAACAGTGCTTCGCTAGTAATCAGAGAGATCTAGCCTCCAGTTTACACAGAGCGAACAAACATTGAAAAACACACTTCACACACACAGACCTCTCACACACTACTCCAAAAACACTCTAGTGCAATAACTCAACACAGGAAGAAATGAGACACAGAGAATCAACGCATGCAGTGTGAAGTAAGCATACAAGTTCAAGCAGTAAATGAAAACAGAATCAAAGTTTCTTTGCTTGAACAGGGAACACAAAATGAACTCACAGACTGAATACAACGTGTGTGGCGGCTAGCATAGGAGTTATACAATGGCTTCTCAAAGTGTTGATATGACCTAGCTATCTTCAACTATTTATAGGCACTATTCAGCCCTGTGAATAAACTACTTTACCCCTAGGGTTTACACCGATTTTGTCTCATCAGAACAGGGGGTACAGTTGGTAGTCTACTTTATTTGGAGGCTTCTTCTATCAGCTTCGCAGAGGAGACAACATCAGCTTTTTGCAGAGCAGACACAGTCAGCCTTTGCAGTCTTGGATTCTTCTGAAGCCCCCCTTCGCACGCGAGGGGTGCGGTAGCTTCGGTGAGAAGCCTTGAGCTTGACGGCCTTCGCTTCACCGAAGTCAGCCTTCGATACAATGACGATTTTGAGCCGGAGCCATCAAAGCCCTTGGGCCTTCGCACCAACACCTCCGGAGTGGACCACCACGGCTTTGTAGCTTCTCCCAGCTCGAACTCCGTCAGTCCGTGTACCGAAGCCATGCATGGCCGAAGTACCTCAAGTCAGCCTCACTCCGAAGCCCCACCTTCGGAGTACCACCCTTCGAAGTCCCTCCTTCATCCAAGGCCTCCGCATGAAGCATTCCATGAGCACTTCGTCATAGTGACTCTCCCCGAGCACACGCCTTGACGAACCTTACCAAAACCATGCCTTCGATGCACCTTGACTGCTGAGACCTTCGTCGGGTATACCTTCGAGTGCGTCCCTCCAGAGCACACTTCGAAAGCCTTGCCTCATTGCTGAGGACTTGGTCCACCATACTCCGAAGTCACTCCATTCGGAGTACCCTTCGAAGTGCCTCGCATCCGAGGATTTCGGCTGGGAGTACCTTTAGCCGGAGCCACACTCTGCACTCTCTGCCTTCTCCTGGTGCACCTCGACCCGAGATCTGACCTTGACCCCTCACAGCCTTCGTGACCGAGCTCCCCGCTCGCCTGGCATCAGGCCTCCCGCTTGACCCAGGTTCACTTGCTGCGAACCGCCCGTCGCCTCTGAGGTCACCTGCGCACCACAGACAGACAGACAAGTGTATCTAGTACCCCGGAGACCTCTCCGGGTAAGCAATCTTCGGCACACACTCCGGTGTACCGCCCAAAGTACTGAGACCTTTGGTACGACCCAGTCATTGTGTACTGTCGGACCCCTCCGATAGGCACACTCCGCTACAACAGCCGCAGCAAACAGAACCACCGAACCCTTCGGTGAAACAACCTCCGAACCCCTTCGGAGGGACCCCTTCGAATCAGAGGATAAAATCTATCAATCACTCATCACAGACTCCGAAACCAACCCTTGGTTTCTCAATCTCCCCCTTGATGAGTGCATTGACAACCAAATTCAAGTTCAAGAAAATTAGAAAAATTTCAGCACATAAGTGACCATAAAAACTCATAAACAAGCCAAACCATGTCACTTGACAAAAGAATTTTCTTCCCCCTTTTTCAAAAGAGTAAAAGCCCCTTTGACAAATCGTTCCCTTTGCAAGATAAAATTCCCCCTGAGTTATTTTACCCCTTGCTACAGAGAACTCAAAAATTTCTCCCCCTTTGGCAATGCAAGCATCAAGGAGCATTCAAAAGTTGCAAAGCTTCAAAATGGGCAGAATTGCAAAGACATATAAAGCAAAAATATGCCAACATTAATACCAATTATCATGTGCTCAGCTAAATTTAACATTCTCTAAAAACATGATGACAGCGTGTGATTTTATCATTTTGAAATAAAAGCATCACCACTCAATCAAGGTAACTAGACAAATAAAAGCAGGGACTGCGTAAAGCTAGTCAATTTGTACTTTAGACAGACAAGTCCAGTTCAAGTGGAGCATTGAAAGCAACTTGATGATCAATGAATTTATTGTTCTTTTCATAATGCCAGGGGTTATTTGTTTGTCTACCTTATACTTTCCAATCAAGCCAAGCCTAGGCATGAAAGCCATCAGAAGCTTAAGGCGGTGATTTTGGCATACACTACACTATCCCTGTTCAGACCAATGTGCAATGGTAAGCAGTCTAGAATAGAGTAGTGCGACAAACAAACCCACCTGGATCTTTTCACTTGAAGCATGCAAATCATGGAGTTTTTGATTTTAATTAAGTGAACAATTTGTTTGGCACTTGATGAATATCCATGAGTAAGTAGAACAATTTTTCAAGTTGCAAAGTTTAGCATCCAGAGAGAAAGAGTCTTGCTATCAAGCAGATAAAAGATAGATAAAGCAGTCCTGTCTAAACATGCTAGATCCAAAACTAAGCAGTGAGCATGATTTGATTTTGGAAAGAAAAATCATGCACAAAATGTTTCACACATATTAAATAGAGCTGAGCTGACATGATTTCATGAGTTAAAATCAGGCATATAAGTGCAAAAGATGTAAATGCAATTTCACACATAATGAGCACATGCAAGACACTCAAAAATTGCTCCCCCTCACAAAATGCCGTAAGGGTGACAAACACCAAGTTCCCCGTGCAAGTAGGCAAAACGAGAAGCATCGAGGGGTTTTGTGAAAATATCGGCTAGCTGGTGTTGGGTATCAACATATTGAAGCTCAATATCACCCTTCCCATTATGATCTCTGAGAAAATGATATCTCACATCAATGTGTTTGGTTCTGGAATGCTGAACCGGGTTGTTTGCAATACAAATAGCACTAGTGTTATCACAGAAAAGTGGAACACTCTTATAATCTAACCCAAAATCCCGCAAAGTGGAAACCATCCACAAAATCTGAGTGCAACAGCTAGCTTCAGCAACATATTCGGCCTCAGCCGTCGATTGTGCAACACTAGACTGTTTGCGGGAAGACCAGCAAACCAGTGAAGTAGCCAAAAAATGACAAGTACCTGAGGTACTTTTCCTATCAATCCTACACCCAGCAAATTCCGCATCGGAATAACCTCAAAGACACAAAGAGGAAGACGCAGAATACCAAATGCCAAATTCGAGGGTATGTTTGAGATACCTAAGAATGCGCTTTACCGCTTGGCGGTGCGAAGCTCATGGTGAAGCCTGAAAACGAGTGCACAGACACACTGCAAAGTGTATGTCCGGCCTCGTAGCAGTCAAGTAGAGGAGGGAGCCGATCATGCTTCGGAACTCCTTTTGATCTACGACTTCTCCATCATCATCAAGATCCAATGCTATAGATGTAGCCATTGGAGTGGCGAGAGGCTTCGCAATAGCCATGTCGAACTTCTTGAGCAGGTCCTTGGTGTACTTCGTCTGGTGGACGAATGTACCTTGTTTTCTTTGCTTGATTTGCAAAACAAGGAAAAAGGTGAGTTCGCCCATCATGGACATCTCGAACTCCCTGCTCATGGCAACTGCAAACTCGGCAACCAAAGCATGAGAAGAGCCACCAAAGATGATATCATCCACATAAATCTGGACTAGTAGGAAATCTTTGCCATGCTTGAGAGTGAACAGGGTTTTATCAACAGATATCATCAAATACCCCCGCTCAAGCAGAAAAGACTTAAGTGTATCATACCAAGCACGAGGGGCCTGCTTGTGTCCATAAAGAGCCTTGTGAAGTTTAAGGACTTTATGTGGGTATTTGGGGTTTTCAAAGCCAAGGGATTGTTTTACATGAACATCTTCGCTGATGAAGCCATTAAGAAAAGCACTTTTGACATCCATTTGATAGAGTTTGACTAACATCTAAGGGCTCGAAAGAAGCAACAAAAGCAGAATCAATGAAATGAGCATGAGAACGTGTTACCCTTTGATCAAGCTCACCAATGATCTGCTCGGGAGGATGCATCCTTTGAATATGATGTGGAGCCACACGGCGGGATGCAGTCTCCCCCTCAACTTGTGCGTTGGAGTGGTCCAAGATGACCGATGTCGAGGCAATTGCTTCGGGACCTTGTGCCGAAGTGGTTGAAGCGGGGTCGGCTTCGGGGGTTGATGTCGAGGGTAGTAGGGGTTCATCCTCAAAATCTCCGGGATCTTCTTCTTCGAAGATGGTCTGCTCCATGTCGTGTTAATTTGCCTGTTCAAAACTGGAACTAACAGAGGGGGTTGATTCATCAAAAGTCACATCACATGACTCGATGACAATGTTAGTCTCCAAATTATAAACACGATAAGAATGACCATGTGTAGTGTAACCCAAAAAGATCCCGTTAGAAGAGCGTGACTCAAATTTATCCAAATTTCCACGTTTTAGGATAAAGAAACGACAACCGAAGACTCGAAGATGAGTAACTTTGGGCTGTCTCCCAAAAGGTAGCTCATAAGATGTCAAGTTCAAAATTGAGCGCAAGAAGATTCAGTTTGAGATGTAACAAGCAATGTTCATGGCCTCAGCCCAAAATTTCCTAGGAGTCTTGTGCTCATCGAGCATCATCCTAGCCATCTCAACCGAAGTGCGATTCTTTCTCTCAACAACACCGTTCTGTTGAGGAACCCGCGGAGCAGAGAATTGATGTTCTATGCCATGCTCCATGCAAAAGTCAACAAAGAGACTATTCTTGAACTCAGTGCCATTATCACTTCGAATGAATTTCAATGCACCAGGGAGTTTAGTGAAAAGTCTCAAAGCCAAGCTCCGAAAGTGTGAAAACACTTCATTCTTGCCGGCAAGAAAGAAGACCCAAGAGTAGCGAGAGAAATCGTCGACAATGACTAGCACATACCACTTGCCACCTAAAGAATTAACCCGAGAAGGACCTACAGTGTCCATGTGGAGAAGTTCTCCGGGTTGTTCAGTCATCACCGTGGTGACTGGCGAGTGCGAAGCGACAATCATTTTTCCATGTCGACATGGAGCGCAAACTAAATTATTCTCAAACTTGAGCTTGGGCAATCCTCAGATCAGACCTAGGGCACTCAGACGAGCGAGCAACTCAAAGCTCATATGCCCTAGTCTCCTATGCCACTTCCAAAGCTCAAAAGTAGAATGTGCAACAAGACAATAAGAAGAACCAGATGACTCAAAAAAATCAGCTCCAAAAACTCTCCCAACTCTAAAGATCTTACAAACCACAACGCCATCAGAATTGAGTACTTGCGAAGTATTGCGATGGAATCGCACTTCGAAGCCCTCATCAAGCAATTGAGATATAGAAAGCAAATTGTATCCCAAGTTTTCAACCAAAGCAACATCTTTGAGAGTGAAATTTGAGTTGATTCTTACCACACCTTTACCTTTCACTCTACTCCTTCGATTGTTGCCGAAGGTGATATGTTCCTTTTGCTTGGTTGTGGTGAGGCTGGAGAACCATGCTGCATCTTCAGTCATGTGGCGTGAACAACCAGAGTCCATAATCCATGTGCCCTCTGTTGGGGGAAAATATTCCATCTTCAAGTTTATCGTAGCAACAAGATAAAGACTGGTGATTAAGATGATGTCCTATATATAATTTCGGAGATGCATCCAGTCAAGTTCGAAGTATGAAGACGGACTCTAGTTTGGAGTATATCTTCGAACGTAGACTCTTCCGAGAGCTTCTTTGCCAGCTAAGATGGAAGACTTATCTTCTTTCTCATTAGATTAGTCTTTTACCATTTTAGCCCTATTAAGGGTACCGAATAGTTTCCACTATGTCGGTTGTAATAGAGGGGTAAAAAGGTCTTTTCCTTAATGTTTGGGCCTATAAGTACCCCCCGTTTTACCCTGTAATGAGAACCGAATACAAGTTATTCAATACACACTTTCAGACTATTCTAAGTTATTATCCTTTTGGAGGCTTGGAATAGTTTCCTTCGCAAACACTTCGTTTGTTAGTTTCTAATTTTCAAAAACCTGTTAGCGTAATCTTTTACGCCAACAGTTGGCACCGTCCGTGGGGGCTGACATAATCTGGAGTCCAAGCCACCGGCTTGTAGGCATCCGTAAAAGAGCCCAAAACCACATCATACGGAGTCCAAGCCATCGGCTGGTAGACATCCGTAAAAAGAGTCCAAGGAGACCAAATCATGTGGAGTCCAAGCCACCGGCTTGTAGACATCCGTAAAAAGAGTCCAAAGAGACCAATGCGAACTCCAAACCACTAGTTTGACAGAATTCGCAAAAAAGAGCCGAAGGAGGCCAAAATAAAACAAAGTTTGAGCCATGAGCTTCAAATGTCTGTTAGGAAAGTCCAAAGTGACAAATTATCTAAGACACTAAAGTGTCCGGAAAGTTATCTCAAGTGATTTCTTTTCAAAAACAGAAGGTACTAAGTTGCCGTTCTTCAAAAAACAAATAGTTGAAGACATTTTATAAGATTTTAAAAGATCTTTAAATTACCGAGGGGCTCCGAACCCCCAAAATTGTACTCCTAAGTTTTTCTTTGTGCCTAACCATCTTTGAACACAGTTCAAAGTTGCTTACGCCCAAAGAGGGGCTAATAAATAGGGAGACAATTTTAAATCAATATTTATTATTTGAGCAAATATGATTACATCATGAAAAATTGGTATCTATACCAAGAAGGAATCGAAGACCTCTTCGATCTCTAGAGCTAGGGTTGGACCAACTAGTTCTAGTGCCGGGAGTTCTAACAACTTTGCGTTTAACTCTTCTACCTCCCTTTGAAGCTCTAAAGTCTTTTTGTTCTTGTTGAAGCTCGGCCCAAGTTCGAAGCCTTTCGGGACTTCTTTTCCTAGCTTCTAAGTTCTTCAGGCTTTTTACCTTGAACCTCATCTTCGTCTTTGGACCATATAATGTCTTCAGAAGACGAAGTTTCAAAGTTAACTTCTTTTTCTTCCTCTTTAATACAAGATAGTATATCTTTACTTATTTCGGACGTAATTGCTCCGGAACTATCTCAAGGAACTAGAAATCGAGGACGCTTGTGAAGTTTTAAGATATCGAAGGTAGCCC
Organism: Zizania palustris; assembly: GCA_019279435.1. NCBI lineage: Eukaryota > Viridiplantae > Streptophyta > Magnoliopsida > Poales > Poaceae > Zizania > Zizania palustris. Next base: position 20,519,066 of record JAAALK010000079.1, read on the forward strand.
ATAATAAGCGAAGTTCGTCGTTAACATCTAACACTTCGACATCTTCCATATGAGGCAAAGCCTAAAAACATGATAAACAAATCTTCATTCATAAATGTACATAAGCGTAATGCTTTACATAGTTGAAGATCCTAAGGTAATTCTAAACCTGCGGGTTTGGAGGAGGCTGACTGCAAAAAGCTTGGTACCGAGCCTGCTTCTGGCGTTGTCCTTCGTCAATCCAGGCCTTAATCGTAGAGCGACCTTTGACTCTCCATGAAGTTTGAAAGGCTTGCCAAGCAGCGGCCACACCTTCGGAGGGAGTAAGAAGCTGGTCGTCATCGAAGGTAATAGGACCCTCTCCTGCGCTCGGAGTTATCGATCGACCCAGATCTTCGTAGTAACAAAGTAGGCCAACAACAGCCACTTGTCCGGAGATTTCTCCGTTACGAATGCCTGCTGTCTTCATTTGCTTCGCTACTCCTTGAATCCTTTTCAGCCGACGCAGTAGGGAGATGTTGTCATCCGAAGGGAGCGTCCCAGTAGTACCGAAGTACTCCAGAACGCCTAGCAATTGGTCCATGACCTCCGCAGATACCTTCTCAGACTTCAGCTTATCTTCAATTAACACATCCTTCATCGAAGTTAGCTCTTCTATTACTCTAGAGAGCCTAGCCGCTTCCGTTGTTAAGGAATTCTTATGATTCAATAGCTGGCTAGCTTCTTCTCGGAGCCTAACAAGCTCGGCCCCCGCAGTAGCGTGCTCCGCCCGCATCTTTTCAATTTCTGCTCGAAGCACAATTTTTTCTACTTCGAGCTCCTTATTCGCAGCCTCCAAGCTTTGTCTAGCCCTGCGCTCCGTTGAAACCATGTTGTCCATGTGGACCACTCGACCTTCGGAGATAGTCAGATTTCGTTGAAGAGTGGCATTTTCCTCTCGAAGGCGAATGTTTCCACGTTTGTTGGAAATGTTCGCAGCCTGGGCCAAGACTGTTTGCTGCGAAAAGAAAAAACCAAGGTGAGAAATTATTCGTATATAAATTTGAATCTGTTTTGCAGATACTTCGTACCTGGTATGCTGCGCGTTCCATGGCAGCATTAAGCTCTGAACTCTCCGCCTCGCTTAAGATGGCCACCAAGTCTGTCTCCCTGACTTCGCGACTAGCTCGATCCAAAGGTTCGAGCAAAGTCTGACGCCCAGTTCTTCGCTCCAAGAAAGGAGCTAGAAGGGGGAGCATACTTAAGGATTGTTTGTCATCTTCGTTTGGCGAAGGTCCAGAGTGTTGAGCTGTAGTCTTCGGAGCCCCAGTAGACTGACCACCCTCAGTAGATTGGCTCTCGTCTGTTGACTCAGACGGAGTTGATCCTGAGCTCGGAGCAGGGAGGGGGTCCATCTTTCCTTTGCCTTTTCTAGGCCCCATTTGAGTGGCTCCTGGAATTGGCTCCGAAGTTGTCGAAGGTCCAGGAACTGTATCTTCGGGATGGACCTCTTCCATGGAAGCGGACTCTGTCAAAACAAAGGTATTATACATTGTATAATTTCACAAAAAAAGAGATAAAAGAATTATTCGAAGTTTACCTTCGACATTTTGGCGGCGGGTGAGCATTGGACTGCTTGGCGGATCGAAGGCGAGATCTTCGTCAGAATCAAGCATCAAATCTTCGACTGTCGGAGCATTTTCCTGAACAGTCATTGTTGCTTCATCCGGAATCGAAGCTACAGTGACTTCGATTCCACTCTCCTCCACAGGGGCTCCGTCCTGAGGTAAATCTTCTTGAACGGCCGGAGTCCTTGCTTGCTCAAGATTCTCTTGATACTCCGGCACGTTCGCAGTTTCATCAATTCGTACAACTCTTTAAGCTGCATCCTCATAAATCAACCTCACGAGTAACCTACCTTCATCCTCCTGAGAATCGGAGATTGAAGCTCTTGGGCTTGAAGGCGCGTGAACTTTTGGCTTTCGAGCCACCTTTTTAACCTGAGTCTTGGCGGAGCTCGAAGTTCTAGCTTCAGCTTTCCTCTTCTTGGGCCCTTTCTACGAAGGTACCCAATTCATCAGGGGGGCGGAGCGATTTCCAGCAGCCCCACACTCTGTTAGATCGTTCCCAACTTCCAACCAACTTAATTCTCAATTCTTTCTCGGTCGGAGTTGGAACGCCCAAAATCTTCTCCGAAGCCCGTACGATTTGTTCCGAAGTTATAGGGGCTGAAGAAGCTAAAAAACGAGTTAAGTTTGTTAATTCTTCGAATAAATATACATATAGTATGTTGTTCTCGAAGTTACCTGCAGGACTTGAAGTTGAGGAAATTTTTCGAAGACCGCCTTCCCAATCCTCTTCGAAGATGATAGGCCAGTTGGCTATCAGGGGAGAAATTTGAAGCCCTAGGAATTCTTCGGCTAAGTCCCGCATGCTCAAACGACGACTGATTTTTTGAAGCAAGCTCAAGCGAGCTTCGAGTTGGCCTAGATCCGGGTGCACTAAGGCTTCCTTTCGGAAGTGGATTTCTCGCAGAGGTCCAGCTAGGCGGCTGCTCGCCCCATCTTCGGCGTAAAACCATCTCAAGATCCAATCAGTATATCATCTAGCATTAATGGCCTTGGCAAGAAACCGGAGAGCATATTCATCCCGGAGTCTGAAGTTGATACTTCCGAAGGCCACTACTATCTTTTCACCTCCGGAGCCTACGAAGGTCTTCGGTTGACATGATGCTCTGTGTAGTGCTGCGAAGATCTCCGCTCTTCCTTCACAACCTTCGGCTCGCAACGCCCATTCGAAGATGGCAAGGCGTGCTACTGCATTCGGAGAGAGTTGGGGGAGGGTGACATGAAACAAGTCCAATACCTCCGCTAAAAAGTCGACTGCCGGAAGTCCCAACCAGCTTCGAAAAAAGCTTCGAAAACAACCACTTCTCCGGGTCTCGGTGATGGAATGATTTCCTTCCCAGGTTTGCGAATCATAACCCCAGAACTGATCTTGCCCTCTACTATGGCCGCAAGTGATTCTCTTCTGCAGGTTGAAGGCCCTAGTTGATAAGATTGATCCATATATTTTGTCGACGCTGGGCAGAGGTCTTGATGGCCAACATTTTGGGGATTTTCCCCCGCCGTCGCTATTGTTGCTGTTGCAGGTGTCGGAGCAGTCGCTGCCAATGTAGCGGCCGCCGCTGCCACCGCAACTTGCTGCCGAGTCAAGGTTGAAGCCGTTCCCGGACCCTTGAAGCTGGTTTTCGCCATTAGATCTCTTGGGCTGCTTTGAAGGAAAAGGAGAGGCTAGGGTTTGAGAGTTGGTCTGTTTGCACGAAAGCGGTGGAAAGGTACAAGAAAGGGTCAGGCCCTCTATTTATAGCTCAGACCTCAATTTTTTACCGTTTGCTTATGCCGTTTCGTATTCTTGACCGTTACTTTATTCTGGGATTAATGCATTATGTAACTTCCGTCAGAAGGAAAAAGCCAACGGCTATTTTTTCCAAGTCTAAAAGGACTTTCGGATTTCCCAAGTTAATTCTAAAATACTTCGAATGCAATTCATTTAGAAAATAATTTGAAGTTCGCGTCTCTATACATTGCGGAGGTGTATTGAGTCTGCTAATCTCTGCACATGAATATGTTTCCTTGCGTATACTGCTTCCCTAACATCACAGATTTAACGGAGAAGCGTATTCAAGGGGCTACTGTTGGGGGAAAATATTCCATCTTCAAGATTATCGTAGCAACAAGATAAAGACTGGTGATTAAGATGATGTCCTATATATAATTTCGGATATGCATCTAGTCAAGTTCGAAGTATGAAGACGGACTCTAGTTTGGAGTATATCTTCGAAATTAGACTCTTCCGAGAGCTTCTTTGCCAGCTAAGATGGAAGACTTATCTTCTTTCTCATTAGATGAGTCTTTTACCATTTTAGCCCTATTAAGGGTGCCGAATAGTTTCCACTATGTCGGTTGTAATAGAGGGGTAAAAAGGTCTTTTCCTTAATGTTTGGGCCTATAAGTACCCCCCGTTTTACCCTGTAATGAGGACCGAATACAAGTTATTCAATACACACTTTCAGACTATTCTAAGTTATTATCCTTTTGGAGGCTTGGAATAGTTTCCTTCGCAAACACTTCGTTTGTTAGTTTCTAATTTTCAAAAACCTGTTAGCGTAATCTTTTACGCCAACACCCTCCAAGCCTCGGTCCGACGCCTACACATGATAAGAAAATCTCGATCGCTCAGTGCTGGGGTGAGTGAATATACAACGAGGCATCCAACACTGAGTAATACGAGTAGTAGGCACACTAAAAGTAGACTGTCTACGCAGAGGATAATCTGAACGATGCAAAGTGCGGAGTCTAGCTACATGCTGTGATCCAAAAGCATGATGAGGTCTCCTACTCTGATGAGGTACAAAACTACTCGCCCAGGGTCTACCACCATATGGAACATGCTGAACACCTCGAGAAGCAAAACCTCTCCGAGAAGTACGAGGAGCCTCGAAAACAGGATGAGAGTAAAACTCAGATTCATGCATACCTAAAGATGGGTAGTGCATGTTCTAGAACCTCATCGTTTGAGAGCGTCGCTCATCCTTGATCCGACGAAAACAGAACCCAACCAAGTGACCCGCCCTCTGACAGTAGGAACAATGAAAAATTCTCCTAGGGGCAGTCTCATGGGTCATAGGAGCAATCCTCACAGTCTCCTTGGGCTTCTTCTGTGTGGTTTTCTTGGGAGGAATTTTCTTTGCAGAAGGAGTGGTTTTCTTTGGAGTTCGGGTAGACTTTTTGGTTGATGGAGTGTCTAACAGGGCTCTTTCTTTCTCTAAGGTAGTGGGTGAGGTAAAAACAGTTTTGTTCTCATTGTCTGAGGGAATCCTCTCAAAACCCAATCCCAGAGCTAAACCTACCCTATCAGCACACATCTTGGTCTTGGCCAAGAGCAAATCCATCCTACCCTATCCCTCAGAGCATTTGTTAACCACAGAGAGAAGGTACTCATTCTTAGTCATAAGGTTTTCAGCTCGCTCTCTAACAGTGCCTAGCTGGTCCTTAATGGTTATGCAAGTGTCACATACAGGTTGCACATCCTTAGAACTACCGGCCCTCTCCAATCTAGCCTCTAAATACTGAACATGCTTATCACGTAAATTAAAGCTCTCACGTAATAAGGGGCAGTTCATGCTTTCAATTATATCAGGAGGACTAGAATCAACCATCAAAAGCTACTTCTGTGCAGTCTCAAGCTCAGAAAGTGTTTGAGCATGCACAGAACACAACTGAGCAAGCTCACCCATGACAACAGTGCAAGATTGACATTCAGCATCATTAACTCTAGACTTAAGCATGGCATAATCAGTAGAAACAGATTCTAGCCTAAGTCTAAGGTCTTTTCTATCTCTAGCGGCTTGCACAAGTAATCTATCCTGACCCAGAAATACTTCATTTAGTTCATCTAATTTAATTGAAAGCTGGTCATAGGATAGTGGTACCTCAGATGAATCAAGCTCATCGCCACTATGATCACTGTCGGCCATGAAGTAGAGGCCGGTGAAATCTCATCCCTTCTTGTCCTTCTTCTCCTCCTTCCTTGGGAACTCCTCCTCCTCAGAGCTCAACTCCTAGTTGAGGAAGTGTTGATGTCGCTGAGAGCAGCAACAAATGCTCTGGAAGCGGCTTTGGCTACTCTCTTAGCCACCTTGCCGCGCTTGCCCTTCACAAAGGGTTTCCTTTCCTTCTTATGGTATTTGGGGCACTCACTCTCATCTTTCTTCCTGAGTTTAGGACAATTGATCTTGATGTGAGAATTGTCGCCACACTCAAAACAACCACTAAAACCACTTCTCCTCTGATCCCATCTTTCATGATGAAAACGGGTGAACCTTCTGGCAATGAGAGCAAGCTCATCATGATCCAGAGTATCCACCAGCTCCTTAGTGACGGAGACCAGGGAGGACAAAGCAAAACCATCTGTAAGAACACAAGTGCCAGATGTGCTTGGTTATGCAGTGGTGCCACAGCTAGTGCTAGAAACTAGTGCCAATGGCTGTGGCAAAGAGTTCCTATGCACTGCAAGAGATGCCTTGGCAATCTCTGTGGACTTCAGCTTGCTGAAGAGCTCATCACAGGTCAAAGTTTCTTAACCTGCGGACTCCTCAATGCTGGATATCTTCACTTCCCATATGCTACGATCAAGAGCATAGAGAAGCTTGATAGCCCTATCATGATCATTGTAAGCAAGCGTCCCGTTGGATCGCAAGTTACTCACTATCGCATCAAAGCGAGAAAACATTGCATCTATAGATTCACCCGGTGCCTGTGCAAACAGCTGATACTGTTGATTGTATGTGCTTTGGCACCTGGCCTTAATCTGTGTAGAGCCCTCATGAAAGATAGTGAGTGTAGTCCAAATCTCCCTAGATGTCCTAAGGTGCTGCACCCTATCAAACTCACTTCTACTCAAACCAATGAACAGTATTTTTCTAGCCTTGGAGTTGGCATTATACTGATCCTTCTTTGTTTGAGAGGTGTGAGTTTCAGGGATGGAGTATTGTGAGTCCACAATCTCCCAAATTGCATTTCCTTGGCTTAGAAAGTAAGCCTCCATGCACACTTTCCAGTATGCAAAGTCCGTCCCATCGAACAGAGGTATTTTACTAACTCTGTCCATGTCACCAACAGATCACAAAACCGATTAAGGTCAACTGGTGATCTTAACCCGCTCTGATACAAATTGTTGGACCAAAAACGGCGACCAAAGGGGGGGTGAATGGGAGCTTTTAAAATTTCACACTAAAAATAGCCTTCTATTTTAATTCTGTCTTCTGCGGAATAGGCTTCGAACACACCCTTCGAAGTTCTGGTTCAGAGGTATTTTACAGCTCCGAAATCAGGCTTCGCAAAGAGCAAAAGTTCGAAGCCAAGAAGACTTCGCACCACCCACAACCCCGAAGATTCAGATTTGCTAAGTCAGTGCAGGCTCCGCACACTGGGTGCCTTCGAGCAGGCTTCACACTTCACCGTTCGCAAGAGCAGACTTCCCTCTGCGGACTTCAACCAAATACTTAGAGATAGCAACTGGTTCTAGGCTTTGTACTTCGAAGGTCTAAACGCAAACTGAACACACATCGCCGAGGACTTCGACAAGGGAATAAAACGGGCTTCGATCTAAGCCAAGAACAGTGCTTCGCTAGTAATCAGAGAGGTCTAGCCTCCAATTTACATAGAGCGAACAGACACTGAAAAACACACTTCACACACACAAACCTCTCACACACTTCTCCAAAAACACTCTAGTACAATAACTCAACACAGGAAGAAATGAGACACAGAGAAATCAACGCATGCAGTGTGAAGTAAGCATACAAGTTCAAGCAGTAAATGAAAACAGAATCAAAGTTTCATTGCTTGAACAGGGAACACAAAATGAACTCACAGACTGAATACGTGTGTGGCGGCTAGCATAGGAGTTCTACAATGGCTGCTCAAAGTGTTGATGTGACCTAGCTAGCTTCCACTATTTATAGGCACTATTCAGCCCTGTGAATAGACTACTTTACCCCTAGGGTTTACACCGGTTTTGTCTCATCAGAACAGGGGGTACAGTTGGTAGTCTACTTTATTTGGATGCTTCTTCTATCAACTTCGCAGAGCAGACACGGTCAGTCTTTGCAGTCTTGGATTCTTCTGAAGCCCCCCTTCGCACGTGAGGGGTGCGGTAGCTTCGGTGAGAAGCCTTGAGCCTGACGGCCTTCGCTTCACCGAAGTCAGCCTTCGATACAATGACGGTTTTGTGCCGTAGCCATCAAAGCCCTTGGGCCCTCAAACCAACACCTCCGGAGTGGACCACCATGGCTTCGCAGCTTCTCCCAGCTCGAACTCCGTCAGTCCGTGTACCGAAGCCATGCATGGCTGAAGTACCTCAAGTCAGCCTCACTCCGATGCCCCACCTTCAGAGTACCACCCTTCGAAGTCCCTCCTTCGTCCAAGGCCTCCGCATGAAGCATTCCATGAGCACTTCGTCGTAGTGTCTCTCCCCGAGCACACGCCTCGATGAACCTTACCTGGACCATGCCTTCGATGCACCTCGACTTCTGAGACCTTCATCGGGTATACCTTCGAGTGCCTCCCTCCGGAGCACACTTCGAAAGCCCTGCCTCATTGCTGAGGACTTTGTCCACCATACTCCGAAGTCACTCCATTCGGAGTACCCTTCGAAGTGCCTCGCCTCCAAGGATTTCGTCTCGGAGTACCTTCAGCCGGAGCCACACTCCGCACTCTCTGCTTTCTCCTGGTGCACCTCGACCCTAGGTCTGACCTTGACCCCTCACAGCCTTCGTGACCGAGCTCCCCGCTCGCCTGGCATCAGGCCTCCCGCTTGACCCAGGTTCACTTGCTGCAAACCGTCCGTCGCCTCCGAAGTCACCTACGCACCACAAACAGACAGACAGGTGTATCCAGTACCTCGGAGACCTCTCCAGGTAAGCAACCTTTGGCACACACTCTGGTGTACCACCCAAAGTACCGAGACCTTCGGTACGACCCAGTTATTGTGTACTGTCGGACCCCTCTGATAGGCACACTCTGCTGCAACAGCCACAGCAAACAGAACCACCGAACCCTTCAGTGAAACAACCTCCAAACCCCTTCGGAGGGACCCCTTCGAATCAGAGGATAAAATCTGTCAATCACTGCATCACAGACTCTAAAACCAACCCTTGGTTTCTCACTACTTTATAATGGATGGCATCGATAGACACATCGACCAAAGCAACCTGGGCCGAAGTATCTGCTAGTATGACTTCTATATCATCGCTGTCCCACTGAATTAGGAATTGGTGCAAAGTAGATGGAATACAACAATTTGCATGAATCCAATCACGCCCAAGTAGCACATTGTAGTTACCTTGCACATCGAGGACAAAGAACGCCACCATCAACGTCTTGTTGCCCACCATCAGCTCCAAAGAAAGCATGCCCTTGGCCTCGGAGCTCTCTCCGTTGAAGCCATTGAGCGTCAGGTTGGTCCTCATCAGGTCATCTTCATTCTTCTCGAGCTTCTTCAACAGAGAGTACAACATCAAGTTGACGGTGGCACATCCATCTACAAGCATCCTCAAGATCGACTTCCCGTCGATGTGCCCCTTAACGTAGGGAGGCTTCAAGTGGCGAGTCGTATCCTCGAGCTTCTTGAAAATGGCCTCCCAAGGGCCGAGGCTTAGCTGAGCAACCTCGACCTCATCCTGTGGAAGAGCAAAATTAGCGGGTAACATGACGAAGTTTATGTCCATCGCCTGAGGAGTGGGCCCCTCAGAGACCGGCATGTATTCATCATCCATCATTTCATTCTCGTCGTCGCTTGTAGTAGGAGCTGGGTTGTTTGCGGCAATTGGCTTTGGCTACCATACTGGTTTCTCTACTGGTCAGGGACGAATCTCCTCGAACACAGCGTCTCGTTCGTCCTCGGCCTTCTTCTCGTGCATTTCCTAAGCTCGAAGATGTTGTAGGCGCCTCTTTTGGGACTTGGTCATACCTAGGGGTGCCCACGAAGGGTGCGGCTTAGTACCAGGCGCCACAACTTTGTTCCTGAAATTTTTGGCCAAATGGGAATTTCCCGAATCAGCCTCAGTAATTTTGCGATTGGCGGAACCCTGCTCCTATGTACTGTCGGTCAGACCGGCCTTACTGGGCCAGTCTGACTGGGCTCTGTCAATTGGACTAGCCATGGTGGGCCGGTCGGACCGACTGGTGTCGGGCACCTACAAACAGTTGGTCGGACCAGCCATAGTAGGCCGGTCGGACCGGGGTACTGAGGGCGGTTCGACCGGCCTTGCGGCTGTGGTCGGACCAATTGGTCCCTGCTTGGTCTCCTTTTGTGGCTCACCTCCGTCTTGTTCTGCGGAGGCCGCCTTAGGGATTGGGACATCCTGGGACCCCACCTTGACGATGATAACCTCAGACACCGACTCTGTACGTCCTCGTGGCACGATGGATAGTCTGTTGAAGACATCGCCTCTTGGATCACTCACCTAAACCTGCATGTTATAGAACTCGGGTGGCACGAATGGAGCAATATAATATGGGGAAGGGTACCCGAGAGGTGGATAGTAGCAAGGAGGCCACTGTGCCATCGATAGATGATATGGTGGCAGAGGGAAAGTTGGCTCCAATGGCCTCGTCCATTGTGGGCTGAACCCACTCTTCTGAGGAGGGTCCGACCTTGCTGGAGGTCCTGGTCAAGCGTTCGTATTCTTGGCCCTCTTCTGGTACTTCTGGAGTAGCATGCCGTATTTCAACTTCGGCTTCTTGCGAGTCGCAGCCGAAGATGACGAGCTAGTGTTCACCTTCCACACTCCTACATTAGTGTTCTTCGGTATGAGCGTGTGTGGGCGTGGTTCTCTGTTCACGACCTCCTTCCCCTTACCGGACTCGGCCTGCTCAGGCCGAATCAGCACCTTCTTCCCATCGAGATCAATATTGTTCATGGGAAAGCGGTCCTGGTCAAGCTTCATCTTGGGGTTTGTATCTAGCTTCAACTGTCCTTCTTCTATGGCTGATTGAACCTACCGATGAAAAATGTTGCAATCGTTTATAGAATGGGAATGAGAATCATGCCACTTACAATAATCCCGTGTGTACGGGATGGTGTCGAAGCGATTAGTGTACGACTTGCGATAAAACCTAACCGGACCCCTGGGTGTCCAACCCACATATTCTCTAAACAATGTGCGAATAAGCTCGTCAAAGTCATCTACGCCTACTGCTTGCGCGCGTCTCTCGTGTGCGGGCGCGACACACGGTGATATATCATGATGTCAGCCGTGCGGCTCCTCCTCTCGTGGTTGCTCGCGATACGAGATGTAATCGGGCTTATGCGGGTGTGCGGGAGTAGGAGGTGCGGGTACCGTGGGATATGGTAGCGTAGGTGCGGGTGGCGGTGCATATCGTGTAACAAGGGCGGTCTAACCATCTATAGGTCCGGTCTGACCGAGGGTGTGATGGCCGGTTAGAACGGTCTGATGGCCGGTCTAACTAACAAGGCCATATGTCATCTCGACCATGGATGGTGTGACCGTAGATGCTATGGTCTTCCCGGTACTCCCGTCGGTCCTACTGTGTATGTGGTGGATATGGGGTACACTAACTATTGGGGTTGGGGAAGCGGCCTCAAAAAAGCCGAATCTCCTAAACATTGCCTCCATCTTAGAGTCAATCATGGCCTCTACGTGGTTTTCAACAGTAGAGCTAATGGCCTGGTCTACTGACGTGGCTATTTTTTTCTCAATGTCCTAGGAGGACAGTTGAGGGGATGATAGTTTTACCTTAGCTCCGGAGAGATCGGGGACATCGATGTCGCGCTTGACGAAGCCTCCACGGGTCTTGGTGAAGTAGCCAAGAAAAAGAGTTAGTAGTCCCCTTGTCCCAGCCTCAAGTTCCACTCTATCCTCCTCAGAGAGGTCGTCGAGGGTGGGGACGATGATGTTGCTATCATCTATCTCTGAGCTCCCCACCAGATTCATCAACATCAAGGGTCCCGTTGATTTAGAGGTAGTGGGTGTGCCCGCCGCCGATGTAGAAGTGCTTGTCATGTTAGTCCCTAGCGGAGTTGCCAAAAAGTGTGTTGACATGAAAATGCGCTAAACACACGGACATCGATTCGGTGATCCAAAAGCGTGCAGATATTTACGAGTAAACCCCTAAACGGAACACAACGCTGACACCTCGTTCTGACGATCGGTGTTCCGACGATCCTTAAACAGTGGTAAGGAAATAATGGAGTCGCCAGATAATCAAATAATATTAATCTAAAATTATTCAATTAACTGATGTGTGAGAAAATAGCCTAAAATAATTAAACCAGCCAGAATAGGTTGTTTCAACCGAGGGGCCTAGCGGTCATACCGGCCAAGGGAAGCCGGTTGGCTTGACGCTATGCCGCTGGTTAGACTGGCGGTGCGTAGTATTTGGCCGAAGAGGGCTTCGGCGTGCGCTGCGAACGCTGACTTCTACCCTTCGACCGGTCGGACCGAGGCTATACCTCCAGTCGGACCGCGGATGGCCGAAGGGCCTGAAGGTACTCTGACGCGAAGTGGCCTTCAGTGTGAAGGGGTCTTTGGTGCCTCGATCAGTCAGACCGGTAGTAGGATCCGATCGGACCGAGTGATCCACTTCGGTTGAACTGAGGGCTTTGATCTGAAGCACTTCGGCGCGAAGTGTTCTGGCGCAGTGCCCCTGAACCGACGTCATGAAGCTTGGTCAGACCAGCCTCGTATTGCCAGTCGGACCAAAGCATGCCGGCGTGTCAGTTGACCGCACGACACAGGCCGGTCAGACCAGAGGTGTGCCGCCGGTCAGACCGACGACTCCTGGAAGATGGCCTCTGGGACTCCGCGACCATCTTCCCGTGGATGACTTGCAGCAAAACTTCTCGAGGAATATGGGGGAGATGAAACACTGCAAAAATACCATGAAACAAAAGGTAATTCGGCTAAGAGAGTGAATTGCCAGTAAAAACTGATTAAATGATAGAAATTTGTCACGTGGATGAAACAGACGATTCACGAGCGAACTGACAAGGACTTACCGTGATTACGATGCAGCGGACGGAGAGCTTTCTGTGCAAACTCATGAAGATCTACGTGCTGAATTGAATCTCGGGCAAGAAAGTAAAGGTACGATTCAAAGAGGTAATAGATTGGATCTATTAGGATTTTTGGAGTCTCCTTGAATTGGCCTTGCCTTTATTTATAGAGGTTGGTCATGAGTTCCTAGGTCTAATTTGAGTTAGATATGAGTTCCAAGTCATCCAAAATTAATTAGGGATAAAAATACCTCGAAATAAGCCATTTAGAGTTGGACTTGGGTTGGGTCAGTCTGACCCGGCCTACATGGCCAGTTGGACCGGCCTTTGCCAGGTCTTGGCATATTTTTGGTATAATTTCCCAAAATTGGTATTTTGACAAATTTTAACTATTAATGCCATTTTTTTGCTATCAATAGAACCCACGAGCCAAAGCAAAGCAAACATATGCATCTCACATCAGTCGAAGCACCTCACTAGACCCAACAAAGGAATACTTTAGCCTGCCTTCATTTCATCTTTTCTTGGTGAGAACAAACAACGTGCAATCTTGAAAGTAAATCTTCCAACGCTCAGAAGAAAAGATGATGTAGTTACTATGTAACGTGCGGTGGAAGAGCTGCTTGTGATGGCAGCGTCTCACACGTGGATGAAGATCTGTGTGTGATGACGGCATATCGAGCATGGATGAAGCGCTGCTTGCATTTGCGACAGGCGCAAGGAGGAAAACAATGATGGTGGCATGCGCGAGGAGGAAGTGGTCTGTATCGATAGGCATTTACAGTAAAGTTGGGCTGTAAATGTGTTTTCATTAGGCCTGGTAACATGTTTTTTGGATCCAGTTACAGCCCAACTTTAACAAACATAATTAACATTTTTTGTTAATGCTGTAATCGAATACAGACTAAGAGGCTGTTTGGTTGTGCTATTTTTAGTTTGTAACAAATCATGACGCTAAGGAAAAACGTTATCTGTGTTTGTTTGGGCCAGGCTATAATCAGAGTAAAGGAAATCGATACTGGGTTTAAAAGAAATGGATTACAGCCCAAAACAGGGGCAAACCCTTACCGTTATCATCCTTTGTCATCGATCCCTTCACATGCATAGCCAGGGACGGGATGCACACGCCGCTGCCCCGACGTATCACACATGCCGCTGCCCCGACGTATCACACACGCCGCCATCCTGAGGACTCTCGCGCGTCGTCGTCCCGACGTCTCCCGCGTGCCACCACCCCGATGTCTCGCACAAGGAACTACCTAGGGTTTTTCTCCTACCTATAAATTGCTGGTACATTTGCCATTTCCCCTTGGCTCCACTCGTGCGCCTGTGCAGGCTTTTATTTTACTGTTGTTCCTCATATTTGTGTGGCCTGCTCAGATATGTACTGTCGATCGAGCTTCCATGTTCCAATGTTGCATAGTGTAGTCCATATGGAAGAAAAGAATCATTATGTTTGTTTGTCTAGTGTCCTTATGTATGGTTCTATCCAGATGATGACAGTATGTAGTTCATGATAATTGGAAATGGAATTTACAATTTTGAATTGATTTTTTGCACGGTTATTGATAATGTGATTCATGGTTATTAATTGTAATATGGAATAGATGGGTACCTAGGGTCTTAGCTTCAATTTTTCTGTGTGATAGCTGATGGGTATACATTCATTGAATCACATAATTTTTAAATGATATGGGCTTTCTTTGATAAATTTGTATTTTTTTAAATGTGATATATCAAATTAGTGATGTTTATTTCTTTGTTACTTTCATAGCATGTGGCATGCACAGCCGAAGCTAGCATTTTGTGTGCATTGATCTTGTTTATGACACGATGGCATTAGACTTAGGAAGTCAATTCATGATTGTGTTTCAGATCATGATCTACATAATGCATTCCTTATATTTTAGTCTCTTTGTTTATTATGAGGTAGGGAATAACAAAATAGAAGAAAAAAATAGGGGATACGACCGCCACCTTGTTTCCTCACCAAATCAACTCCCTGTAGTGAAGGTACAAGATCATTCTTAATCCCATAGTTTCTTGTGTGAATCAGTGAGGTTGCAGAAATATTATGTTTGCATAGGTGTTTTTATTATATTACTAGGGTTCATTTTTGTTGAAGCATGAAAAAGAACTTAAAGCCCTAAAAATGATGTTTGGTTATAAACAGGAACCAAAAATGTTCATCAGATCACTTATGTTGAACATTTTTAGTTTGTTTCTTAGTTTACAGACTCTAATTCATTTTAAGATTGTGTAGCTATTGATTGATTGAGTTTCACGATTTAAAGCTAAAAGTTGAATTGTTTATGAGCATATATTATGTACTTTATCATTTATTACAAATCTTCTAGTAGCTTCAATTTTTTCTTAACTAGATTTGTAGATTATTATGGCTCGCCTTCCGTTAAATGTGAAAACACGAAGGAGAAATATGGCTTCTAGAAATATGATGGTAGCTATTATACTAATGTTAATAACATATTATTGTTGTTTGTAATTCAATATAACAAAAAATGTTGGAAGTTAGAGAGGAAAATTAGAATTAGAGAACTTAGAAGTCAACACTTATTCTAACTTATCGAAGAGAGTGACATTGCTTCCTGTTGATAGCAAAAATTGGCATTAACGGTTGAGATTGTCAAAATATCAATTTTGGTAATTTGGGCCGAAAAATACACATGTCCTAGGTTGGGCTGAAGCCCTACAAGGCCGAAGGCCCACAAAACTATGGGCTTCAGAAGCTTCCGGCAAGTCCTGCAGCCTTCGGCCCGAAGGCCTTCGGAGGCCTACTCCGCCGAAGCTTCTACCCGAGGAGCAGGCTTCGGCGGGCCTAGCCGAAGGCCCACTCCTGGAAGAGTTAGAGATTGAGTCTGATTTTGACTAAGTCTTTTCACGCGTGATTAAGACAAATCTTATTAGATTAGGCTTAGAGATTAGAAGTCTAGCCCCTATAAATATAGGGGCGAGGCCGGTTCAGAACCCCCAACACAACTCAACCACAAAGCCCTAGCTTTGAACCATACTTTACTTTACCTAATCTATGGCTCCGGCTGCAGCTTTTGCCAAGATATCTATGGCTCCGGCTGGAGCTTTTGCCAAGATATCAGCTTGTGCATTGTCAGCTCTTAGGATGCTTCGAACAGATATCCCTTTAAATACTGCTTCAATCATTCGGATTTCTTCTAGATATTTAGCAAGTTGTGGATGCCGAACTTGGAAAATTTTATCAACGTGCCCTGCTACAATTTGGGAATCTGTTTTTATAACAACTCTTAAAGTTGAGCCTTGTAGAGAACATTGCTTTCTGTCCTGAAGGTGAAATTATCACCGTTCCGATACCTGCTCCGGATGTTTGAAAATCTCCATCGGAGTATATGGTCTGTATTCCTTCAGTTGATTCTTCTAGAGCTCAAACTATAGATGGAGTCCATTCTGCTACAAAATCAGCCACCACCTGTGACTTGATTGCTGGTCTTGCTACAAAAGAGATGCTGAAGGGTGCTAGCTCAATGACCCATTTTCCAATTCTTCCTTTAGAATCTTTGCTTCAAAGCATATCTCCCAGGGGATAAGAAGTTGATACAATTACATTATGTGCTAGAAAATAATGTCGTAATTTCCTCGAAGCCATCACTAGAGCATAAGTGAATTTTTCCAACTCTGAGTATCTGGTTTTTGCTACAGATAAGGCTTCTGATACAAAATATACTAGATTTTGTACCAACTTCCCATTGAAATCCATTTCTCGAACATGGACCACACTGACAGTGGAGCCCGTAGCTGCAAGATAGAGGAGAAGAGTTTCATTTGCAATGGGCACAGTGAGTGTTGCAAGGTTGCTGAGATAATCTTTAATATCATCAAAACTCTTCTGGCACTCCGGTATCCACGCAAAATCTTCGGACCCTTTCAAGGCTTTGAAAATTGGGAGGCTCCACTCTGCAGACCTTACCAGAAATCTGCTAAGGGCTGTGAGACGTCCGGCAAGCTTCTGAACTTTCTTCAAATTTTTGGGCGGAGCCATTCTCAGCAGTGCACTTATTTGAATTGGGCTACCTTCAATCCCCCTACTCGAAACTAAATACCCTAATAATTTCCTAGCTTGAGCCTCGAAGATACATTTTTTGGGGTTGAGGTGAACTCCACATGCTCGGAGGCTCTCAAAAGTTTCTGCTAAGTCTAGGCTATGTTGGTGCTTTAAAGCACTTTTTATTACAATGGAATCCATATATGCTTCGAAATTACGGCCTATTTGGTGACCTAGAGCTTTTGCAATTAATCTTAAAAAAGTTGCCCTAGCATTTCTTAAGCCAAAGGCATTCTTACATAGCAAAAGACTCTCGAAGCAGATACAAAGCTTGTCTTGGCTTCGTCTTCGTGTTTTAACCATATTTGATGATATCCGGAGTACGCATCGAGGAAGCTGAAGAGTTCAGAGCAACAGTGGAGTCAACTAATTGATCAATGCTGGGCATGGGGTAGGGGTCACATGGGCATGCTTTATTCAGAGATGTGAAGTCAATGCACATGTGCCACTTGCCGGAGGCCTTTTTCTTGATGAAGACCGGGTTTACTAACCACTCCGTATGAGCCACTTCTCTAATGATCCCGGCTTTCCACAATTTTTCCACTTCTGCTTTAGCAAGGTTTGCTCTCTCCGTTGACAATTTGCAGAGCCCCTGGTGAATAGGTTGAACCCTTGGGTTGACTAGTAGACTGTGCTCAATGATACTTCGATCAACTCCACGAATGTCTTCATCGGACCAGGCAAAGACATCTAAATTTTCTCTAACTACTTATTCTAGCGAAGTAGCGATTTCTAGAGGCAATTCCTTGCCAAACTTGATAGGATAATCTTTGCCGTCTTTTACAATGATTTTTGTTAGAATTTTTCCTTCGGGGCTTTGCCTAGGGGAGGACATCTTCGATAATTCACTTGACGTAGGGATATCCTCCGAATGGTCTTGCATATTATTTATCTATTGGGGATCAAGAGGTGGACCATAACCGTACTCTGCCCTTTGTGCTACAGCTTGGTCACCGAAGACCGTAAGCACTCCTCCTTGCGTGGGCATCTTCAAGCATAGATAATTATGACGTGCCATAGCTTAGAATTGATTTAACATGCCCCTTCTGAAGATGACATTATAGGCATAGGGGGCATCAACTACGTTGAAAATCACCTCTTCCATTCTAGCCAAGAGCCCCTCTCTGAAGGCAACCTCGAGGCCTATTTGGCCGAGGGCATCAATATGGGGTCCCGCCATCAACCAACACTCTTCGGTCTTCCGTTCTTGCAATATTAGCAGTGATAACAAGAGGTTCCGCATGAGGGAATTTTATACCCGCTGCATTGACTGGGGAGAAAGATATGAGCATGTGGGACCATTTAGACATTTTAACATCTGACGAAGAGGTCCCAATGTGTCCTACTTCGTGAACATACTCCCTCCTTTGCCATTTTGACATGCTGCCCAGACTTCCTCCTCTAGAGATGGGAAGAACCACTCTTTTGTCGTGGTCTTGTGTATCTTCTTGCTTCGGCGGAGGCATAACACTGGCCACCGAAGATTGTTTTGGGGCTTTGAAGCTGTCTACATTTCCGACGGTTTGTATCGGCTCTGGACGTGCCTCGGGAGGGGCTCGGTTGGTAGTGCCTCAACCAGAGATCCTCTCAAGGTACTCGCTCCTTAGAGCTAATATAGACTTACATGCATCGGTAGCATGGCTTCAATTTTCAACGTGAACACAGCAGAAGAAGGCTTGGCCTTTGCCAGCCGGCTTCCCTGGCGGCCTCCAGCCGCTAACCTTGCTTCCCGAAGCTTGCGGATTCTTAAGGGGAAATTTCGACGAAGAGGGAGCAATGTTCAAAACTTCGGTGCGAGGATGTTTTTCCCTCTTTGTCTGTCATGCTGATTGTTGAAGTGGTACCCTTGTGAAGGAGTTGAAGTCTTCACTTCAAGCTTAACTTCTTGGATGGTTGGTGGAGACGAAGCCGTCCTTTGGAGCGATCCCTCCTCTGACCTGGCATACTCCTCAAAGTAGGCCATTAATTGCGCTACTGAGGAAATATGCTTCTGGTGAAGCCTATTGTTGGGGGAAAATATTATATCCTCAGGGTTATTGCAGTAACAGGACAAAGGCAGGCAATTGAATCAAAGGTTTCCAACGTGTATCTTCGGAGATGCATTGAAGCAAGTTCGAAGTATGATGACAGACTCTAGTTCGGAGTATATCTTCGAACTTTGGCTCTTCCGAGAGCTTCTTTGCCAGCTAAGATGGAAGACTTATCTTCTTTCTTATTAAATTAGTCTTTTACCATTTTAGCCCTATTAAGGATACCAAATAGTTTCCACTATGTCGGTTGTAATATAGGGGTAAAAGGGTCTTTTCCTTAATGTTTGGGCCTATAAATACCCCCCATTTCACCCTGTAATGAGGACCGAATACAAGTTATTCAATACACACTTCTGAACTATTCTAAGCTATTATCCTTTCAGAGGCTTAGAATAGTTTACTTCGCAAACACTTTGTTTGTTAGTTTCTAATCTTCAGAAACCTGTTAGCGTAATCTTTTACGCCAACAGTTGGCGCCGTCCGTGGGGACCCTAGTCCAAAAAACTTCGTTCTCTACCAAGTTCTCAAACCATGCCTCCTAAGCGGAGTGCAGGTGCTAATCCTGTTCGGAGGTCCCCTCGGACCTCTGGAGCAAGATCTTCAGACACAGTCTAGGTCAGAGGACCTTTGATGTTTTCTCCACCTCAAACTCTGGAAGGGATTCCCCTTCCCCGAGCATACGGAGTTCCTCCGCCAACTCCATCTATACTTCGGCCAGCCGGATTCCTTCTTCCACCTCAAGTTCCACTTCGAACCGATCCCTACAGTTCTCAAGACCCGGAAGATCCTTCCGGAAGAGATGAAGACGGTCTTGGTGATATGGCCGCTCAAATGGCCAGTCTCCAAGCTGATGTAGCAAGGTGGCGGCAAGAAGCCGCGAATAGGCTTCGTTCTCAAGCGACCCCAACCATTCCTGAAGTGCCCGAAGACGATGACCTTATTTATCCCGAAGCCTCGGAGAATGCTTCCTTCGACACTGAGTCTCCGCTGCATCCTGAGTTGCAGAAAGTACGCTTCGACCCTAAGTTCAAAACTTCGAAGCTTTGCAAGTATGCCGGAGATGAAGATCCTGGAGAATTCGTCCATTCTTATGCTTTAGCAATTGAAGCGAATGGAGGAGTGCGGAACACTATGGCAAAATGTTTCCCCCTAGCTCTTCAAGGAGTTGCATTGCGGTGGTTTTGGTCCCTGAAGCTAGGATCAATCAGTTCATGGGGGCAGTTGAAGAAGAAGTTCATGAGTAACTTTCAGGGTACCTTCGTACCCCCTATGTCAACAGGAAGTCTTTTCCAGGTGAAGCAGCTCCCTGGAGAGACCTTAAGACAATATTTCAAGCGCTTCGCTCATACGAAGTCGCAAATTCGGGGGTTAACTACGTCTTCAGTAGCTGACACAGCTCGAGAGGGAGTTATTCATCCAGGCCTCCTTGATAAACTTCATCGGAAAAGCATATCTTCTGTTTCTCAGTTGATGTCTTATTTCGAAGAGTATGCAAGGTCAGAAGAGGGATGGCTTCGGAGAACTGCTGCAACTCCGTCAATACTGCAAGAAGTCAAATTGGAAGTTAAAACTTCAGCACAGCCGCAAGGGCCTAGCTTCGAAGTTCAGCATGACAGGTGTAGGGGGCAAAAGCATCCTCGTTCAGAAGTTCTGAACATCGCACCCCCAAAAAAGTTGCCCAAAGAGCTCCGCAACATTCAGGAAGCAAGACCAACGGCTGGAGGCCGCCAGGGAAACCGGTTGGCAAAGGCCAGACCTTTTTCTGCTGTATCCATGGTGAAAACCGGAGTCACACAACTGATGCGTGCAAGGCTATACTTGCTCTAAGAGGAGAGTATTTGGAAAGAACTTCGGGTCGAGGCACTACTGACCGGGTTCCAGCTGAAGTGCATCTGGAGCCTGTCCAGGCTGTGGCGCGGATAGAGAACTTTGATTCGGCAAGACGCCCTCCGGTGGTCAATATTATGCCACCTCTGAAGCAAGAAGAAGGGCAAGATCGAGGAAAAAGAGTAGTCCTCCCCATCTCCGAAGGAGGGACTCTCAGAAGTATGTCAAAGAGGCAGAGAAGAGAATATGTCAGAGAAGTGGGTCATATTGGAACCTCTTCATCTGCAGCTGCTATGCCCGAATGGTCCCATGTGCCAATATCTTTTTCCGCAGATGATGCAGCTGGTGTTAAATTTCCACATGCAGACCCACTTGTCATCACTGCTAACATAGCAGGAACTGAGGTTCGGAGAGTGCTAATTGACGGAGGGAGTTCAGTGGATATTATTTTTGTCCAAGCTTTTGATCAACTCTGCATCTCCAGAAAGCATCTTCTCCCAGCAGCCCATCCTTTGCAAGGCTTTGCAGGACCCCCTCTTGATGCCCTCGGCCAAATTGGCCTGGAAGTTACTTTCGGAGAGGGGCCACTGGCCAGGACAGAGGAAGTGATCTTCGATGTTGTGGATGCTCCATATGCATACAATGTCATCTTCGGAAGAGGCATGTTAAATCAATTCGGAGCTATGGCGCATCATAATTACTTATGTATAAAGATGCCCACACAAGCGGGAGTGCTCACTGTTTTCGGAGATCAGGCCATTGCGTGAAGAGCGGAGTATGGTCATGGCCCTCCTCTTGACCCAAGACAGGTGAACAGTGTGCAGGATAATTCGGAAAATTTTTAGCTCCTAGCGAATCTTCAAAGAAATCCTTCCCAAGACCAAGTCCCGAAGGAGAGATTGAAATGAAGGTTATTGTCAAAGATGGCAAGGAATATTCGTTTTAATTTGGTAAAGACTTGCCTCCAGAAGTTGCTACCTCCTTAGAGAAAGTAGTTGAGGAGAACTTAGATGTCTTTGCTTGGTCTGATAAAGACATCACCGGAGTCAGTCGGGACATTATTGAACACAGTCTACTTGTGAACCCGAAGGCTCGGCCTGTTCGGCAAGGACTCCGGAAGTTGTCTACGGAGAGAGCTATCCTTGCTAAAGACGAAGTTGAAAAGTTGCTGAAGGCTGGGATTATCAGGGAAGTGGCTCATACGGAGTGGTTAGCCAACCCAGTCTTCATTAAGAAGAAATCTTCCGGGAAGTGGCGCATGTGTATTGATTTTACATCCCTGAATAAAGCATGCCCCCACGACCGTACCCCATGCCCCGAATTGATCAATTGGTTGACTCCACTGCTGGTTCGGAGTTATTAAGCTTCCTCGACGCGTATTCTGGCTATCATCAAATCTGGTAAAAGCGCGAAGATGAAATCAAGACAAGCTTCGTAACTCCTTCATGAGTCTTTTGTTATGTAAGAATGCCCTTTGGCTTAAGAAATGCCGGGGCTACCTGTTCGAGGTTAATTGCTAAGGCTCTAGGTCATCAATTAGGTCGTAATGTAGAGGCCTATATGGATGATATTGTAATAAAGAGTGCTTTAAAGCACCAACATAGCCTAGATTTAGCAGAAACATTCAATAGCCTTCGGGCATGTGGGATCCGTCTCAACCCCGAAAAATGTATCTTCGGGGCGCAGGCTGGAAAATTATTAGGGTACCTAGTTTCAAGCAGAGGGATCGAAGCTAGCCCCACTCAGTTAACTGTGTTGCAGAGGATGGCTCCCCTAGAGAATTTAAACCAAGTGCAAAAGCTGACCGGTCGTCTTGTAGCACTTAGCAGATTCCTGGCAAGGTCTGCGGAGAGAAGTTTGCCCATTTTCAAAGCATTGAAAGGGTCCGAATATTTTGCATGGACACCGGAGTGTCAAAAGAGCTTCGAAGATATTAAGAACTATCTCAGTAATCTTGCTACACTCACGGTGCCTGTTGCGGACGAAACCCTACTCCTCTACATTGCAGCTACTGGCTCTGCTGTCAGTGCAAGTCCTTGTCAGAGAAGTTGATTTCAACGGGAAGTTGGTACAAAATCCAGTTTATTTTGTGTCCGAAGCATTGTCCAGAGCAAAAACAAGATATTCCGAGTTTGAGAAATTCGCTTATGCTCTGATAATGGCTTTGAGGAAGCTAAGGCATTATTTTTTCTTGGCACATAATGTTGTGGTACCAACTTCGTATCCTTTGGGAGATATGCTTTGAAGTAAGGATTCCACTGGAAGAATTGGGAAGTGGGCTGTTGAGTTAGCACCCTTCGTCATATCCTTTCTGGCAAGAACAGCAATTAAGTCGCATGTATTGGCGGACTTCGTGGCAGAGTGGACTCCCCCTGCATCATGGGCTCTAGAGAAGTCAATTAAAGAGATTTGGACTATTTATTCTGATGGAGCTTTCCAAGCATCTGTAGCAGGTGTCGGAGCCGTGATAATTTCGCCTTCAGGGCAAAAGGCAATGTACTCCACAAGACTCAACTTTAAGTCTACCAATAATACAACGGAGTATGGGGGAATTTTGTTGGGACTTCGAAAGGAACGTGCTCTAGGGGCTACAAGAGTTGTTATTAAAACAAATTCTCAGATTGTAGCAGGGCACGTAGACAAGAGTTTCCAAGTTCGACATCCACAGCTTGCAAAGTACTTAGAAGAAATCCAAAAGATCGAAGCAACATTTAAAGGGATTTCCATTTGGAGTATACCTAGAGCAGAAAATATGCAAGCTGACATCTTAGCAAAAGCTGCAGCCGGAGCTATGGACATACCGGAAGAAGCTTTTTATGAAGAACTCAGTACACCTTCGGTGCCACAAATCCCTGCTGCAGAAGTCCTTTGCATTCCAAGTACAGATTGGCGAAGTTCAATCATGGAAGTGATGCAAGGAGAAGCAAATATGTCCGAAGGGCCACAACTTTCGAGGTTAAAGCTTAGAACTCGAAATTATCAGATAATCAACGGTATTTTATACAAGGCCGGAGTATGTTCCCCTCTGCTCCGATGTATATCTCAAGCCGAAGGTCAAGAAATTCTTCGAGAAATTCATGAAGGACTTTGCGGTAGCCATCTGGCCCCTCGAGCTTTGGCAGGAAAAACACTTCGCCAGGGGCTTTTTGGCCTACAATAGTAGCTGATGTGGAGAGCTTGGTCCGCACTTGCCAAGGATGTCAGTGGATGGGACGAAGAAGTCATCGCCCACCAACAGCTCTTCAAGTCATAGCTCCAGTATGGCCCATGGCCAGATGGGGCATGGATCTTATTGGTCCCTTCCCAGTAGCAAAAGGAAATTTGAAGTTCGCAGTGGTAGCAATCGAATACTTTTCAAAGTGGGTCGAAGCAGAGCCCCTAACAGCTATCACTTCGAATAATGTTCAAAAATTTTTCTGGAAGAATATCATATGCCGGTTCGGAGTGCCTCGGCAGTTGACAGTGGATAATGGAACACAGTTTGATGCAGAACCCTTCAGGAAATTCTGTGAAGACCTAGGCATCCAACTATGTTTTGCTGCAGTAAGACATCCTCACTCTAATGGAGCTGTTGAAAGAGCAAATGGTAATATCTTATCAGGGCTGAATCGAAGAATAGTAGGATTGGCAAAAGGATTGTGGACCGAAGAGCTCCCAAAGATCCTATGGTCCATCCGGACAACTCATACAAGGTCTACCGGCTTCACTCCTTTCAGACTATTATTCGGAGATGAAGCTATGACAGCAATAGAGCTCAAAGGAGGATCACTTCGCAGCACTGAACTGGAAATAGAAGGAGAAAGATATGCTTCGCTGGATTTAACAGAGGAGACAAGACTTCGAACTGTAGCAAATTTGTCAAAGTATCAGCAGCAGACGAAGACTTGGTTCGACCCGAAGGTCAAGATTAATGAACTTTGGCCAGGTCATCTCGTTTTGTGAAGTATCATAGCACCAGGAAAATTAGGAAATAAATGGGAAGGTCCATACTTAATTGTTCGCTCAGGGCGTCCTGGTTCTTTTAAGTTAGCTAATTTGGAAGGTGAAGAGTTAGCACATACATGGCATGCGGAGCACCTAAAGTGATACTTCGCATAGGGCTCCTTGTAATCATTTGTAAACACTTTCCGAATTAATAAAGCATATGGTTCAGATAATGCCTACCCCTCAAAAACTTCCCACTTCCGAGTGGACGCACTGGAATAGCGGAGTTGACCGAGAGGGGAGTGTCATTAATTTGAATCATATTTTCGGACTTCGGACCACAGGTCCAAAGTTTCCGAGGTGGTGGGCTGACATAATCCGGAGTCCAAGCCACCGGCTTGTAGGCATCCGTAAAAGAGCCCGAGACCCCACAATGCGGGGTCCAAGCCAACGGCTGGTAGACATGCATAAAAAGAGTCCAAGGAGACCAAATGATGTGGAGTCCAAGCCACCTACTTGTAGGCATCCGTAAAAAGAGTTCAAGGAGACCACTGCGAACTCCAAACCACTGGTTTGACTGAATTCGCAAAAAGAGCCGAAGGAGGCCAAAACAAAACAGAGTTTGAGCCATGAGCTTCGAATGTCTGTTAGAAAAGTCCAAAGTGACAAATCATTTAGGATACTAAAGTGTCCGGAAAGTTGTCCAAAGTGATTTCTTTCAAAAACATAAGGTACTAAGTTACCAGTCTTCAAACTACAAATAGTCGAAGACATTTTATAAGATTTTAATCAATCTTTAAATTGCCGAGGGGCTCCGAACCCCCAAAATTGTACTCCTAAGTTTTTCTTTGCGCCTAACCATCTTTGAGTATAGTTCGAAGTTGCTTACGCCCAAAGAGGGGCTGGTAAATAGGGAGACAATTTTAAATCGATATTTATTATTCGAACAAATATGATTACATCATGAAAAATTGGTATCTATACCAAGAAGGAATCGAAGACCCCTTCGATCTCTAGAGCTAAGGTTGGAACGACTAGTTCCAGAGCCGGGAGTTCCAACAACTTTGCGTTTAACTCTCCTGCCTCCCTTCGAAGCTCTAAAGTCTTTTTGTTCTTGTTGAAGCTCGGCCCAAGTTCGAAGTCGTTCGGGGCTCCTTTCCCAGCTTCCAAGTTCTTCAGGCTTTTTACCTTGAGCTTCATCTTCGTCTTTGGACCATACAATGTCTTCGGAAGATGAAGTTTCCAAGTTAACTTCTTTTTCTTCCTCTTTAATACAAGACAGTATGTCTTTGCTTACTTCGGGCGTAATCGCTCCGGAGCTATCCCGAGGAACTAAAAATCGAGGGCGCTTGTGAAGTTTTAAGATATCGAAGGTAGCCCATAGTAAGCGAAGTTCGTCGTTAATGTCTAACACTTCAACATCTTCCATATGAGGCAAAGCCTAAAAACATGATAAGCAAATTTTCATTCATAAATGTACAAAAGCATAATGCTTTACATAGTCGAAGATCCTAAGATGATTCTAAACCTGCGGGTTTGGCGGGAGCTGACTGCTCGAAGCTTGGGACCGAGCTTGCTTCTGGCGTTGCCCTTCATCAATCCAAGCCTTGATCGCAGAGCGACCTTCGGCTCTCAATGAAGTTTGAAAGGCTTGCCAAGCAGCGGCCACACCTTCGGAAGGAGTAAGGAGCTGGTTGTCGTCAAAGGTAATGGGAGCCGCCCCTGCGCTCGGAGTTATCGATTGGCCCAGATCTTCGTAGTAACGAAGTATGCCGATAGCGGCCACTTGTCCGGAGATTTCTCCGTACTGAATACCCGCTGTCTTCATCTGCTTCGCTGCTCCTTGGATCCTCTTCAGTCGTCGCAGTAGGGGGATGTTGTCATCTGAAGAAAGCGTCCCAGTAGTACCAAAGTACTCTAGAACACCTAGCAGTTGGTTCATGACCTCTGCAGCTACCTTCTCCGACTTCAGCTTGTCTTCAACTAAGGCATCCTTCACCGAAGTTAATTCTCTTACCACTCCAGAGAGCCTAGCTGCCTCCGTAGCTAAAGAATTTTTCTGGTTGAGTAGCTGACTAGCTTCTTCGGCAGCTTTGGCTTTTTCTTCTTGAAGCCTAACAAGCTCAGCTCCCGCCGTAGCGTGCTCCGCCCGCATATTTTCAATTTCCGCTCGAAGCACAATTTGTTCTGCTTCGAGCTCTTTGTTCGCAGCTTCCAAGCTTTGTCTGGCCCTGCGCTCCATTGAAACCATGTTGTCCAAGTGGGCCACCCGACCTTCGGAGATAGTAAGATTTCGTTGAAGAGTTGTATTTTCCTCTCGAAGGCGAAGGCTTCCACGTTCATTTGAGATGTTCGCAGCTCGAGACAAGACTATTTGCTGCGAAGAGAAAAAACCAAGGTGAGAAATTATTTGTATATAAGTTTAATTTTGTTTTGCAGATACTTCGTACCTGGTATGCTGCACGCTCCATGGCAGCGTTAAGATCCGAACTCTCAGCCTCGCTCAAGATGGCCACCAAGTCCGTCTCCCCGACTTCGCGGCTAGCTCGATCCAAAGGCTCGAGCAAAGTCCGAAGCCCAATTCTTCGCTCCAAGAAAGGAGCTAGAAGAGGGAGCATGCTCAAGGCTTGCTGGTCATCTTCGTTTGGTGAAGGCCCGGAGTGCTGAGTCGTATTTTTTGGAGCTCCGGTAGATTGGCCCTCCTCCGTAGATTGGCTTTCGTCTGTTGATTCAGACGGAGTTGATCCTGAGCTCGGAGCAGGGAGGTGGTCCATCTTGCCTTTGCCTTTTCCAGGTCCCATTTGAGTGCCTCTTGGAATTGGCTCCGAAGTTGTCGAAGGTGTAGGAATTGTATCTTTGGGACGAACCTCTTCCACGGGAGTAGATCCTATTAAAACAAAGGTATTATACATTGTATAATTTCGCAGGAAAAAAGAACAAAAGAATTATGTGAAGTTTACCTTCGACATTTTGGCGATGGGTGAGCATTGGGCTGCTTGGTGGGTCGAAGGCTACTCCAAAGTCTTCGTCGGAGTCAACAGTCAAATCTTTGACTGTTGGAGCATCTTCGGGAGCAACCGTTGTTACTTCACCCAGAATCGAAGTTGCAGCAACATCGACTCCGCTTTCGTCCATAGGGGCTCCGTCTTGCGGTAAATTTTCCTGAGCAGCCGGAGTCCTCACTTGCTCGAGGTTGTCTTGAAACTCCGGCACGCTCGCAGCATCATCAATATGTGCATCTATTTGGGCTGCATCTTTGTCGATCAGGTCGACAAGCATCCTCCCTTCATCCTCCAAGGAATCGGAGATTGAAGCTCTTGGGCTTGAAGGCGTAGGAACTCTTGGCTTTCGAGCCACCTTCTTTAGCGGAGTCTTGGCAGAGCTCGAGGCTCCGATTTCAGTTTTTCTCTTTTTGGGCCCTTTCTCTGAAGGCACCCAATCCAGAAGAGGGGGCGGAACAACTTCGAGTAGTCCCCATACTCGGTTGGACCGTTCCCAAGTACCAACCAGCTTAATTCTCCATTCATTCTCGGTCGGAGTTGGGACAGCCAGAATCTTGTCTGAAGCTCGTACAATCTGCTCCGAAGTTATAGGGGCTGAAGAGGCTGAAAAATGAGTTAAGTTGGTTATTTCTTCGAATAAATATACATGATATATGTTGTTTTCGAAGTTACCTGCAGGGCTCGAAGTCGAAGAAATTTTGCGAAGACCGCCCTCCGAATCTTCTTCGAAGGTGATCGACCAGTCGGCCATCAGGGGAGGGATCTGAAGCCCGAGGAATTCTTCTGCTAAGTCCCGCATACTCAGACGGCGACTGATTTTTTGGAGCAGACTGAGGCGAGCTTCGAGCTGGCCTTGATCCGGGTGCACAAGAGCTTCCTTTCAGAAGTTGATATCTCGCAAGGGTCTAGCTAGGCGACTGCTCGCCCCAACTTCGGCATAAAACCATTTCAAGAACCAGTCTGTATACCATCTGGCATTGATAGCCTTGGCGGGAAACCGGAGAGCATACTCGTCTCGAAGCCTGAAGTTGATGCTTCCGAAGGCTACCACCATCTTCTCACCTCCGGGGCCTACGAAGGTCTTCGGTTGGCATGAAGCTCTGTGCAGTGCTGCGAAGATCTCAGCCCTTCCTTCACAACCCTCGGCTCGCAACGCCCATTCGAAGATGGCAAGACGTGCTACGACATTCGGAGAAAGCTGTGGGAGAGTAACGTGGAACA
The DNA here is from genome assembly GCA_019279435.1 of Zizania palustris. NCBI lineage: Eukaryota > Viridiplantae > Streptophyta > Magnoliopsida > Poales > Poaceae > Zizania > Zizania palustris. Next base: position 20,547,703 of record JAAALK010000079.1, read on the forward strand.
AATCAGTACCTCGGCCAAGAAATCGACTGCCGGAAGCCCTAAGCCAGCTTCGAAGAAGCCTTCGAAAACAACCACTTCTCCGGGTCTTGGCGACGGAATGATTTCCTTCGCAGGTTTGCGAATCATGACCCCGGAACTAATTTTGCCTTCTATTGCGGCCGCGAGTGATTCCCTTTTGCAGGTTGAAGGCCCCAGTTGATAAGACTGATCCGTGTACTTTGTCGACGTCGGGAAGAGGTCTTGAGGGCCAACATTTTGGGGATTTCCCCCCGTCGCCGCCATTACTGCCACTGGAGGTGTCGGAGTTGCCGTCGCCGATGACGCAGCCGCCGCTGCTGCCGCAGCCTGCTGTCGGGCCAAGGTTGAAGCTGCCCCAGGACCCTTGAAACTGGTTTTCGCCATGGGATCTCACGGATTGCTTCAGAAGAAAAACGGAGGCTAGGGCTCGATTGATGGCTTGTTTGCACGAAAGCGGTGGAAAGGTACTCGAGAAGGGTCTGGGCCCTCTATTTATAGCCCAGACCACGATTTTTTACCGTTTGCATCTGCCGTTTCACATTCTTAACCGTTACTTTGTTGCGGAATTAACGCATCGCATAACTTCCGTTAAAAGGAAAAAACCAACAGTTATTTCTTCCAAGTCTAAAAAGGCTTTCGGGCTTCTCGAGTTAATTCTAAGATAGTTCGAATGTAATTTTCTTAGAAGCTGATTCGAAGTTTCATATTTCCACGCATTTTGGAGATAAATTAAAACTTCTAACCCCTACGCATGATTATTTTTCTTTCGTATACTGCTTTCCTAACATTACAGATTTAACGGAGAAGCGTATTCGAGGGGCTACTGTTGGGGGAAAATATTCTATCCTCAGGGTTGTTGCATTAATAGGACAAAGGCAGGCAATTGAATCAAAGGTTTCCAACATGTATCTTCGGAGATGCATTGAAGCAAGTTCGAAGTATGATGACGGACTCTAGTTCGGAGTATATCTTCGAACTTGGGCTCTTCCGAGAGCTTCTTTGCCAGCTAAGATGGAAGACTTATCTTCTTTCTTATTAAATTAGTCTTTTACCATTTTAGCCCTATTAAGGATACCAAATAGTTTCCACTATGTCGGTTGTAATATAGGGGTAAAAGGGTCTTTTCCTTAATGTTTGTGCCTATAAATACCCCCCGTTTCACCCTTTAATGAGGACCGAATACAAGTTATTCAATACACACTTTCGAACTATTCTAAGCTATTATCCTTTTGGAGGCTTAGAATAGCTTACTTCGCAAACACTTCGTTTGTTAGTTTATAATCTTCAGAAACCTGTTAGCGTAATCTTTTACGCCAGCACCTATCGAGGAGGCCTGGATTAGTGACTCCTTCCCGAGCCACATCAACCACAGATGATGCGGAAAACCCTCTTATCTGCGACTTCGTATGAGTGAAGCACTTTAAAAACTGCCCCAAAGTTTCTCTAGGTAACTGCTTTACCTGAAAAAGATTTCCAGTAGACATAGGGGGTACAAATGTACCAAGAAAACTATGTACTGCAAGGTTAGTTTTAGTTGCAAGCATGACACGTCCTTTCAGATTAATAACTTGTGATGAAGAAGGAGAAGCAACTTTATCTTTTTGTTGCCTCGAAAGTGTTTTAGCTACTTGCTGATTTTCAGAAGGTTGTTTGCTCGCTTGTGCGTTCTTAGCATGTTTTTCTTGTTCAAATTTCACAATTTCAGCAGGAGTCATAGGAAGCAATGTAACTTTCTTTCCTTTATACATAAATGAGTACTTACTGCTCCTACCATGGTGTGTAGCATCAGTATCATACTCCCAAGGTCTACCAAGTAATAGAGAACATGCTTGCATTGGTACTACATCAAAATCAGCAACTCCGAAGTATGTACCAATGGAAAATTCGATGTGAGCAGTTTGTGTTACCTTGACATTAGCGCTATTGTTGAACCATTGCACGTGGTAAGGGTGTGGATGTGCACGTGTGGGAAGTTGAAGCTTAGTTACCATATCGTGGCTCACCAAATTGTTGCAACTACCGCTGTCTATGATGACATGTACACGACGGTCATTGACGACGAAGAAGGTCTGAAACAAATTGTTCTATTGTGCCCGGTCGTCCTGGTCCATGTGAGTGCTCAAGACACGTTGTACAATAAGTGCTGCCATGTTAGTGAAAAGACAAAAAACAAAAAATAATCCCTATGGAAAACATCTAGGTGGGGTGGTGGGTGTGTGGTGGAAGCAATCCGTCAAGCGCCTTACCCACGCTTGCAAGTGTTCTTACCACGCCGCAGTGAGGTAACCGGCCTACAGGTGATGAACCAAGTGGAGGGTGGTGTGCAATTGCAAGAAATGAACCTGTCCTGACCAAGAGAAAGGTGTAGCTTGGAAGGCAAAGTGAGTAGCAAGGATTAGCGATAGTAATAATAGTTAAACCAAGTTCAATAAGTGTTCCCTAGTACTCGTCAAGTTTGCTGGCCTTGGTGCTCCCAAGGTGAAAATTCAAGCAATAGAGGGAAACTATGTGCCCAAAACTCAAGTGGAGGCAATAATAGGCCAAATTCAGCTCTCTGCCGCTGCCACTTGATCGGACAAGGGATCGGACAAGAGATCGGACAAGCAGAATCTGCCGCTGCCACTGATCGGACAAGGGATCGGACAATAGATCGGACAAGGGATCGGACAAGCAGAATCTGCCGCTGTCGCTGATCGGACAAGGGATCAGACAAGAGATCAGACAAGGGATCGGACAAGCAATCGACAGGACCGGTTCTTCTTCCTTTTTTTCACTCTATTTTTTTTGAACAAGGATGACAAGAGATGCATCCACAAAAATTGGCACCTACAACTGAGGTGGGATATGGTTCACAGAAATTCAACAAGTTCGCTGATCGGCGAGCAAAAACTTTGACCAATTTTTTTCTTTATCTTCCTGATTTTTTTGGCGATTCTAATGAAGGCTAACTGGGGAACCCTGTTAGGATACCCCCCCAAATTGGGTCAAGAATATGCTCAAAAAATTTCAGATTTTTCTGGCAAACGAGCGAAAAGTTATGCCTATTTTACCGAAGGGGGGTCACAAAGAGTCGATGTGGAAAACGAGTAGGGCTGTGGAGTGGTTTTTTTTTCGGGTGGGGAATTTTTTTTTTGAGACACAAGACCAAATACTACTCAAACGACACAAAGGGATTACTAAACCAGCAACAAGACTCGACCAAGAACACAAACTCAACAAGGTTAAAAACTGAAATTAAAATCGCAAGGCACAAAGGGGTTCTCGGTGGGGATTTTTTTAGGGTTTTCTGGACTCTAGGTAGAAATAAACGAAGATCGAGATTACCTAACGGGAAACCTTCGCTCTGATACCAACTAATGGGGGATTGGTCCCGATCTTCCGCTAGGTAAAGGATAACATGGATTGGGGGAGAATCTCGACGTTGACGATCCAAGGCTCCGGTCCGGCGGAACAAAACCTTGCAATCGCTACACCACCGTCTCCGTTGGTTATCAACCACGCAGGACGTGATTGACCTCGTCACGAAGGCTAATTCCTGCAAGCGAACCCAAGAACACAAGCAAGAACAGGAAGGATACAAGTCGAATGCCAAATCACAGATAAACTATGAAGAGGAGAGGTTTCACAAACGCTGATGCAGCACCCAATCGGTCCGGTGCAGGAGCGGGATCTAAACACACAAGTGTAGATGCAAACAAAGCAAAACCTAACACTAAAGGAGGCTTGCGTGAGTATATAAGGCATGGGCAGCCTGTAGAACACATACAGACTCGGACTTGTGGGCTAGAAGACGTACAGACTCAGACTATGGGCCAACACGGCCCAATTCTGTCACATAGGACTGTTTCAAACACTCAGTACGGCTCGAGAGTCCAATTCTGTCACATAGGACTGTTTCAAACACTCAGTACGGCTCGAGAGTCCATCTTCTCCTTAGATTTCCAAAAAGTCCAAGAACGCACCAATCGGACTTCGTATGAGGAAGTTATGCCCATTTTGGTGCATGGTGGTTGATGTAGTCCGAACCAGCGAATTCTTGACTTCAAATCATCCGTGCGACTCCGTCTTCAACTCCAACTCTTCTATTCCATCTCCCATGTTCCTAAGCAACAAAATATCACTAGTATTCAGTAGCATCCCGTCCAAACAAATATTAACATAGTTGCTAAGGAAAGAATTAACCTCATGGTTCAAGCGACGGGCACTGGCGCGTGTGATTGGTCCTTGTAATTGAATTGTAGGTGGAGGCTCCATGTGTGTATCATGTTAAGTGATGTCCTCATCAAAAGGTATGCCTCCTACTCCGGCCGAAGCCCGAACCGGAGCCTAGTCCGATCAGCCGAACAAGGCTGGTCCGGTTTCTGGAGTCGGTAGAACGTGCGAGGCCATGCTGGACAGCACCACGCTATCTTTGAGAAACCTGAGGACTCGGCTCGCCATCTAAAGCCTCTTTACGTCAGGGGTCATATTGACGGGAAGCCGATCTCCTGGATGCTTGTTAACGGTGGTGCCACTGTTAACCTAATGCCTTACTCGCTATTGAAGAAACTTGGCAGGGATGAAGACGACCTGAAGAAGACCAACTTGATGCTCAACGGTTTCAACGGCGAGAGTTCCGAGGCCAAGGGCGTGCTCTCCATGGAGTTGATAGTAGGTAACAAGACATTGCCAACGACATTCTTCGTCATCGATGTGCAAGGTAACTACACCGTACTGCTTGGGCACGACTGGATTCACGCAAATTGCTGCATTCCTTCCACTTTGCACCAGTGCCTAACTCAGTGGGACGATGATGAAGTAGAGGATATACCCACGGACACTTCGGCCCAGGTGGCATTGGCCGATGTGTCCATCGACGCCGTTGACAACAAAGTAGAATGTCTATCAGGAAGAGATCTTACGGATTACGATTTTGTTAGCGTGTCCGGAGGACATTTTGTACCAGTGTCTATAAAGTCGACTGGTGTAGCACGACTGTTTCTACATTAGTAGTCATGTCTAGCAAGAGTAATCTGGATTGGCTAAAGTCTTGTGTAGAGGAGTATCATTCTACTAAAGATGGTATTGCCGAAGCCATCGAGGACTTTAGCGAAGTAGAGAAATTAGGGCAAGGTTTTGCATCGGCCGACCCTTTAGAAGAAGTATACATAGGCGATGGCATCATCCCAAGGCCGACTTATGTAAAACAACATTTACAGCCTGATGAGAAGGTCGAAGTAAAAAAATTGCTTCGGTCGTATGTCGATTGTTTCGCGTGGGAGCATAGCGAGATGCTAGGACTAAGCCACGAGCTCGTAGAGCATCGGCTACCTATCAAATCTGGATTTAAGCCTTATAAGTAGCCTCCTCGGTGCTTTAATTCGGCCATCTATGACCGAGTTAAAGAAGAAGTGGAGCGACTGCTCAAAGCTGAGTTTATTAGGCCCTGCAGGTACGCTGAATGGGTCACTAACATTGTACCTGTAGAAAAGAAGGGGAGCGGCAAGATACAAGTTTGTATTGATTTCAGGGATCTAAACAAGGCCACTCTGAAAGACGAGTATCCAAAGCCAATAGTCGACATGCTAATCAACGATGCTTCAGGACACAAGGTACTAAGTTTTCTTGATGGCAATGCTGGTTATAATCAGATCTTTATGGCCAAAGAGGACGTCTCCAAGACAACCTTTAGATGCCCTTGTTGGGGGAAAATACTTCATCCCCAGAGTCTCTAAAATAATAAGACAAACTATTTACTAGACCGAAGGCCAAGACTTAACTCCGGCCTCGCATATGATCAAGCTCGGAGAATCCGTCCAGACTTCTGTTCGAGGTATAACTTCGAAGGTTCAATCTTCAGAGAGCTTATTTGCCAGCGAGGATGGAAGACTTATCTTCTTTCTATTTTGATTAGTCTTTTACCATTTTAACCCTATTAGGGGTACTGAAATGGTTTCCACTATGTCGGTTGTAACTGAGGGGTAAAAAGGTCTTTTCCTTAAGATTTTTACATATAAACACCCCCATTCTCACCCTGTAATGAGGATCGAATACTCAGTTATTCAATACACAACTTCGAACTACTTCGAGCTATTATCCTATTCGGAGGCTTGAAATAGTCCGCTTCACAAACTCTTTGTTTGTTAGTTCTTAATCTTCGAGAACTTGTTAGCGTAATCTTTTATGCCAACAGTTGGTGCCGTCCGTAGGGAACTTAGTCCAAAAACTTTGTTCTCTACCAAGTTTTTAGAGCCATGCCTCCTAAGCAGAGTTCAGGTGGTAGTCCCCTTCGGAGGTCCCCTCGGACCTCCGGAGCAAGATCTTTGAATACGGTTGAGGTCGGAGGACCTTTGGTAGTTCCTCCACCTCAGACCTTCGATGGGAATTTTCTTCCTCGAACATACGAAGCCCCTTCAGGGACTCCGTCTATGCTTCGAACAAATGGAGCTCCTCCTCTGGCTCCGATTGTGCTCTGAACTGACCTGTTGAGTTCTCAAGACCCGAAAGCTCCTTCCGGATGAAATGAAGATAGTCTTGGTGACATGGCGACCTAGATGGCTAGTCTCCAAGATGAAGTGACGAGGTGGAGGCAAGAAGCTGTTGATACGCTTCGTCCCCAAGTTATCCCTGTCATCCCGGAGGTGCCTCAAGATGATGACTCTCCTCTTTATCCCGAAGCCCCAGAGAATGCTTCCTTTTTATAGCGAGTCTCTGCTACACTCTGATTTACAAAAAGTGTGCTTCGACCCCAAGTTCAAAACTTCGAAGCTCTGTAAGTACTCTGGAGAAGATGATCCAGGGGAGTTCTCTTGTTCGTACACATTGGCGATTGAGGCTAGTGGAGGGGTTCGAGATACAATGGCCAAATGCTTCTCCCTTGCGCTCGAAGGAGTTGCTTTATGTTGGTTCTGGTCTTTGAAGCCAAGATCAATTAAAACTTGGGAGTAGCTAAGAAAAAAATTTATAAGTAACTTCCAGCGCACTTTTGTGCCACTATGTCTATGGGAAGTATCTTTTAGGTGAAGCAGCAACCTAGAGAAACTTTAAGATAATTTTTTAAGCACTTCGCTCATACGAAGTCGTAGATAAGAGGACTGTCTGCATCATTCGTCGTCGATGCAGCCCGAGAAGGAGTTACTCATGCATGCCTCCTCGACAAACTCCATCGGAAGAAGATATCATATGTAGCGTAGTTGATGGACTATTTCGAATAGTATGCTAGGTCAGAAGAAGGATGGCTTCAAAGAATAGCTTCGACTTCACCAATCATTCAGGAAGTCAAGCTCGAGGTGAAGACTTCAACACCTCTGCAAGGACCCAACTTCGACATCCAGCATGATAGGCGTAAGGGGCAAAAACATCCTCGCTCCAAAGTCCTGAACGTTGCTCCTTATCCGCAGAAATTTTTCCCCAGAAGTCCGCAAGCTTCGGGAAACAAGGTCAGCGGCTGCAGGCCGCCATGTAAGCCGGCTGGCAAGGGCCAAGCCTTCTTTTGCTGTGTTCATGGTGAAAATCGAAGTCATGCTACTGATGCATGCTAGTCTATACTAGCTTTAAGTGGCGAGTACCTCGAAAGGACCTCTAGTTGAGGCACTACTGACCAAGTCCCCTCTAAGGCACGTCCGGAGCCTGTGCAGGCTATCGTACGTGTAGACAACTTCGACCCCACAAGACAACCTCCGGTGGCCAGTGTTATGCCACCCCCGAAGCAAGAAGATGGCCAAGATCGGGGAAAAAGAGTGGTCCTTCCTATTTCGGAGGAGGAACTCTTGGCAGCATGTCAAAGAGGTAGCTGAGAGAGTATGTTCGGGAAGTTGGTCATATTGGAATATGTTCGTCGGCAGCCGCAATGCCCGAGTGGTCCCATGTGCCTATATCTTTTTCAGTAGATGATGCAGTAGGTACAAAATTCCCACATGCAGATCCCCTTGTCATCACTGCCGATATTGCATGAACTGAAGTTCGGAGAGTGCTGGTCGATGGTGGGAGTTCGATAGATATTATCTTTGTTCAAGTTTTCGATTAGCTCTATATCTCGAGGAAGCATCTCCTCCCCACAGCTCGTCCCCTTCAAGGCTTCGCAGGACCTCCTCTTTATGCCCTCGGCTAAATAGGTCTTGAGGTTGCTTTCGGAGAGGGGCTCCTAGCAAGAACGGAGGAAGTAATCTTCGATGTTGTTGATGCCCCTTATGCTTCTAATGTCATCTTCGGAAGGGGCATGTTAAATCAGTTTGGAGCCATGGCGCACCATAATTATTTATATATTAAGATGCCCACGCAAGAGGGAGTACTCACTATCTTCGGTGATCAAGCGATTACGTGAAGAGCAGAATGTGGTCATGGCCCCCCTCTCGACCCAAGACAAGTGAATAATGTGCAAGGCAATTCGGAGGGTATCTCTACTTCAAGTGAGTCTTCGAAGAAATCCTTCCCAAGGCCAAGTCCTGAAGGAGAAATCATAACGAAGATTATTGTAAAAGACGACAAAGACTATTCTTTTCAGTTCGGCAAAGATTTGCCTTCAGAGATCTAGTCGAAGAAAATTTGGATGTCTTTGCCTGGTCTGATGAAGACATTCTGGTAGTTAGCCGAGATATCATTGAGCACAACTTTCTTGTAAACCCGAGGGTTCGGCCTGTTCGACAAGGGCTTCGAAAGTTATCAGTAGAAAGAGCAAGTCTTGCTAAAGGAGAAGTAGAGAAATTATTGAAGGCTGGGATTATTAGGGAAGTAGCTCATACGGAGTGGCTAGCTAACCCAGTTTTCGTCAAAAAGAAATCCTCTGGAAAGTGGCGCATGTGTATTGATTTTACATCTTTGAATAAAGCATGCCCACATGACCCCTACCCCATACCCCGAATAGATCAATTAGTTGATTCCACTGCTGGTTCCGAGTTATTAAGCTTCCTCGACACGTATTCTGGTTATCATCAAATCTAGTTAAAGCGTGAGGATGAAATCAAAGCAAGCTTCCTAACTCCTTTGGGAGTCTTCTGCTATGTAAGAATGCTTTTTGGCTTGAGAAATGCCGGGGCAACCTTTTCGAGATTAATTGCTAAGGCTCTAGGTCACCAAATAGGCCGCAATGTAGAAGCCTATATGGATGATATTGTAATAAAGAGTGCTTTAAATCACCAGTATATCCTAGACTTAGCGGAAACATTTGAGAGCCTCCGAGCGTGTGGAGTCCGCCTCAACCCCGAAAAATGTATCTTCGGGGCTCAAGCTAGAAAGTTTCTAGGGTATCTAGTTTCAAATAGAGGAATTGAAGCTAGCCCTACTCAAATAACTGCATTGCAAAAAATGGCTCCGCCGGAGAATTTAAAATAGGTACAGAATCTTACTGGGCACCTTGCAACACTCAGCATATTTTTAGCAAGGTCCACAGAACGAAGCCTGCCCATATTCAAAGCATTAAAAGGGTCCGTAGATTTTGCATGGACACCAGAGTGCCAAAAGAGTTTTGAAGATATTAAAAATTATCTCAGCAACCTCGCAACACTCACTGTGCCCATGGCAGATGAAAAACTTCTTCTTTACCTCACAGCTACCGGCTACGCTATAAGTGCAGTCCTTGTCAGAGAAGTTGATTTCAATGGGAAGTTGGTACAAAATCCAGTATATTTTGTATCCGAAGCTTTATCTGGAGCAAAAACAAGATATTCTGAGCTTGAGAAGTTCACTTATGCTCTTATAATGGCTTCAAGGAAATTGCGACATTATTTTTTAGCGCATAATGTAATTGTACCAACTTCTTATCCTTTGGGAGATATGCTCCGAAGTAAAGATTCTACGGGGAGAATTGGAAAATGGGTCGTCGAACTAGCACCCTTTGGCATCTCCTTTGTAGCAAGGACTGCAATCAAGTCGCAAGTGGTGGCATACTTTATAGAAGAATGGACTCCGTCTGTAGTATGGGGTCCGGAGAAATCAAGCGAAGGAATTTTGACCATATACTCCGATGGATCTTTTAAGCATCCGGAGCAGGCATTGGAGTAGTAATAATTTCACCTTCAGGGAAAAGAGCGATGTACTCCGCAAGGCTCAACATTAAGTCCACCAATAATATAGCGGAGTATGAGGGAATTTTGTTAGGACTCCGAAAATCGCGTGCTTTGGGTGCTACAAGAGTTGTTATCAAAACAGATTCTCAAATTGTAGCAGGGCACATTGACAAAAGTTTTCAAGTCTGGCATCCGCAGCTTGCAAAATATCTGGAAGAGATCCATAAGATCGAAGCAGCATTCAAAGGAATTTCTATCCGAAGTATACCAAGAGCTGACAATGCACAAGCTGATACCCTAGCAAAAGTTGTAGCCGGAGTCGTGGATATTTCGAAAGGAGCCTTTTATGAAGAGCTTACTTCGCCTTCGGTGTCACAAATTCCTTCTACGGAGGTTCTTTGCATTCCGAACACTGATTGGCAGAATTCGATCATGGAATTATTGCGAGGCGAAACAACCTTACCTAAAGGGCCACAACTTTCAAGATTGCATCTAAGAGTTCGGAATTATCACATTGTCAACGATATTCTTTACAAGGCCGGAGTATGTTCCCCTTTACTCCAATGTATTTATCAAGCCAAAGACCAAGAGATACTCCGAGAAATTCATGAAGGCCTTTGTGGTAGCCATCTTGCCCACCGAGCTTTAGCAGGAAAACCACTTCGCTAGGGGCTTTATTGGCCTACAATAGTAGCTGATGCGGAGACCTTATTCCGCACTTGCCAAGGTTATCAATGGATGGGAAGACGAAGTCATCGTCCGCCAACAACTCTTCAAGTCATTGCTCCAATTTGACCTATGGCCAGATGGGGCATGGATCTCAAATGCCCCTTCCCAGTAGCAAAAGGAAATCTGAAATTTGCAGTGGTAGCAATTGAATATTTTTCAAAGTGGGTCGAAGCAGAACCCCTCAGAGCTATCACTTCAAATAATGTACAAAAATTCTTTTGGAAGAATATTATATGCAGGTTTGGAGTGCCTCGATAGCTCACAATTGACAATGGGACCCAATTTGATGTAGAGCCTTTCAGGAAGTTTTGCGAAGACCTTGGCATACAAATGTGTTTTGTAGCCGTGCATCATCCTCAGTCTAAGGGAACTGTCGAATGAGCTAATGGTAATATTTTATCAGGGCTGAATCGAAGAATAGTAGGATTGGCAAAAGGACTATGGACTGAGGAACTTCCGAAGATTTTATTGTCCATTCAGACCACTAAAACGAGGTCCACAGGTTTTACTCCTTTCATATTACTATTCGGAGATGAAGCCATGACTCCGACGGAGCTCAAAGGGGGATCTCTTCGCAGCACCGAACCTGAAAAAGAAGATGAAAGGCAAGCTTCGCTAGATTTAACAAAAGAAACAAGGCTTCGTGTTGTTGCAAATTTGTCGAAATATCAGCATCAGACGAAGGATTGGTATGACCTGAAGGTTAAGCTTAATGAACTTAAACCAGGTCATCTACTTTTGTGAAGCATCATAGCACCATATATCATTCTACGTTCAGGATGCCCTGGTTCTTTTAAACTAGCTAATTTAGAAGGTGAAGAGTTAAAGCATGCCTGGCATGCGGAGCACCTGAAGCGATATTTTGCACAAGGGCTCCTTGTAATCATATGTAAATACCTTCTGAATAAATAAATATCAGGGTTTAGATAATGCCTACCTCTGAAACACTCCCTGCTTCTAGTGGACGCACTAGAAGAACAAAGTTGGTTGTGAGGGAAGTTTCATTCATTTGAACCAATTTTACGGACTTTGAACCACCAGTTTGAAGCTTCCAACGAGGCGGGAAAGTCATAAAAAAACGGATTTCAAGCCACCGGCTTGAAAGCATCCGTAAAAAGAGTCCAAGGAGACCAAATGATATGGATTCCAAGCACCGGCTTGAAAGCATCCGTAAAAATAGTCCAAGGAGACCACTGTGTGGATTCCAAACCACCAGTTTGATAGCATCCGTAAAAAGAGCCGAAGGAGGCCAAACAAAACAGACTTCGAGCTAATAGCTTGAAACATCTGTAAAAAGAGTCCAAAGCGACCATTTTTATCGGATGCTAAGATATCTAAAAAAGAGTCTGAAGTGACTACAATCAAACAAAAAGATACTAAGTTACCCGTTTTCAGACTCCAAATTAGTAGAGTCGAAGACATTTTTGAGATCTTAGTCAATCTTTAATATGATAAGGGGCTCTGAGTGATATGACCACGCTGACCACTCCAACCTCTACACCAACCACTTCGACCACAGCAACTCCAATACATGTTTTTGATGGACCAATTACACGCAGTCGAGCTAAGAAGCTTCAACAAGAGGTGCACGCACTACTTTGTGAAATTCATTTTACTATTAATGAGATTTATATACTACCTAATTCGTGTACATTGCTAATGCTCAGGTTTACCAAGAAGGATGACAAGAACTCACAAGGAAATGGACACATAGAAGAATCATGCTCCAACCAAGCCAGTCCTGCAGGATCATCTCAAAGAAATAATCATAACTTTTGATTTCAAAAGCTATGAAGGCAAATGAGCACTTTTTGGAAAACTCTTGAAGTCTAGTTTCCAATGAATCTAACCTTGACCAGTTTGAAGATTGCATGAAGGCGTCCGACCAATTTTAGTGCTTGCTGGTCCGTAGGTCAACCGTCTGCATGAGGTCAATGTTCTCGTATTAAAACTGTATCATTCTACAGAGTTCCATGGTGCATATTCTACATGGTGTGAAACCTTATAAAGTCACCTTTCCAAGGGATCCAACCGTTCATGAATTGAAGCTTCCAAGGAGGAGTTATTGCTGAAATACCGAAGACCACTCTGAAGACCAACAACCACGCGGAAAGTCTCCAGAAGCTGATTCGTTTTCACATAGTTCGCCTAGTCTTTTCATTTCGTGTTCACACCTATCTTCAAGGTCTACTCCTTGTATAAATACCCCCTAGCACCATTGTAATCGGCACTTTTGATTATTGAATACAGAACCCCTTGTTCAGCTGCGTGCTAACAAATTCAGAGAGAGATCTCTACCTTCCTTTGCTCTTGTGATTTCCTTCGCGGGATTACAGAAGCGGCAGCTTCATCCGCTCCCAATTGGTGCTCCTACTCCCTTGAAGGTCCTCCTTGATTGATTGTAGGCTGTGTTGGTTGGTTCTTTGAGAGTGTGGTTGGGCGAATCCTCGATTCAGGTTGCCGGTTAAAGACGGTGGTTGGCTTCGAGTTTTATTTGCCAGGTTGCACTAGTTATCACTGCTTGCAGCAAGTTATCCGGCTATTCTATAGCTAGTTATCTGAAGATCGATCCTACGTCGTGAAGATCGGGACCCCGTGACGCATCATCTGGTATCAGAGCTGATTGGTTTCCATGGTAGGATTCTTTACCCTTAGCTACATATATTTTGTTTCGTCCTATCCACCAAAAGCCAAAATATATATATATATATTGTTTACCCCTTTGTTTCAATCTGTTATTTTAGTGAGTTCAGTTAATTTTCAGTCCATTAGAGTCTTTGTTTTAGTTGCTGATCATTTTCCGTCGTGTGTCCTTTGAGCCTCTTATATATCTGGTCATTGTGTTCAGTTCTATAAAAAAAAGTAAAAGAAAGAAAAGTTCAAAAAAAGGAAAGTTGAGAAAAATTGTGAAAGAAAAGTTTAAAGATCAGTTCGGTTGAGAGCACAGTTGCTGAAAATTTGTGTTTCAAGTTGTGCAACCAGATCGCTATCTTCTGTTGGTACAAAAATTTTGGTTGGGTTTGATTGCAACACTTGCATCCCAATCATACTCCTTGTTTGCATCAATCTGAGATTTTCTTTGCGCGTGTGTGTGATCCATCTACATCTTTTTGAGATCAGCACTAAGCAGGGAACCTCTAGTTTGGATTGTTACTTAACTTTACAACAACTAGAATTCAGATTGCATTCCTTGTTTATAATCCCCACCAAGCTCCACATAAAAGCCATCGTAATCGGTACTCTCTGGTCTTGTATTTGTTTAACCATCGCTCTCGGTACCACCACACATTTTGTTTCTCTGTAACCCGCAGGAACTTCACTGAGCCTCGGTTGGTAAGAGAAGTGAGATTGAGAGATCCCACATATATTTTTTCCACATATACTCTTGTTCCTTTGTTGTCACTAATTTTACAGAAAGATGGGTGATGGCGTTGAGGTCAATGATTGTGTCACCATGGCACAATTTAATGAATTCCAGCAAAGTCTAGAAGAGAGACAAGATTGGTTGGCCCAAGATTTTCAAACCATACTAAAGGAAATTAGGGGACGTCATCCACCTAATGATGGAGCAAGCACCCATGGTGAAGAAGGTGATGATAGTGATGGAAGAGGAGGAAGAAGAGGATGGAGGAACCGAAGTGCTGCACATTGAAGAGGGAGGGACTGGAATCGAAGAAATCAAGACACTGAAGAATCCGAATCTGAAAATGATGATAATCATTCCCATCATGATCGCCAACATCGTAGAGGAGGCCATCGTGAAGAGAGGCTTGGTAAACTGAAACTTACCATGCCAAAATTTGATGGAGGATCTGATCCTGAAGCTTATTTCACTTGGGAGTTGAAGGTCGATAAGATCTTTCGCTTGCATAATTATACAGAAGAGAAGAAGTTGGCTATGGCATCTCTAGAATTTGAAGGATATGCTCTGATTTGGTGGGAGCAACTTCTCCAAGATCGTGAAGAAGATGGAGAACATCCTATTGCCACATGGGCAGAGATGAAACGTGAAATGAGAAGACGTTTCATGCCGAAGCATTATCGGCATGATCTTTTTGATAAACTGCAGAATTTGAAACAAGGAAGTTATTCTGTTGAAGAGTATTATAAAGAGATGGAGAAGGCTATGATTAGAGCCAACGTATATGAAGATGAAGAACAAACTATGGCACGATTCATGGATGGGTTGCATCGAAATATTCAACGCATTGTTGAGTTTTAGTCGTACCGTCGTCTTCTTGATTTGGTACATCAAGCCACCAAAGCTGAACGCCAACTACAGCAAGATACCAAGAGCAGTAAGTCTTTGCCTTTTGGTACGAGGACTATGTCTGGAGGAAGCAAGTTAAATTCCAAGTTTACTACTGCACCGTCAGCTGCGAAAGGTTCATTTGGAGGCTCATGTTCTAATGCTCAAAGTAATTTTAGTGGGAAGAACTCTGCTGCCCCGAGCACGAGTTCCAAACCAGCAGCTTCCACCTCCACTTCAGTGGGTTCTACATCCAAGAGCAGTGGGATTCAGTGTTTCAAGTGTGGAGGTCGTGGACATGTTGCTAGAGAGTGTCCAAATAATATAGTGATCATTGTAAATGATAATGGAGAGTACGAATCAACCAGTGAAGAGGAAGATATAGAAAAAGAAGCCCATGAAGAAGAGGAACATACCGGCTATGATTTTGAGCAAGGTGCTGCTCTTGTGGTGGCACCAATATTGAGTGTTCAGATGAAGGAAGCTGAGAACGGCCAGTGGCATAATTTATTTCAGACAAGAGCCAAAGTGCAAGATAAGGTAGTGAAGATGATCATTG
The DNA here is from genome assembly GCA_019279435.1 of Zizania palustris. Taxonomy (NCBI): domain Eukaryota; kingdom Viridiplantae; phylum Streptophyta; class Magnoliopsida; order Poales; family Poaceae; genus Zizania; species Zizania palustris. Next base: position 20,563,241 of record JAAALK010000079.1, read on the forward strand.
ATGGAGGAAGCTGCCATAATCTTGCTAGTCGTGAGATGGTTGACAAGCTTGATCTGAAACTTCTGCGACATCCTCATCCATATCATGTCCAATGGCTTAATGATTCGGGTGACATCAAGATTGGATACAAAGTAAAAGTTCCCTTCAAGATGGTGAATATGTTGACACGGTAGAGTGTGATTTGGCACCCATGTCCGTATGTCACATACTACTCGGGAGGCCATGGCAATATGATCGATATACTCAGCATTGCGGGAGAACAAATCAGTACACTCTAGATTTGAAGGGGAGGAAGTTTGTACTCAAACCTATGACACCACAGCAAATTCTTGCTGAGCATTTGCAAAAGAGCTCTAGTATGAGAGATGAGAATGGAAAGGAAGAGAAAAAGAATTCGAGTGCCTTCCACAAATCGGAGAGTGAGAGCCACTAGCCCAATATGAGAAAAAAATTGAGAGATCAAAAGAAAGAAGAAGAAAAAATTTAATCATGTGAGCCACAAAATCTGAGATGAGAGAAGTAAGGAACAACCCAGATCAAGTACTCTTTGTACTTGTGTACAAAGACATTTTAGTATCAGCTAACGATAACACATCTTTTCCTAGTATGGTGTCTCATCTTTTGCAGGAATATGAGGACGTTTTTCCAAAGGAAACCCCGAATGGATTACCTCCTATACATGGGATTGAACATCAGATCGATCTTATTCCGGGGGCTGCTCTTCCAAATTGACCACCATACCGCACCAATCCTGAAGAAATAAAGGAGATACAAAGGCAAGTACAAGAACTTCTCGATAAAGGTTATGTTCGTGAAAACTTAAGTCCTTGTGCTGTTCCTGTTATTTTAGTACCAAAAAAGGATGGTTCTTGGAGGATGTGCGTTGATTGTAGAGCCATAAATAACATCACTATTCGCTATCACCATCCTATTCCTCGATTAGAAGACATGCTTGATGAATTAAGTGGTTCCATAATATTCACTAAAATTTATTTGAAAAGTGGGTACCATCAAATAAGAATGAAAGCTGGAGATGAATGGAAAACTGCTTTTAAAACAAAATTTGGGCTGTACGAATGGCTAGTTATGCCTTTTGGTTTGACTAATGCTCCAAGTACTTTTATGAGATTGATGAACCATGTTTTGAGATCCTTCATTGGAAAATTTGTGGTTGTTTATTTTGATGATATCTTAATTTACAGCAAGTCTTTTGAAGCGCACATGAATCATATTCGACAAGTCCTAGATGACCTCCGAAAAGAGAAATTATTTGCTAACCTTGAGAAGTGCAGTTTTTGCACAGACCATGTTGTGTTCCTTGGCTTTGTTGTTTCAGGAAAAGGAATTGAAGTGGATGAAACCAAGGTGAAAGCCATCAAGGATTGGCCAACTCCAACGAATGTAAGTCAAATAAGAAGCTTTCATGGTCTAGTTGGATTTTATAGGAGATTTGTTAAAGATTTTAGTACCATTGCTACTCCCTTAAATGAATTAACAAAGAAAGGTGTTGAATTTAAATGGGGAAGTTCACAAGAAAATGCTTTTCAAGAATTAAAGAAACGCTTAACTGAAGCACCATTGCTTGTTCTTCCTGATTTCACTAAAACTTTTGAAGTAGAATGTGATGCCAGTGGAATTGGCATAGGAGTGGTTTTAATACAGCAAGGCAAACCTGTAGCATATTTTAGTGAAAAGTTGGGAGGTGCTCAATTGAATTATTCTGTATATGATAAAGAATTGTATGCTTTGGTGCGTGTTGGCGTAAAAGATTACGCTAACAGGTTTCTGTAGAAAAGAAACTAACAAACGAAGTGTTTGCGAAGCAAACTGTTCCAAGCCTCCGAAAGGATAATAGCTTAGAATAGTTCGAAAGTGTGTATTGATTTACTGGTAATCGGTCCTCATTACAGGATGAAATGGGGGGTATTTATAGGCCTGAACATTAAGGAAAAGACCTATTTACCCCTTTATTACAACCGACATTAAAGAAACTATTTGGTTTCCTTAATAGGGCTAAAATGGTAAAAGACTAATCTAATAGGATAGAAGATAAGTCTTCCATCTTAGCTGGCAGAAAAGATCCTGAAGGGCTTTGGTTCGAAGACATACTTCGAACCAATGCCTGCCTTCGGGCTTCGATCCAGGTTCCAAGCACCTTCGAAGATGGCCTTCGGACAATCTTCGAACTGGTTGGCTGTCATCATGCTGCTTTGGCAATAACCCTGAAGATGAGATATTTTCCCCCAACAGTAGCCCCTCGAATACGCTTCTCCGTTCGACCTGTAACGTTAGGAGAGCAGTATACGGAAAGAAAAGATAACCAATCATAGGGGTTATTGATTTTTGTTTTATCTCCGAAATACATGAAGATATGAACTTCGAATCAGTCATAAGGTAATTACTTTTCGAATTATCTTAGAACTGACTCAGGAAGTTCGAAAGTCTTTTTGGACTTAGAAAATATAGCCGTTAGTTTCTGTTTCTAACGGAGTTATACGAGGCGTTATTTTCGGAGGAAAATAACAGGCGGGAATGCGAAAGGGCAGAGCCCAAACGGTAACAAACGGAAAGTTTAGGCTATAAATAAAGAACTCCAGAACTTACTCGATTACCTTTTCACCGCTTCCTCTCAGTCAAAAACCTTTTGAACCCTTTGAGTTCTTGAACCCTAGCCTTCAAGTTCTTGAGCCCTAGTTTCCATCCTCTCGGGTTAATCCGGCAATCGCGATGGTGAAGACCAAAGGATCTGCGCCGCCTTCGACCTTGGCTCGGCAGCAGGCAGCTGCAGCAGCAGCGGCGGCAACATTGGCGGCGGCACCCTCGATGCAGGCGGCAATGTCCATGGCGGCAGGGGGGAGAAATCCCCAAATCCCCGATGACCAAGGTCTGTGCCCTCCATCGACCAAATATTTGGATCAATCCTTTGAATTGGGACCTTCGACCTGCAAAAGAGAGTCCTTGGCAATCACAGCAGGGGGTAAGATTAGCAATGGGGTTATGATTCGGAAGCCGGGCAAAGAATCAATTCCATCACCGAGACCCGGAGAAGTTGTGGTGTTCGAAGCTTTTTTCGAAGCGGGCTTGGGCCTCCCGGCTGTGGATTTTTTAGCCGAAGTACTTGATTTGTTTCACGTAACCCTCCCCCAGCTGTCTCCGAATGCTGTAGCCAGACTAGCTATCTTCGAGTGGGCACTGAGAGCCGAAGGTTGTGAGGGGAGGGCTGAAGTCTTCGCAGCACTGCATAGAGCAACTTGTCAGCCGAAGACTTCCGTAGGCTCCGGAGGTGAAAAAGTATTGGTTGCCTTCGGAAGCATCAATTTTAGGCTTCGAGATGAATACGCTCTGCGATTCCCTGCTAAGGCCATCAACGCTAGATGGTATACTGATTGGGTGCTGCGGTGGTTTTACGCCGAAGTCGGAGTTAACAGTCCTCTAGCTGGACCTCTCAAGGAAATTAGATTCCGGAAGGAAGCTCTAGTGCAACCCGACGAAGGTCAGCTCGAAGCCCGCCTGAACCTGCTTGAAAAAATTAGTCGGAGGCTCAGTATGCGAGATTTGGCCGAAGAATTTATCGGACTTCAAATTCCTCCGTTGATGGCCAACTGGCCTATCGCCTTCGAAGATGACTCGGAAGGCGGTCTTCGCAAGATAAACTATACTTCGAGCCCTGCAGGTAACTTCGAAACCAACATGCATAATACATATTTACTTCGAAGAAAGATTAACTTGAGTTATTTTTTAGCTTCTTCAGCCCCTATTACTTCAGAGCAAATTATAAGGGCTTCGGAGAAGATCTTGGGTGCTCCAACTCCGTCAGAAAAGGAATGGCGAATCAAATTAGTCGGAAGTTGGGAGCGTTTTAACAGAGTATGGGGAATGTTAGAGTTAACTCCGCCCCCTCTGATGGACTGGGTGCCTCAAGAGAAAGGACCCAGGAAGAGAGTAGCCGAAGCTGGAGCCTCCAGCTCCGCAAAGACTCCGACGAAGAAGGTGGCTCGGAAGCCGAAAAAACTCGCACCTTCGAGCTCAAGAGCTTCGGCTTCTAGCTCTAAAGAAGACGAAGGTATTTTATTAGTAAGATTAATTGACGAAGATGCGGCTCAACAAAGTATTCACATTGAAGACACTGCAGGTATTCCGGAGCTTCAAGTCAACATCGAAGAAGTAAGAGCTCCGGATACTCAAGAAGATCAAAATGAAGCCCCTATGGGTGTGAATGAAGCCGAAGTGCCTGCGAACATACCGGAGTCTGGAGACAATGTTGATCAACCAATGACTTCGGTAGTTCAAGAAGACATAACTCAGGCCGGAGTTTCAGTGGGTGAAGGGGGAGTCGAAGTCACTGTGGCTTCGATTCTCGAAGAAGTAACGAGGGCTCTTCAGGACGATGCTCCTGTAGTTCAAGATTTGACGGCCGATTCGGATGAGGACTACACTTATGATCCTCCGATCAGCCCAGTGCTCGATATTCCAGAGAATATCGAAGGTAAATTTTGCTTAATTCTTATCAATTTTTGCAAAGTTATACAATGTGTAATATTTTTGGTTTTTCAGAGCCTCCTGTTGTCGAAGTATCCCCCGAAGATACAACTCTACGACCTTCGACAACTTCGGGGCCGCAACCGGGAGTTGCTCTACCGGGGCCTGGAAGAGGAAAAAGACACATCGAGCCCCTCCCAGCTCAAGGATCGACTTCATCTGAGTCAACGGACGAAAGTGAATCGACTGAGGGGGGGCCATCTTCTGAAGTTCCAAGGGCCTCGGAAGAAACCTCCGGACCTTCGCTAAGCAGGGCTGACCAGAAAGCTTCAAAACTGCTCCCTCTCATAACTCCTTTTTTGGAGGAGAAAACCGGACTTGGGACTTTGGTTAAACCTTTGGGTGAAGCCAGTCGCCAAGTCGGGGAAACAGAACTGGTAGCCCGTTTAAGCAGAGTGAAGGGTTCGGAGCTTAACCTTGCTGTGGAAAGAGCAGCTTATCAGGTATAAAGCATCTTCGAACCAAATAATGAATTATATATGAATAATTTCTTATTCTAGTTTTTCTTTTTCTTAGCAAGCAGTCTTAGCCCGCGCTGCAGCTTTGTCGAATGAAAACGAAATTGCTCAACTTCGGGAAGAGAACGAAACTCTTCAAAGAAATCTTAACTTCTCCGAAGGTCGAGTATCTCAAATGGACAATGTGATAATAGCAGAGCGAAGGGCTAGGCAAAGTTTGGAAGCTGCAAGGAAAGAGCTCGAAGCAGAAAGAGTTGTGCTTCGAGCGGAGATTGAAAGACTACGGACGGAGGATGCTGCGAAGGACTCCGCACTTGTAAGGCTACAAGAAGAGGCTGGCCAACTCCGAACTCAAAAGAATGCTTTGACTACGGAGAACGCTCGAATCTCCGGAGTTTTAGCTGAAACAACTTCGGCCAAGGATATGCTTATTGAAGAAAAGGTTAAGTCCGAGAAGGTGGCTTCGGAGGTCATCGAACAAATGTTAGGTGTCTTGGAGTACTTCGGTACTACTGGATCACTACCTTCGGATGACAATGTAACTCTGCTGCGCCGGCTAAAGAGGATCCAAGGACCAGCGAAGCAAATGAAGACGGCAGGCATACGTTATGGAGAACTCTCCGGACAAGTGTCTGCCCTTGGAATACTTCGCTACTACGAGGATTTGGGCCGATCAATCACTCCGAGCGCACAGGGCTCCATCATCTTCGACGACGACCGACTTTTAAAACCTTCCGAAGGTGTAGCTGTTGCTTGGCGAGCCTTCCAGACTTCATGGAGAGCCGAAGGTCGATCTGCGATCAAAGCTTGGATTGACGAAGGCCAACGCCAAAAGCAAGTTCGGAGCCAAGCTTCGAGCAGTCAGCCTCCTCCGAACCCGCAGGTTTAGGATTATTTAGGATTTTTTGATTATGTAAAGCTGATGCTTGTAAATATTTATCAATGAAAATCTTGTTTGTCATATTTTTAGGCTTTGCCTCTTATGGAAGATATCGAAGTGTTAGAGCTTAACAGCGAACTTCGCTCACTGTGGAACACCTTCGAACTTCTAAAGAGTTATAAGCGTCCTCGATTTCTTATCCCTCGAGATGACTCCGGCGTTATTGCGCCCGAAGTAATCAAAGACATATTGTCTTATATTAAAGAGGAAGATAAAGAGAGCGACGCAAACACCTCGTCTTCTGAAGACACTAATTGGTCCGAAGACGAAGGTGAAGCCCAAAATAAAAAATCTGAAGATCTTAGAAGCTGGGAGAGAAGCCCCGAGCGGCTTCGAACTTGGGCCGAACTTCAACAAGAGCAGAAGGATTTTAGAGCTTCGAAGGGGAGGAAGAGAGTTAAACGTAAAGTTCTTAGAACTTCCGATGTTGGAACTAGTCGTTCCACCCCTAGCTCTCGGGACCGAAGAGGTCTCCGATTCCTTCTTGGTATAGATACCAATTTTTCATAATGTAATTTGTAAACACATTTATTTCAATAATGAATGCCGATTTAAAATTGTCTCCATATTTACTAGCCCCTCTTTGGGTATAAGCAACTTCGAACTTCATTCGAAGATGGTTATGCGCAAAGAAAAAACTTCGGAGTACAATTTTTTGGGGGTTCGGAGCCCCTCTGTCGTTTTAAAGATCTTTTGAAATCTTATGAAATGTCTTTGACTATCTGTAGTCAGAAGAATGGTAACTTGGTACCTTTGTTTATTTCATGAAAGAGATCAATTGAGATAACTTCCAGGACACTTTAATGTCTTAAAAAATTTTGTCACTTTGGACGCATATGAACAATCATTCGAAGCTCATGGCTTAAATGCTGTTTTGCTTTAGCCACCTTCGGCTGTTTTTTGCGGAAATCTACCAGCCGGAGCTTGGATTTCGCAGAAATTGTAGCCACCTTCGGCTATTTTTGCAGAAGTCTACCAGCCGGAGCTTGGACTTCGCAGAATTTGGCCACTTGGGCTCTTTTTTGCAGAAGTCTACCAGCCGGAGCTTGGACTTCGCAGAATTTGGCCACCTACGGCTCTTTTTACGGAAGTCTGACAAGCTGCAGCTTGGACTCCGCAGATTTTGGCCACCTTCGGCTCTTTTTACGGAAGTCTACCAGCCGAAGCTTGGACTCCGTAGAATGTGGTATTGGCTCTTTTACGGATGCCTACAAGGTATCAGCTTGGGCTCCGGATGGATTTCAGCCACCACACCGGAGGCTTCGACTTTAAGGGTTCGAAGTCCGGAAATACAACCCAGCTTAATGACACTTCCCTCTCGATCGACTTCTGTCCCAGCGCGTCCGCTCGGGAAACTAGGAGTGTCAAGGGGAAGGCAACCATCAGGGTGTATGCTTTATTAATTTAGAGGTGATTACAAGCGAATTACAAGGAGCCCTTATGCGAAGTATCGCTTTAGGTGCTCCGCATGCCAAGTGTGTGCTAACTCTTCACCTTCTAAATTAGCTAATTTAAATGAACCAGGGCGCCCCGAGTGGACGATTAGATATGGACCTTCCCATTTATTGCCTAACTTCCCTGGTGCTATAATGCTTCGTAGAACAAGATGACCCGGTCTTAACTCGCTGAGCTTAACCTTCGGGTCATACCAAGTCTTCGTCTGCTGATGATACTTTGATAAGTTAGCTACAGCTCGAAGCCTTGTCTCTTCTGACAAATCTAACGAAGCTTGTCTTTCTTCTTCTATGTCTGGTTCGGTGCTGCGAAGTGATCCTCCTTTGAGCTCCGTTGGAGTCATAGCTTCATCTCCGAATAGTAGTCTGAATGGAGTAAAACCTGTGGACCTTGTTTGCGTAGTCCGAATGGACCACAGAATCTTCGGAAGCTCTTCGGTCCACAATCCCTTTGATAGTCCTACTATTCTTCGATTTAGCCCTGATAAGATATTTCCATTGGCTCGCTCAACGGCTCCATTCGACTGAGGATGTCTCACTGCAGCAAAACATAGTTGAATGCCTAGGTCTTCGCAAAACTTCCTGAAGGGTTCTGCGTCGAACTGTGTTCCATTATCAACTGTGAGATATCTAGGCACTCCGAACCGGCAAATAATGTTTTTCCAGAAGAATTTCTGTACATTATTCGAAGTGATAGCTGTTAAGGGCTCTGCTTCGACCCACTTAGAAAAATATTCAATAGCTACCACTGCGAACTTCAGATTTCCCTTTGCTAACGGAAAGGGACCAATTAGATCCATACCCCATCTGGCCATAGGCCATACCGGAGCAATGACTTGAAGAGCTGTTGGTGGGCGATGACTCCGTCGACCCATCCACTGGCATCCTTGACAAGTGCGGACCAAGCTCTCCGCATCAGCTGTTATTGTGGGCCAATAAAGCCCCTGGCGAAGTGTTTTTCCTGCCAGAGCTCTAGGGGCTAAATGACTTCCACAAAGGCCTTCGTGAATTTCTCGAAGAATTTCTTGGCCTTCGGCTTGAGATATACATCGGAGTAGAGGGGAACATACTCCGGCCTTGTATAATATACCGTTGATTAGCTGATAGTTTCTTGCTCTGAGCTTTAATCTTGACAATTGGGGCTCTTCGGGCAAATTTGTTCCTCCTTGCAAGAGTTCTATGATTGAATCCTTCCAATCTGCACTAGGAATGCAGAGAATCTCTGCAGAAGCAACTTGTGGCACCGAAGGTATATTGAGTTCCTCATAGAAAGCTTCGTCAGGCACATCCACAGCTCCGGCAGCAGCCTTCGCTAAAATGTCCGCTTGCACGTTTTCAGCTCTTGGTATACTCCGAATGGAAATACCCTTGAAATGTGCTTCGATCTTGCGAATTTCTTCCAAATACTTTGCAAGCTGTGGATGTCGGACCTGAAAACTTTTGTCTACGTGCCCTGCTACTATCTGAGAATCTGTTTTTATAATTATTCTTGTAGCCCCTAGAGCACGTGCTTTCCGAAGTCCCAATAATATTCCTTCGTACTCCGCTATATTATTGGTAGACTTAAAGTTGAGTCTTGCGGAGTACATTGCTCTTTGGCCTGACGGTGAAATTAATACTGCCCCAATGCCTGCTCCGGATGCTTGAAAAGCTCCATCGGAGTAAATAGTCCAAACTCCGTCATCTGATTTCTCCGGAGTCAACTTCGCAGGTGGAGTCCACTCTGCTACGAAGTCTGCTAGGACTTGAGATTTGATAGCTGTCCTTGCCAGGAAAGATATGCCGAAGGGTGCTAGCTCTACTGCCCACTTTCCAATCCTTCCAGTGGAATCTTTGCTTCGGAGCATATCTCCTAAAGGATACGAAGTTGGTACAATTACATTATGGGCCAAAAAATAATGTCTTAACTTCCTCGAAGCCATTATCAGAGCATAAACGAACTTTTCAAGTTCGGAGTATCTTGTCTTTGCTCCTGACAATGCTTCGGATACAAAATAGACAGGATTTTGGACCAACTTCCCATTGATATCAGCTTCTTTGACAAGGACTGCGCTGACAGCTGAGCCTGTGGCTGCAAGATACAGAAGTAGGGTTTCGTCCGCAACGGGCACCGTAAGTGTAGCGAGATTGCTGAGATAATCTTTAATATCTTCGAAGCTTTTCTGACACTCCGGTGTCCATGCAAAATCTTCGGACCCTTTCAAAGCTTTAAAAATTGGCAAACTCCTCTCTGCAGACCTTGATAAAAACCTGCTAAGTGCGGCTAGACGTCCAGTCAGCTTTTGCACTTGCTTTAAATTCTCGGGAGGAGCCATCTTCTGCAGCGCAGTTATTTGAGTAGGGCTAGCTTCAATTCCCCTGCTTGAAACTAAATACCCTAACAACTTTCCAGCCTTAGCTCCGAATATACATTTTTCGGGGTTAAGGCGGATCCCACATGCCCGAAGGCTATTGAATGTTTCTGCTAAGTCTAGGCTATGTTGGTGCTTTAAAGCACTCTTTATTACAATATCATCCATATAGGCCTCCACATTGCGACCTAGTTGATGACCTAGAGCCTTAGCAACTAATCTTGAAAAAGTAGCCCCGGCATTTCTTAGGCCGAAGGGCATTCTTACATAGCAGAAGACTCCCGAAGGAGTTACAAAGCTCGTCTTGATTTCATCTTCGCGCTTCAACCATATTTGATGATATCCAGAATACGCGTCGAGGAAGCTTAGTAACTCCGAACCTGCAGTGGAGTCGACTAGTTGATCAATTCGGGGCATGGGGTAGGGGTCACGTGGGCACGCTTTATTCAAAGATGTGAAGTCAATGCACATGCGCCACTTCCCGGAAGACTTCTTCCTGACGAAGACTGGGTTGGCTAGCCATTCTGTATGGGCCACTTCTCTGATAATCCCAGCCTTCAACAGTTTCTCAACTTCGTCCTTAGCTAGAGCAGCTCTCTCTGCGGACATCTTCCGGAGCCCTTGTCGAACAGGCCGGGCCTTCGGGTTTACAAGCAAGCTGTGCTCAATAATATCCCGATCGACTCCGGTGATATCTTCGTCAGACCAGGCGAAGACATCCAAATTTTCTCCTACAACCTTTTCCAAGGAAGTTGCAACTTCGGGAGGTAAATCTTTACCAAATTGAAAGGTGTATTCTTTACCATCTTTGACAATGACCTTCGTTGCAATCTCTCCTTCGGGACTTGGTCTTGGAAAAGACTTCTTCGAAGCTTCGGAGGAGGCTGAAAAAATTTCTTCATTGTCTTGGACACTGTTTACTTGCCTCGGATCAAGAGGAGGACCATGACCATATTCTGCTCTCCGAGCTATGGCTTGATCTCCGAAGACTGTCAGAACTCCTGATTGTGTGGGCATCTTCATGCACAAGTAATTGTGATGCGCCACAGCTCCGAACTGATTCAACATGCCTCGGCCAAAGATAACATTATAAGCGTACGGGGCATCTACTACATCAAAGATAACTTCCTCAGTTCGGGCTAGTAAACCTTCTCCGAAGGTTACTTCCAGGCCTATCTGGCCAAGTGCATCTAGCGGAGGTCCTGCGAAGCCTTGCAGAGGACGAGCCGCTGGGAGGAGATGCTTTCGGGAAATGCATAACTGATCGAAGGCTTGTACAAATATGATATCTGCCGAGCTACCTCCGTCGATTAGCACCCTTCGGACTTCAGTTCCGGCAATATCAGCAGTGATAACCAATGGATCTGCATGCGGGAACTTGATACCAGCTGCATCCTCCGCAGAGAAAGATATTGGAACATGAGACCACTCCGGCATTGCAGCTGCAGATGACGAAGTCCCAATGTGGCCTACTTCTCGGACGTACTCTCTTCGCTGTCTCTTGGACATGCTTCCGAGGGTACCTCCTCCGGAGATAGGGAGAACTACTCTCTTCCCTCTATCTTGCCCTTCTTCTTGCTTCGGAGGTGGCATAACATTGGCCACCGGAGGATGCCTTGCAGCATCAAGATTTTCTATCCGCGCCACAGCCTGGACCGGCTCCGAGCGTACTGCTGCTGCTGGACTTCGGTCGGTACTACCTCGACCCGAAGTTCTCTCCAAGTATTCTCCCCGAAGGGTAAGAATAGCCTTGCAGGTGTCAGTTGCATGGCTTCGATTCTCTCCATGAATACAGCAAAAAAGGGTCTGGCCCTTGCCAGCCGTTTTTCCTGGCGGCCTCCAGCCGCTGGACTTGTTCCCCGCAGATTGTGGAGCTCTTGGTGTAAACTTCTGCGGGGGTGCAATGTTTAAGACCTCAGAACGAGGGTGCTTTTGCCCTCTTCTTCTATCATGTTGCACTTCGGGGACTGATTCTTGCGGCTGAACCGGAGTCTTCACCTCTGCTTTAACTTCTGTCAACACTGTCGAAGTAGCAGTAGTCCTCCGAAGCCAACCTTCTTCCGACTTCGAATACTCCTCGAAGTACGACATCAACTGTGATACTGTGGTGATGCTCTTCCGATGCAATTTATCCAGAAGGCCTTTATGACTGACGCCTTCCCGAGCCGCATCAACCACCGAGGATGTGGACAGCCCCCGAATTTGCGACTTCGTGTGAGCGAAGCGCTTGAAGTACTGTCTCAATGTTTCTCCGGGGAGCTGCTTCACTTGGAAAAGGCTCCCTGTCGACATGGGGGGCACGAAGGTGCCCTGAAAGTTACTTATGAACTTCTTCTTCAACTGTGACCATGAAGCGATTGATCCTGGTTTTAAAGACCAGAACCATCTCAACGCCACTCCTTGAAGGGCTAACGGGAAGCACTTCGCCATAGTTTCTCTGTCTCCGCCACTAGCCTCGATTGCTAGGGCATAAGAACGCGCAAACTCACTAGGATCTTCGTCTCCGGCATACTTGCAAAGCTTTGAAGCTTTGAACCTCGGATCGAAGCGAACCTTCTGAAGCTCGGGATGCAACGGAGATTCATTGTCGTAAGAGGCGTTCTCCGGGGCTTCGGGATAATCAAGATCGTCGTCTTCGTGCACTTCGGGGATAGCTGGGGTGGCTTGAGGACGAAGCCTGTTCGCAGCCTCTTGCCGCCACCTTGCTACCTCGGCTTGAAGATTGGCCATTTGAGTGGCCATGTCTCCAAGGCTATCTTCATCTCCTCCGGAAGGACCTTCCGGGTCTTGAGAACTGGTATGATCAGTTCGAATCGGAATGGAGGGTGGCAGGGTGGCTCCGGGCGGTCGGAGTGTGGAAGGAGTTGGTGGAGAGGTTTCGTATCCTCGAGGGATAGAAGCCCCTTGCGGAGTTTGAGGTGGAGGGATAGTCGAAGACCCTCCGACTTCGACTGTGTCGAAGGGTATCTCTCCGGAGATCCGAGAGGACCTCCGAGTGGGATTGCGAGGTGCACTCCGCTTAGGAGGCATGATGCAAGAGGTTGGTAGAGAACGAAGTTTTTTGGACTAGGTTCCCCACGGACGGCGCCAACTGTTGGCGTAAAAGATTACGCTAACAGGTTTCTGTAGAAAAGAAACTAACAAACGAAGTGTTTGCGAAGCAAACTGTTCCAAGCCTCCGAAAGGATAATAGCTTAGAATAGTTCGAAAGTGTGTATTGATTTACTGGTAATCGGTCCTCATTACAGGATGAAATGGGGGGTATTTATAGGCCTGAACATTAAGGAAAAGACCTATTTACCCCTTTATTACAACCGACATTAAAGAAACTATTTGGTTTCCTTAATAGGGCTAAAATGGTAAAAGACTAATCTAATAGGATAGAAGATAAGTCTTCCATCTTAGCTGGCAGAAAAGATCCTGAAGGGCTTTGGTTCGAAGACATACTTCGAACCAATGCCTGCCTTCGGGCTTCGATCCAGGTTCCAAGCACCTTCGAAGATGGCCTTCGGACAATCTTCGAACTGGTTGGCTGTCATCATGCTGCTTTGGCAATAACCCTGAAGATGAGATATTTTCCCCCAACAGTGCGTATACTTGAAACATGGCAGCATTATTTATGGCCAAAAGAGTTTGTTATCCATTCTGATCATGAAGCTTTAAAGTATTTGAAAGGCCAAGCAAAACTGAACCGACGCCATGCCAAATGGGTTGAGTTCATCGAGACATTTCCATATATTGTGAAGTATAAGAAAGGTAAGGACAATGTGGTTGCTGATGCTTTGTCTAGAAAAATTGTGTTGCTAAACCAACTTGAGGTGAAGGTTATAGGTCTTGAAAGTTTGAAGGACATGTATAATGATGACCCTGAATTTTCAGAACCATACACTCATTGTAAAGATGGAAAAGGTTGGGAAAAGTATTATATACATGATGGATTTTTGTTTAGGGCTAACAAGCTTTGTGTTCCAAATTCTTCGGTTAGATTGCTTTTATTGCAGGAGTCCCATGGAGGAGGATTGACAGGTAATTTTGGACAAAAGAAAACCTATGAGCTGCTAGGTGATCACTTCTATTGGCCCAAGATGAGGAGAGACGTCATCCGGTTCGTGGAGCACTGCATCACTTGTCACAAAGCTAAGTCTAAACTGAACCCTCATGGTTTATACACTCCTCTACCCGCTCCTAAAATTCCTTGGGAAGACATAAGTATGGATTTTTTTCTGGGACTGCCTAGAACTCAGAGAGGAAAAGATTCTGTTTTTGTTGTGGTTGATAGATTTTCAAAGATGGCTCATTTTATCCCTTGTAACAAGAGCGATGATGCTTCACATGTTGCTAATTTATTTTTCAGGGAAATTGTGAGGTTGCATGGGGTGCCTAAGACCATTGTATCTGATCGTGATGTCAAGTTTGTGAGCTACTTCTGGAAAACATTATGGTCCAAGCTGGGGACCAAGCTTCTATTCTCGACCACTTGTCATCCTCAAACCGACGGACAAACTGAAGTGGTGAATCGAACCCTGTCGATGTTGCTGCGAACCATGGTGAAAAGGAACCTGAAAGATTGGGAGGACTGCTTGCCTCACGTGGAGTTTGCTTATAACAGGGCAGTACATTCTACCACTAACTTGTGTCCTTTTGAAATTGTTTATGGGTTCAAACCCATTGCTCCGATAGATTTGTTGCCTTTGCCATTACAGAAGAGAACCAATATGGAAGCCTCCAAGCGTGCTGCACATGTCAAGAAGATACATGAGAAAACAAAAGAAGCAATCGAGCTAAAGGTGACACGTAAGGCTGCAAGTATGAACAAGCATAGAAAGAAGGTGTCATTTGAACCAGGCGATTTGGTGTGGATTCACTTGCGTAAAGACCGCTTTCCTGATATGTGCAAGTCCAAGCTGATGCCACGAGGGGATGGTCTATTTCGTGTTCTTGCCAAGATCAATGATAATGCATACAAGATTGACCTTCCACCAAGCTATGGCGTGGGCAACTCCTTCAATGTTGTTGACCTATCAGCATTCACAAATGAAGAAATTTTAGAGTCGAGGACGACTCCTTTTCAAGAGGGGAGAATGATATGACCACGCCGACCACTCCAACCTCTACCCCAACAACTTCGACCACAGCAACTCCAATACATGTTTTTGATGGACCAATACATGTATTTGCTTCCGCTTGTTCCTTTAGAGGAGTGTTGGGTGTTTAGAAAAGGCCATCAATTCAATAGAATTTATTGAGTCACCTATTCACCCTCTCTAGTAGCTCGTTTTGGTCCTACAATTGGTATCAGAGTAGGTTAAGATCACAGTTGAACTGAACCAGTTTTGTGATCCATAGGCAACATAGACAGAGTTCGCAAAATCCCTCTGTTCTATTGGGCAGACTTTGCATATTGGAAGGTGTGCATGGAGGCTTACTTACAAAGCCAAGGAAGTGTAATTTGGGAGATTGTGGACTCACAATACTCCATACCTGAGACTTGCACAACTCAGGCTCAAAAAGATCAGTATAATACTAACCGCAAAGCTAGAAATATATTGTTCATCAGTTTGAGTCGAAATGAGTTCGATAGGGTGCAACACCATCAGACTGCTAGGGAGATTTGTTCCACTTTGACTGTTTTTCATGAGGGCACATCTCAGATCAAGGCTAGGCACCAAAGCACTTACAACCAATAGTACCAAATGTTTGTGCAGAGCCTTGCTAAATCTATTGATGCCATGTTTTTCCGTTTTGATGCCATCGTGAGTAATCTTCATTCTATGGGTGTGCTTGCTTATTATGATCATGAGAGGGCTATCAAGCTTCTCTATGCTCTTGATCGTAGCATAATGGAAGTGAAAATATCCAATATTGAGGAATCCACAAGTTACGATACATTAACTTGTGATGAACTTTTTAACAAGCTGAAGTCCACTGAGATTGCTAAGGAATATCGCCGATGGCTTGGAAACTCTTTACCACTATCCATGGCACTAGTTTCTGGTTCTGGCAGTGGCACCTCATATGTAGGTATTGCTTCTAGTTCTTCTAGCTCTTGTGTCTTTTCTGGTGGCTTTGCCTAGTCCTCTTTAGTCTCTATCACGAAAGAGCAAGTGAACACTTTGGATGATGAGGAGCTTGCTCTCATTGTCAAGAAGTTCACCTGTTTCTATAATGATAGATGGGATCACAAGAGAGGATGCTCTCGGGGATGTTTTGAGTGTGGGGATACATCACACATTAAAGCTAACCGCCCTAAACTCAAAAAGTAAGATGAAAATGAGCACATGCACTAGAAGAGGGACAAGAAGACCTACTTTAGGAAGAACCGTGACATGCAGCGTCCAGAGCTTTCATGGCTGCACTGAGCAACATTGACACTTCTTCAAGTGATGATCCAAGCTCTGACGTGGATGAACCACAGAAGGAGGAGAAGAAGGTGAAGGACTTCACCGGCATCTGCTTCATGGCTGACGGCATCCACAACGATGATGAGATAGACTCATCAGAGGTAGATTTATCCCATGACCACTTTTTGTTAAAGTTGATGAATTGAATGATACATTAATTGGTTAGGATATGTTACTTGTGAAAGCTGCTAGAGAACGAAAGAACTTAGACTTAAACATGATTTTGTTTCTAGTGAGTATGCCTTGCTTAAGTCTAAGTTACATGATGTTGAGTGTGAGTCCTGCTATGTAGTCATGAGTGAGCTTGTCGAGCTACGGTCTGTGTGTATGCTCAAACTATCAATAAGCTTGATATTGCACAGAAAGAGCTCACTGTGGTGGAGTCTAGACCTCTTGTTTCTGATGCTTGTTCAAATTGCCCATTACTCATTGAAAGCATTGAACTTAGGGACAAGAATGTTAAAGAACTAGAGGCTACATTGGAGAGTGCTAAGAGTTCTAAGGATGTGCAGCTAGCCTGTTCCACCTGCATCATGCTAAAGGACTAACTCATGATTGAAAATGATTACCTTCTCTCTGTGGTGGATAAATGCACTGAAGGGAAGGGTTTGATGGATTTTCTCTTGGACAAGACTAAGTTGTGTTCTGATAGGGCAGGGTTAGCTCTAGGATTAGGTTTTGAGAGAACCACTCCATATATTAAGAGCAAAACAATGTTCACTTCACCCACTACCTAGAGAAAGAGAGATCCCAGTTAGACACTCCACAAAAGCCCAAGAAAACCATCCACCCTATAAAGAAAACACCTCCTTCACCTAAGAAAGCCCCTCAGCAGAAACTAAGAGAGCCCATGAGGATTGCACCCAAGACCCATGCACCTACCCCAAAAAGATTTTTCATTGCTCATATTGCCAGAGTGTGGGACAATTGGCTAGTATACATGAGCCTGTATCTCATTACCGTTCTCATTTTCTTGAGGCTCCCCATGCTCACATGAGAGGATTTTTCCATAGTGGGATACACCATGATTCATATGGTGCTAGACCACGTGTTAGTGGTTTTGATCCTCAATAGGTTAGGAGACCTCATCATTTTTATGGCTCTTGCCATTTAGGTAGACCTCGCACCTTCTATCATGATTCATATCCTATGCGTAGAGAGTCTACTACTGCTTTGCCTGCAGCTCGAGTTTCTCAATGCTTGATACCACGTTAGATTTTCACTCACCCCAACACTGAGCACTTGAGATTTTATCATTTTGTGTAGGTAGCAGACTGAGGCCTAGAGAACAAGTGGATCATGGATTCTCGTTGTTTGTGCCAAATGACCGGGAAGACATCATGGTTCTCCAGTGTCACCTCAACCCAATGACATGAGTACATTACCTTCGGCAACAATCGAAGGAGTAGAGTGAAAGGAAAAGGTATGGTTAGAATTGATGAAAATTTCATTCTCAAAGATGTCATTTTATTTAAGGATTTAGGATATAATTTGTTTTCTGTAACTCAGTTGCTCGATGAGGGCTTGGAAGTGCATTTCAGATGCGATACATCACAAGTTCTCGATTCTTCTAGCGTTTTGGTTTGTAATATTTTAAGGATAGGGAGGGTCTTTGGAGCTGACTTTTCTAAGTATTTTGGTTCTTCTTATTGCCTTATCGCAAAACCTTTTTCTGAGCTCTGGATGTGGCATAGGAGACTAGGGCATATGAGCTTTGCCTTGCTCGCTCGATTGAGTGCCCTGGGTCTAATCCGAGGATTGCCCAAGCTCAAGTTTGAGAAGAATCTCGTTTGTGCTCCTTGTCGACATGGAAAGATGGTGTCCGCCTCTCATTGACCAATCAATGTGGTGATGATCGAACAACCCAGAGAACTTCTCCATATGAACACTGTAGGTCCTTCTCGGGGTAGTTCTTTAAGTGGCAAACGGTATGTCCTTGTCGTGGTGGATGACTACTGCCATTATTCTTCGGTCTTATTTCTTGCAAGCAAGGATGAAGTGTTTTCACACTTTTAGAGCTTAGCTTTGAGACTATTCACTGAACTCCCTGGTGCATTGAAAACAATTTGAAGTGATAATTGCACCGAGTTTAAGAATAGTTTCTTTGTTGACTTTTGCCTTGAGCACGACATTGAACATCAATCTTCTGCTCCGTAGGTTCCTCAACAAAATTGAGTTGTTGAGAGAAAGAACCGCATTTTGGTCGAGATGGCTAGGACGATGCTCGATGAGCACATGACTCCTAGAAGATTTTGGGTTGAGGCCATAAACATTGCATGTTGCATCTCTAACCGTATCTTTTTGCGCTCAATTTTGAATTTGACCTCTTATGAACTACGTTTTGGGAGAAAACCCAAGGTTACTCACTTTCGAGTATTTGGTTGTCTGTGCTTTATCCTAAAACATGGAACTTTGAACAAATTTGAGTCGCGATCTTCAGATGGGATCTTTTTGGGTTATTCCACTCATGGTCATTCATATCGCTTGTTTAATCTTGAGACTAACATTGTCATTGTGTTATGTGATGTGACTTTTGATGAATTAACCCCGTGTGTTAGTTATTCTTTTGAGCTTGCTAGTGAAAATTATATGAATAGGACCATCTTTGAAGAAGAAGATCTTGAAGGATGTAAAGGCCTCAAGGATGATCCCCTACTTCTCTTGACATCAACCCCTGAAGCAGACCCGAAATCGACTACTTCGGCAAATGGCCCCGAAGCATCTGCTTCGACTTTGGTCATCTTCGACCACTCTCTAGCAAGAGTTGTGGGGGAGGTGCATCTCATCGAGAAGCTTCGCGACACATTTAGAAGATGCATCCTCTAGAGCAGATCATCGGTGAGCTAGATCAAAGGGTAACACGTTCTCACACTCACTTTATTGATTCTGCATTTGTTGTCTCCTTTGAGCCCTTAGATGTTAGTCATGCTTTATCTAATTAGAGGTTGATCAATGCCATACATGAGGAGTTAGAAAATTTTGATAGAAACCAAGTCTAGGTTCACGTAGATCCACTTCCTAATAATCATATCATGGGCACCAAATGGATTTGCAAAAACAAACAGAGAGAGGATGGGTCTGTTGTGAGAAACAAGGCTAGGCTTGTTGCTCAGGGTTACTCTCAAGTCAAGGGGGTTGATTTTGGAGAGACCTTTGCGCTTGTAGCTCGACTTGAGGCTATTAGGATTTTGCTTGTTTTTGCACCTTCTCGCGGTTTCAAGCTTTATCAAATGGATGTTAAAAGTGCTTTTCTTAATGGTTTCATACGAGAGCATGTTTATGTTAGACAACCCCCATGCTTCGAAAATCCAAAGTATCCCCATAGAGTCTTTAAATTTTACAAAGCTTTGTATGGGCTCAAGAGGCTCATAGGGTCTAGTAAGACCGACTTAGGAACTTTTTGCTCTAGTATGGGTACAAAATGGGGTCTGTTGACAAAACCCTATTTACTCTAAAGCATGGCAAAGACTTCCTTCTTGTTCAGATTTATGTCGATGACATTATTTTTGGTGGCTCATCTCATACACTTGTGGCCATGTTTGTTGATTCTATGAGCAGAAGGGAGTTTGAGATGTCGATGATAGGTGAGCTGACCTTCTTCCTTGGTTTGCAAATCAAAGAATGCAAACAAGATACTTTCGTACATTAGACGAAGTACACCTAGGGCCTGCTGAAGCACTTTGATATCAGCGATGGAAAAACACTTGCCACTCCGATGGCTACCTCAGTAGCAGTTGACCTAGATGGAGATGGAGAAGAAGTGGATTAGAAGGAGTTCCGGAGCATGATCGGCTCCCTCCTCTATTTGATGACCACGAGGCCGAACATACACTTCATAGTATGTCTATGCGCTCGTTTTTAGGTTTCTCCAAGAGATTCACATCGTCAAGCGGTAAAACGCATACTGAGGTACCCCAAACACACTCTTGAATTTGGCATTTGGTATTCTGCATCATAATATTTATGCCTTAGAGGTTTTTCGGATGATGATTTTGCTGGATGTATAATTGATAGGAAAAGTACCTCTAGTACTTGTGATTTTCTTGATTCTTATCTTGTGTGTTGGTTTTCTCGCAAATAGACTAGCATTGTGCAATCTACTACTGAGGCTGAATATGTAGCTGCTGCTAGTTGTTGCTCTTAGATTTTGTGTATGGTTTCTACTTTGCAATATTTTGGGTTAGATTTTAAGGGTGTTCCACTTCTTTGTGATAACACTAGTGCCATTAGCTTAGCCAACAACCCAGTTCAACATTCTAGAACCAAACACAATGATGTGCGTTACCACTTTTTGAGAGACCACAATGATAAGAGTGATATTGAATTAAGATACATTGACACCCAGAACCAGCATGTTGACTTTTTTACCAAGTCTCTTGATGCTTCACGCTTTGCATTTTTGAGTGCAGAGCTTGGTGTTTATCATCCTTATGGCATTTTGTGAGGGGGAGTTGTTTGTCATTGCATAAGCTTCTGTCATATGATTAACTACTTTTAAATGCACTTGCCTATGTATGCTTTTGAATTATTGTCTTTTGTCATGATGATTTTGCTCTATTGAATATGTATGTTATCTGTTATGAGCATGACTTTTAATTCTGAAAATTAAAACATGATCACTACTTAGTATAGTAACTAGCATGAGTAGGTTGAGTGCTTTTTCTATCTTTTACATGACTTGTAGCTAAGTTATTTACACTTGAATGCAAACATGCATCTTGAACATTCTAATGTTTTTTATGGAAATCTTGTACCGTAAATTGATAAAAATCATGAAATTGATATCAATGTCTTTTTTTGCTGATATTGAAAAGATCAAGGTGGGTTTTCTTTGTCACACTCGATTGTTCTACATTGCTTACCATAACACTCTGGTACGAACTAAGACACTGTAGTGTATGCCATGACTAATGCTTTAAGCTTCTGATGGTCTCTGCTTGACCTAGGATTGGCTTGGTCGGTTAGCATAAGGTTGACAAGCAAATAACCCCTGACACTAAAATCAAAAATAAAAAGGATAAAAAGCTTGAAAATATTGGATAAATACAAGTTTGCTGAAGCTCCATGTTTTGACTATGCATGTATGGGTAGTATTTGCTACCTTTTGCATTCCATGCTTTACCATGTCTGAGTGGTGATGCTTTTGTTTGTTAAATCCTAAAAATACTTGCTCTCGCTTTTTGTTAGATATGATTGATCTGAGCTTATCATACAATACTTTTAGACAATATTCAAGACTAATGCTTGTTTTGTACTGTAATTGCTGCTAATCATGGTTCTGAAGCTTGCATATACATTCACCCTCATATCTCTCTTTGCATCATTTTTATCACCTTGATGCCTGCATTGCTAAAGGGGGAGAAAATTTGTGTCTTGCTTCTATTGAAGGGGAGGATCTTTTGTCAAGGGGGAGAATTTTAAATATCAAGTGACATGTTTTTGCTCTTTTCTGAATTTTTATGGTCACTTATGTGCTGAACTTGTGATGAACTTTAACATTCATCTTTGTTTCTTTTGGGAGTTGTTAATGCACTCATTAAGGGGGAGATTGAGAAACCAAGTGGGAATTGCATTGTGGTTTTATCTTAGTGATCAGTGATTGACAAGTTTGCCTATTTTAATGATGTGGATTTGGGATTGGCTGGTTGTGTTCAATAAAGGGATCGATGTGTGTGGAGATATGTGCTTGCATGGAGATTCGTGTTTTGCTTGTCTCGTGTTGTGCAGGGTTGAGATTCGAGTCAACTGTCAACAGTGGGTGATTGTGGTCAAGTGGGGAGCTTGATGCTAGACTGATATGACCACGCCGACCACTCCAACCTCTACACCGACCACTTCGACCACAGCAACTCCAATACATGTTTTTGATGGACCAATTACACGCAGTCGAGCTAAGAAGCTTCAACAAGAGGTGCACGCGCTACTTTGTGAAATTTATTTTACTATTAATGAGAGTTATATACTACCTAAGTCGTGTACATTGCTAATGCTCAGGTTTACCAAGAAGGATGACAAGAACTCACAAGGAAATGGACACATAGAAGAATCATGCTCGAACCAAGCAAGTCCTGCAGAATCGTCTCAAAGAAATAATCATAACTTTTGATTTACAAAAGCTATGAAGGCAAATGAGCACTTTTTGGGAAACTCTTGAAGTATAGTTTCCAATGAATCTAACCCCGACCAATTTAAAGTTTGCATGAAGGCGTCCGACCAGTTTTAGTGCTTGCTGGTCCGAAGGTCAACAGTCTGCATGAAGTCAATGTTCTCGTATTAAAACTGCATCATTCTACCGAGTTACATGGTGCATATTATACATGGTGTGAAACCTTATCAAGTCACCTTTCCAAGGGATCCAACCGTTCGTGAATTGAAGCTTCCAAGGAGGAGTTATTGCTGAAATACCGAAGACCGCTCAGAAGACCAACAGCCACGCGGAAACTCTCCAGAAGCTGATTCGTTTTCACATAGTTCGCCTAGTATTTTCGTTTCATGTTTGCACCTATCTTCAAGGTCTACTCCTTGTATAAATACCCCCTAGCACCATTGTAATTGGAACTTTTGATTATTGAATATAGAACCCCTTGTTCAGCTGCGTGCTAACAAATTCAGAGAGAGATCTCTACCCTCCTTGCTCTTGTGATTTCCTTCGCGGGATTACAGAAGCGGCGGCTTCATCCGCTCCCAATTGGTGCTCCTACTCCCTTCAAGGTCCTCCTTGATTGATTGTAGGTTGTGTTGGTTGGTTCTTTGAGAGTGTGGTTGGGCGAATCCTCGATTCAGGTTGCCGGTTAAAGACGGTGGTTGGCTTTGAGTTTTATTTGCCAGGTTGCACTAGTTATCGCTGCTTGCAGCAAGTTATCCAGCTATTCTATAGCTAGTTATCTGAAAATCGATCCTACGTCGTGAAGATCGGGACCTCGTGATGCATCATCTGGTATCAGAGCTGATCGGTTTCCACGGTAGGATTCTTTACTCTTAGCTACATATATTTTGTTTCATCCTATCCACCAAAAGCCAAAAAAAATATACATATATATTGTTTAGCCCTTTGTTTCAATCTGTTATTTTAGTGAGTTCAGTTAATTTTCAATCCATTAGAGTCTTTGTTTTAGTTGCTGATCATTTTCCGTCGTGTGTCCTTTGAGCCTCTTATATATCTGGTCATTGTGTTCAATTCTATAAAAAAAGGGTAAAAGAAAGAAAAGTTCAAAAAAAGGAAAGTTAAAAAAAAATTGTGAAAGAAAAGTTTAAAGATCAGTTCGTTTGAGAGCACAGTTGCTGAAAGTTTGTGTTTCAAGTTGTGCAACCAGATCGCTATCTTTTGTTGGTACAAAATTTTGGTTGGGTTTGATTGCAACACTTGCATCCCAATCATACTCCTTGTTTGCATCAATCTGAGATTTTCTTTGCACGTGTGTGTGATCCATTTACATCTTTAGCATTTTGAGATCAGCACTAAGCAGGGAACCTCTAGTTTGGATTGTTACTTAACTTTACAACAACTAGAATTCAGATTGCATTCCTTGTTTATAATCCCCACCAAGCTCCACAGAAAAGCCATCATAATCGGTACTCTCTGGTCTTGTATTCGCTTAACCATCGCTCTCGGTACCACCACACATTTTGTTTCTTTGTAATCCGCAGGAACTTCACTGAGCCTCGGTTGGTAAGAGAAGTGAGATTGAGAGATCCCACATATATTTTTATTCCACATATACTCTTGTTCCTTTGTTGTCACTAATTTTATAGAAAGATGGGTGACGGCGTTGAGATCAATGATTGTGTCACCATGGCAAAATTTAATGAATTCCAGCAAAGTCTAGAAGAGAGACAAGATCGGTTGGCCCAAGATTTTCAAACCATACTAAATGAAATTAGGGGACGTCGTCCACCTAATGATGGAGCAAGCACCCATGGTGAAGAAGGTGATGATAGTGATGGAAGAGGAGGAAGAAGAGGACGGAGGAGAGAGGCTTGGTAAACTGAAATTTACCATGCCAAAATTTGATGGAGGATCTGATCCTGAAGCTTATTTCACTTGGGAGTTGAAGGTCGATAAGATCTTTCGCTTGCATAATTATACAGAAGAGAAGAAGTTGGCTATGGCATCTCTAGAGTTTGAAGGATATGCTCTGATTTGGTGGGAGCAACTTCTCCAAGATCGTGAAGAAGATGGAGAACATCCTATTGCCACATGGGCAGAGATGAAACGTGAAATGAGAAGACGTTTCGTGCCGAAGCATTATCGCCGTGATCTTTTTGATAAACTGCAGAATTTGAAACAAGAAAGTTATTCTGTTGAAGAGTATTATAAAGAGATGGAGAAGGCTATGATTAGAGCCAACGTATATGAAGATGAAGAACAAACTATGGCACGATTCATGACTGGGTTGCATCGAAATATTCAACGCATTGTTGAGTTTCAGTCGTACTGTCGTCTTATTGATTTGGTACATCAAGCCACCAAAGCTGAACGCCAACTGCAGCAAGATACCAAGAGCAGTAAGTCTTTGCCTTTTGGTACGAGGACTATGTCAGGAGGAAGCAAGTTAAATTCCAAGTTTACTGCTACACCATCAGCTGTGAAACGTTCATTTGGAGGCTCACGTTCTAATGCTCAAAGTAATTTTAGTAGGAAGAACTCTGCTGCCCCGAGCACGAGTTCCAAACCAGCAGCTTCCACCTCCACTTCAGTGGGTTCTACATCCAAGAGCAGTGGGATTCAGTGTTTCAAGTGTGGAGGTCGTGGACATGTTGCTAGAGAGTGTCCAAATAATAGAGTGATCATTGTACATGATAATGGAGAGTACGAATCAGCCAGTGAAGAGGAAGATATAGAAGAAGAAGCCCATGAAGAAGAGGAACATACCGGCTGTGATTTTGAGCAAGGTGCTGCTCTTGTGGTGGCACCAATATTGAGTGTTCAGATGAAGGAAGCTGAGAACGGCCAGCGGCATAATTTATTTCAGACAAGAGCCAAAGTGCAAGATAAGGTAGCGAAGATGATCATTGATGGAGGAAGCTGCCATAATCTTGCTAGTCGTGAGATGGTTGACAAGCTTGATCTGAAACTTCTGCGACATCCTCATCCATATCATGTCCAATGGCTGAATGATTCCGGTAACATCAAGATTGGATACAAAGTAAAAGTTCCCTTCAAGATTGGTGAATATGTTGACACAGTAGAGTGTGATGTGGTACCCATGTCCGTATGTCACATACTACTCGGGAGGCAATGGCAATATGATCGATATACTCAGCATTGCGGGAGAACAAATCAGTACACTCTAGATTTAAAGGGGAGGAAGTTTGTACTCAAACCTATGACACCACAACAAATTCTTGCTGAGCATTTGCAAAAGAGCTCTAGTACGAGAGATGAGAACGGAAAGGAAGAGAAAAAGAATTCGAGTGCCTTCCACAAATCAGAGAGTGAGAGCCACCAGCCCAATATAAGAAAAAAATTGAGAGATCAAAAGAAAGAAGAAAAAAATTTAGTCATGTTAGCCACAAACTCTGAGATGAAAGAAGTAAGGAACAACCCATATCAAGTACTCTTTGTACTTGTGTGCAAAGACATTTTAGTGTCAGCTAACGATAACACCTCTTTTCCTAGTATGGTGTCTCATCTTTTGCAGGAATATGCAGACGTTTTTCCAAAGGAAACCCCGAATGGATTACCTCCTGTACGTGGGATTGAACATCAGATCGATCTTATTCCGGGGGCTGCTCTTCCAAATCGACCACCATACCACACCAATCATGAAGAAACAAAGGAGATACAAAGGCAAGTTCAAGAACTTCTCGATAAAGGTTATGTTCGTGAAAGCTTAAGTCCTTGTGCTGTTCCTGTATTTTAGTACCAAAAAAAGATGGTTCTTGGAGGATGTGCGTTGATTGTAGAGCCATAAATAACATCACTATTCGCTATCGCCATCCTATTCCTCGATTAGAAGACATGCTTGATGAATTAAGTGGTTCCATAATATTCACTAAAATTGATTTGAAAAGTGGGTACCATCAAATAAGAATGAAAGCTGGAGATGAATGGAAAACTTCTTTTAAAACAAAATTTGGGCTGTACGAATGGCTAGTTATGCCTTTTGGTTTGACTAATGCTCCAAGTACTTTTATGAGATTGATGAACCATGTTTTGAGAGCCTTCATTGGAAAATTTGTGGTTGTTTATTTTGATGATATATTAATTTACAGCAAGTCTTTTGAAACGCACATGAATCATATTCGACAAGTCCTAGATGACCTCCGAAAAGAGAAATTATTTGCTAACCTTGAGAAGTGCAGTTTTTGCACAGACCATGTTGTGTTCCTTGGCTTTGTTGTTTCAGGAAAAGGAATTGAAGTGGATGAAACCAAGGTGAAAGCCATCAAGGATTGGCCAACTCCAACGAATGTAAGTCAAATAAGAAGCCTTCATGGTCTAGCTGGATTTTATAGGAGATTTGTCAAAGATTTTAGTACCATTGCTACTCCCTTAAATGAATTAACAAAGAAAGGAGTTCAATTTAAATGGGGAAGTTCACAAGAAAATGCTTTTCAAGAATTAAAGAAATGCTTAACTGAAGCACCATTGCTTGTTCTTCCTGATTTCACTAAAACTTTTGAAGTAGAAAGTGATGCCAGTGGAATTGGCATAGGAGGGGTTTTAATGCAGCAAGGCAAACCTGTAGCATATTTTAGTGAAAAGTTGGGAGGTGCTCAATTGAATTATTCTGTATATGATAAAGAATTGTATGCTTTGGTGCGTGTACTTGAAACATGGCAGCATTATTTATGGCCAAAAGAATTTGTTATCCATTCCGATCATGAAGCTTTAAAGTATTTGAAAGGCCAAGCAAAACTAAACCGACGCCATGCCAAATGGGTTGAGTTCATCGAGACATTTCTATATATTGTGAAGTATAAGAAAGGTAAGGACAATGTGGTTGCTGATGCTTTGTCTAGAAAAATCGTGTTGCTAAACCAACTTGAGGTGAAGGTTATAGGTCTTGAAAGTTTGAAAGACATGTATAATGATGACCCTGAATTTTCAGAACCATACACTCATTGTAAAGATGGAAAAGGTTGGGAAAAGTATCATATACATGATGGATTTTTGTTTAGGGCTAACAAGCTTTGTGTTCCAAATTCTTCGGTTAGATTTCTTTTATTGCAGGAGTCCCATGGAGGAGGATTGACAGGTCATTTTGGACAAAAGAAAACCTATGAGCTGCTAGGTGATCACTTTTATTGGCCCAAGATGAGGAGAGACGTCATCCGGTTCGTGGAGCGTTGCATCACTTGTCACAAAGCTAAGTCTAAACTGAACCCTCATGGTTTATACACTCCTCTAACTGCTCGTAAAATTCCTTGGGAAGACATAAGTATGGATTTTGTTCTGGGATTGCCTAGAACTCAGAGAGGAAAAGATTCTGTTTTTGTTGTGGTTGATAGATTTTCAAAGATGGCTCATTTTATCCCTTGTAACAAGAGCGACGATGCTTCACATGTTGCTAATTTATTTTTCAGGGAAATTGTGAGGTTGCATGGGGTGCCTAAGACCATTGTATCTGATCGTGATGTCAAGTTTGTGAGCTACTTCTGGAAAACATTGTGGTCCAAGCTGGGGACCAAGCTTCTATTCTCGACCACTTGTCATCCTCAAATCGACGGACAAACTGAAGTGGTGAATCGAACCCTGTCAATGTTGCTGCGAACCATGGTGAAAAAGAACCTGAAAGATTGGGAGGACTGCTTGCCTCATGTGGAGTTTGCTTATAACAGGGCAGTACATTCTACCACTAACTTGTGTCCTTTTGAAATTGTTTATGGGTTCAAACCCATTGCTCCGATAGATTTGTTGCCTTTGCCATTACAGGAGAGAACCAATATGGAAGCCTCCAAGCGTGCTGCATATGTCAAGAAGATACATGAGAAAACAAAAGAAGCAATCGAGCTAAAGGCGACACGTAAGGCTGCAAGGACGAACAAGCATAGAAAGAAGGTGTCGTTTGAACCAGGCGATTTGGTGTGGATTCACTTGCGTAAAGATCGCTTTCCTGATAAGCGCAAGTCCAAGCTGATGCCACGAGGGGATGGTCCATTTCGTGTTCTTGCCAAGATCAACGATAATGCATTCACAATTGAAGACATTTTAGAGTCGAGGACGACTCCTTTTCAAGAGGGGGAGGATGATATGACCACGCCGACCACTCCAACCTCTACACCGACCACTTCGACCACAGCGACTCCAATACATGTTTTTGATGGACCAATTACACGCAGTCGAGCTAAGAAATTTCAACAAGAGGTGCACGCGCTACTTTGTGAAATTCATTTTACTATTAATGAGAGTTATATACTACCTAAGTCGTGTACATTGCTAATGCTAAGGTTTACCAAGAAGGTTGACAAGAACTCACAAGGAAATGGACACATAGAAGAATCATGCTCGAACCAAGCCAGTCCTGCAGAATCGTCTCAAAGAAATAATCATAACTTTTGATTTACAAAAGCTATGAAGGCAAATGAGCACTTTTTGGAAAACTCTTGAAGTCTAGTTTCCAATGAATATAACCCCGACCAATTTGAAGTTTGCATGAAGGCGTCCGACCAGTTTTAGTGCTTTCTGGTCCGAAGGTCAACAGTCTGCAAACCTTATCAAGTCACCTTTCCAAGGGATCCAACCGTTCGTGAATTGAAGCTTCCAAGGAGGAGCTATTGCTGAAATACGAAGACCGCTCAGAAGACCAACAGCCACGTGGAAACTCTCCAGAAGCTGATTCGTTTTCACATAGTTCGCCTAGTATTTTTGTTTCGTGTTCGCACCTATCTTCAAGGTCTACTCCTTGTATAAATACCCCCTAGCACCATTGTAATCGGCACTTTTGATTATTGAATATAGAACCCCTTGTTCAGCCGCGTGCTAACAAATTCAGAGAGAGATCTCTACCCTCCTTGCTCTTGTGATTTCCTTCGCGGGATTATAGAAGCGGCGGCTTCATCCGCTCCCAATTGGTGCTCCTACTCCCTTCAAGGTCCTCCATGATTGATTGTAGGCTGTGTTGGTTGGTTCTTTGAGAGTGTGGTTGGGCGAATCCTCGATTCAGGTTGCCGGTTAAAGACGGTGGTTGGCTTCGAGTTTTATTTGCCAGGTTGCACTAGTTATCGCTGCTTGCAGCAAGTTATCCGGCTATTCTATAGCTAGTTATCTGAAGATCGATCCTACGTCGTGAAGATCGGGACCACGTGATGCATCATAGATGATCAAGGAGGTCGGTTGAAGTTGAGGGAGATTTCAGGCGTACACATGGAGATGAAGCAAGAAATGGACAGACGGATGATCAAGACAACGTGTTGACCAAGTCAGCAAAATGGAGGCCAGTGCAAGTGACAAGGTGGTACATAGATCGAGAGCAGAAGAGACATGCTGGTAGTCAAGTTCGTGGATTGGTGACACGTATCGAAGATCTGGAGGGTTTTGTCGATTTCGGCTCAAAACCGTTGGATCAAGATCAACGCTCTTGAGGCGAAGCCGTAGTCGCTACGAAAGATTCGGATCAGGACGAAGTACCTTTAGATAGGATTTTATTTTTGTAGCCCTATGGGCCTTCGAGTCTGTAAAAAACCCTAGGAGTAATTGCGTATTTTGCTATTCTTGAATTGCCTATAAAAAGCCCCCTAGACCCTAAGGTTTCACCAACTCATTCCAATGCAAAACTTGAGTTCACTTTACCCATTTCTTTAGAAACATTTCTTTGCCTTCTCTATGTTCTGCTGTCGCCCTTGCAATCTCCGTTGGAGCTACTGTGCCTCTTTGTTATGGTTTTCTCTACTACCGGTTTTTCCTCCAACTCAATGCTATGCCAGGATGCATAAGTCTCTCCGCCGTGGGATCTTCATTCCACCGAACCAGGTGCCGATTTTTCCTATCTCATGCCATCGGGAGCTAGCCACTGGTTTTCCATGGGTGTTCGGTTTTCGTGAGGACTTTAGTGCTCGGGGCATCGCTAGCGAGCGACGCGTGGCGCCAGGCTTGGAGGCATGTTGTGTTGAGGCGCTAGCTGCGTAGAGAAGTGGCAGCACCAGGTGGCTCTGAGCAGCACAGAAGGCACAAGGCCAATCGACTTAGTTGTTCCCCACCACGACGGACATGCACTAATCAGAACAATTGCACAATAACATTTCTTGATTCTCGTGCATTTATTTTGTCCCTGAATAGTATGTGTTTGACTTGATTGTTACGAGCAAGTTATTTTCAGATTGCACTATGAGTATTCATTGAAATATCTTAAGTACTGATTATGTCCTACATTTATTTTGTCTAATTAAATGCATTAAATATTGTAATTATCTCATATCTGTTGAATTGTCTATGAACTAAGAATGTTTCCTTTGCTCTTGATGAAATCACTATATTCTGTTGAAATGTTTATTGATATGTCATCTGATCTTTCAGTAGTAATTTAATCTGCCTTGTGTGCTTTGTACGAGTGTCTTTTCAATCAAGACATCAGTTTGTTTTTGAAGGATAGATTATTTTCGGTGCTTGTGATCTATCAGACTGTCACCTTATATCATATATGACAAGAGAGTGATAGCACTAGCTTTATCTATTGTTTTGCTGTGAAAGTTTATTTGCTTCCGCTTGTTCCTTTAGAGGATTGTTGGGTGTTTAGAAAAGGCCATCAATTCAAAAGAATTTGTTGAGGCGCCTATTTGCCCCCTCTAGTACAAAGTGGTGAGTCTTGCCACCCTTGTGATTATATCGACCAAGATTGGTGTCATTCAAGGCTGCATCGTTTCAATCTCTTGTGACGCCGGTTCGGTCAGTATAATCACTGATTTATCTTAGTGTATTAGATAGGTTTGAGGTTGCATCGTTACGATATCTTAAATCGAAGTATATCAGGTATCTTAGTTCAAGTATTCATTGGTTGAGATAGACATCTTGGTCTATTATATCTAATTTATATTGTACATCATCCATCTGAATAAAGTATGCTCGATATGTTGAAAGATTGTTAGTCATTTGTGATTTAGCAACTGTCTTGTTAGGTTTGATCTTGCTGTCATGATGATTTAAATAGTATGGATACATTTCCTCGTATGCTAAATTTAGATTCTATTGGAGTACAAGCCAATAGGTTGCCCTTTTAGTTCCGTGTTACATCTGTTTGCAATCGGTATCACTGATCGACTCGAGCGTATAGCGCACAACTTTCCCTGCTATCGATCCAATGGCACGGGCGTTGTGTATCAGTCGATCGCCTAATCGCTCCCGATGGACCTTCACCAATATGCGTGTATCGGCGTTTATCATGTCCATCGACTCAATGGCCGATCAACATTGCTACTAATGATTTTTATTTATCTTATCAGTTGCAGGGTCAAACTGATTAGCACGCTCAGAACCCCAATAATTTAGGACCTGCACTAGAGTTAAGTAGATCTCCGAGGCCACACGTGTGACCAAAAATGACAGCAACAACCAGATATGCAATTTATTTATGTTTATTCTTAGTTTGGAGGGTTTAGCTCATGATGGGCTTGTGCTTCGTGATGCCATATCAAGGCCAAGTGGGTTACGTGTCCCTCAAGGCAAGTTATTGTCCAATCATTTTTAACCAGCTTACTATACCACACAATTATATTGACATTCTATTTAATTGCAAAGGTTTCTATTATCTTGTTGATGCGGGTTACACAAATGCAAATGGTTTTTTAGCTTCATATCAATGACAAAGGTATCATTTATGAGGTTTCACTGGCACAAAGCCCACAAAATAGTATAGAGGAGTATTTTAACATGAGACATGCAAGTGTTAGGAGTATTATAGAACGAACTTTCATAAGACTGGAAGGTCGTTGGGGCATTTTGAGAGCTGCCTCATATTTTCCTATCAAGACTAAATGTAGAATTATAACAGCATGTGCTTTGTTACACAATTTGATTTTGCAAAATATGTCTAGATATCCTCTTGAATTTATCACAACTATCTCAACGTTAAAGTAATGGACTAATTTTTGGAATAGTCTTGCTCGAGGAATGTTTAATAGTTATAGGGCTTATATGTTGGGTATATGTTGGGGGAAAATACTTCATCCTCAGGGTCTCTACGACAATAAGACAAAGCCAATCACCTAAACCAAAGTTCCAATATTAACTCCGGCTTAGTACATGATCATGCTCGAAGTATCCATGTGGACTTCTACTCGGAGTATTACTTCGAAGGTTGAATCTTCAGAGAGCTTATCTGCTAGCAAGGATGGAAGACTTATCTTCTTTCTGATTAGATTAGTCTTTGTTGGAACGACGGATCGGACCAACAGGTTTTAGTGGAAATGCAGCGACATAGTATATTCAGTGCTCCTGGAGCGTGTGTCGTTACAACTATAGTTGGGGGGTATTTATAGGGCGCCCCGCCCAGAGGACCGAATGCCTCTGGACCACCAAATGCTACATGGCCAGGCGCCGGTCGGTAGTAGAGACAAAACGGACTATACACAGTACAGACAGGAAGATTTGACTCTAACAGCGTATCAGCCGTGTCGGGCGCTGCCTGCGCCGCCCGACACGGCTCAGAGGATCGTGATCCTGTCTCCCCATATACTTGTCCTTCCTTTTCTCGCCAACACTCCTGTCCCCGAGGAGGCGGCCAAGCGCCGCCAAGCACCGCCTGAAGCAGATAATGCCGCGCATACGTAAACGGCGTCGGGGAGGCGAACCGTCAGGGACTGGCACGCTCGAGGCGCCGATTGAATCTTAAATGCGGGCGCTGCCTGACCATTGCCCGCACGCGGTGAGTGAGCAGAAGATGGACCGGCGGCGGTCTTGCGCTTAAATATACCCCGCCGCATGGCGCACGGCCTATACTTCCCCCGCCCAGTTGTCGCACTCTTTCTCCTTGCTCTCGGTAGCAACCGCCTGCTCTCTGAGCGCTAGCTTCTTGCTTCTTTCTCGCCTCCTTACGCCATGGCAGAGAGTGCAGCCCTAGCTGTGGCGATGGACCCCCGCTTCCTGCAACGCCAGATGGCGGCGGTGGCTGCAGCGGCTGCGACGGCGCCCGGTGCAGGAGAGGTGCGTGACGAACAAGAGCTCCGTCCCGCTTCGGAGCGGTTTCGGGAGCAGACGCTGGAGCTCGGCCCGTCGGCGTGCACCGACCCATCGATCGAGCAAGTGACCAGAGCCCGCCTCGGCCCTGAAGCACTAGCGAGGAAGCCGGGCCGGGAAACGGTCCCGCAGCCGCGAGAGGGCGAAGTCATCATCTTCGAGGCTTTCTTCGACGCGGGACTGGGGTTCCCCGCTTCGGAGATCCTCGCCGGGGTGCTGGATGCCTTCCACCTGGAGCTCCCGCAGTTATCCCCAAACGCCGTGGCCTGCCTCACCATCTTCGAGTGGGCCATGCGCGCTGAAGGCTGTGAGGGGAGAGCGGAGGTCTTTGCGCAGATGCACGAAGCTCTCTGCCAGCCGAAGAAGAAGTGGGGGCGAATTCTGGCCTTCAGGAGCATCAACTTCCAGCTCCGGAGGAGGTATGCGGACTCCTTCCCGGCGAAGGCCATCAACGAAAGATGGTACTCCAAGTGGGTGAACCACTGGTTCTACGTCCACGTGAGGCTCAGCTACAGTCTCGTCGGGCCCCCGCGCCACATCTGGTTTTGGAGGGAGGCGCGCGTCGGGGCCAACGCCGGCTCGATCTCCGCGAGGATCCAACTCCTCCAGATAGTTACCCATCGGCTGAGCATGCGGGACCTGGCAGAGGAGTTCGTGGCCCTCGAAATTCCCCCACTGAAGGAAGAGTGGTCGGCATCGCTATGGAGCAGCCAGGACGAATCAACACCGACAGAGCTCTCCCGCCATCTCGGTAAGCTTCTGCATTCCCTAGCCTTGTTTCCTTCTTCCGTGCTTCGAAAAATACTCTGTCCCTGATCTTCGAATACAGGGTCGCTTGTCGCCCGGACCCCCGAGGAGGTGGCCCGCGTAACGGAGCGTATCCTTGGAGTCCCTACCATGACCGAATGCACCTGGCGGCTGGAGTTGGTGGGCTCCTGGGAGCGTTTCAACAGAGTGTGGGGGCACTTGAGCTCTCGCCCCCACCTCTCCTGGAGGGGGAGGCCCTCCGAGCCATCTCGAAAAGGAAGGTGGCCTTTCCCCCCGGCGCCATTCCAAGAAGAAAAAGGTGGTGAAGGGCCTGAAGCGGCTTTCCCCGAGCCATTCCTCCGCCTCCCACTCCGAGTGGGGGTGCTCCGGCGACGGGGCCCGATCGGAGTCCGAGGACCCTCCGATAGCTCCGAACCCGAGTCGATCGGTCCGGCTGGGCGCCGGAAGGGCTGGAGACACCCTCTCTCATCCGGACCCTGCAACGTCCGTGCCGGGGACCGAGCGGGAGGCGCCAGCCACCGAAGCTACTCCGTCCCCCAAGACTGCTCCTCCGCGCGAGCCGGCTTCGGAGGGGGTCTCCGCCAGCTCCCAGGGGAGCAGGGAGACAGACAGCCTGGATAGAGGAGGGTTGGCTGACCCGCTCGGTGCCATCGAGGGGAGCGCCGACGTGGAAGCCGAGCTCGCTGCGGCAGCGGTGGGCTCCCCGGTGAACTCGATAGACAACTTGTTCTATCGCCCGAACCCTTCGGGGCATGCCCAGCTTTCGGGGGACCTCGCCGAGGTCGCGAACGAAGGTATGCTAACTTGCCGAACCCTTCCTCCCGAAGCATCGGGCCTTCTCATCTTCAGCCCTTGTTTGCTTCGCACAGGCACGTCCGTCCAGGGCGTCAATCCAACTGTTGCACCTCCCAAGGACGCCGCGGATGCGAGGTCCGGAGCCCCTGCCAACACAACGAGGGTCGCGGGGCCGCGGGGCAGGGCAGAGTCCGGAGCCTCCGAAGGGGCCTCTTCAGAGGTTGTAGAAGACGAAGGGGTTCGACCCCGGCCCCCCTCCAGCCCTCGGGGCGCGCGCTCCAGCGTGCCCCTCTTGTGCCCTTACTTGTCGGTCGGCGAGGATTTCGCGTCCAAGGTGGCTCCCGTTCACGACTATTACCTGCACCTGCGCGAGGCTCCGGTGATAGACGAGCTGGGGCTGATGGACGGACTGGAGCTCGGTAGGGCCATCAAGACTACTGCGGGCCAGGTATTTTCCTGAGCGCCCTTCAACGAGCCCCTAGCCCTTCTTCCTTCTGACCCTCTTCTTCGCTCGCAGTTAGTCACGTTGGCGCAGGGATCGCTGCTTTCCCTGCTCTCTGAACGCCGTCGCCGCGAAGCGGATTCCTCGGGGTTTGCTTCCTGAGCGGACGCCGCCGAGGGGCTGGTCCGTGAGCAAGTGGCGTAGATCGAAGGCCTTCGGCTCCAGGCCGCCAGGGTCAAGGCGCTCGAGGCCCAGGTGGCGGAGATGGACTCCCTCAAAGCCCGCGTTGCGGAGCTAGAATGGCTCCGGGCTCGGGCCGCTCGAGTGGACGAACTGGAGGCGGAAGTTGACGCCCTACGGGTCCGAGCCACCGAGGCGGAAGGGCTTCGGGCTCAAGCCGCAGAAGCGGCACGACTCGAAGGAGAAGTTTCTGCACTCTGGGATCAAGTCTCGGAGATGGACAACCTTCGAGAGGCGGCAGCTAACGCCAAGGCCCTCAGGGCCCGAGTGCTTCATCTGGAGCGGGCTGAGGTGGACCTCGTTGCCCGGAACGGGGAGATAACTGGGGCGCTCGTGGAGGCGGGGAAGACGGCGGCTGATACAGTGGTGTCCCTCAGGAGGGTGTTAGCGCGCTATGGCACTGGGTGCGGCGCGTTCGACATCGCCCGGGAGCCCCTGGTCCGCCGGGTAAAGTTTATCCAAGCAGCAGTTCGGCAAATACACCTCATCGTGTCGACGTACGGTGAGGTGTCTGCTCGGGTGGCCGCCTTCGGACTTCTTCGACACCTCGAGGCTTCTGGGCTCCCTCTTCCTTCACCATCGAGTCCACACCCGGTCACCTTCATAGGGGACCACCTCCGATCTCCGAGCTCGGCGGTGACTCAATCTTGGAGGGCACTTAAGGAGATCTGGCAGACCGAGGGCCCCGAAGCGATCAAGACCTGGTTGGAGGAAGCGCTTTGCTTCGGCGGTCCTCCGGCCCCTTCGAAGCCTTTGGCCTCGGCCCGCCAGCCAAACCCGAAGGTGTAGCTTCCTCAGAACTCCCACGCTATATAGCTTGTAATAGCTCCGGGAACTTGGTTATATATCAATAAAGAGTACCTTCTTTGAGGTCATTCAGGGTGTCCATGCTTGTGATTGCGATGTCGAAGTACTCGAACTCGACGATGCTCTTCGACACCGATGGGCTATCCTCGTCACCCTTGAAAGTTTCTTTTAATCCTTCTTCTTCGTTCTTGACTCGTGACAAATGTTGTACGTTGTATGCCACCTTTTTGCTTTGTTCAATATACATGGCCGAGGCTTTTCTCCTTGCTCCTTTCCCCCTCCCCTCCTTAGCGAGTAGGCAGCTTGCCGGTTGGTCATTAATTGGCTAGGAGGAAAGGCTCGATGGGTATATTGTACCAACGAGGGTAAGGTACCTTGGAGCTCGGAACCCGAGTGAGGGTGCGTCAAACCGGGGCTTTGAAGCCAATTCGGGGGCGCGTCGAGTCGGGGCTCGGAAGCCAATGCGGGGGTGCGTCGAGCTGGAGCTCGGAACCCGAGTGAAGGCGCGTCGAGCCGGGGCTCAGAAGCCAGTTCGGAGGTGCGTCGAGTCGGGGCTCGGAAGCCAATGCGGGGGTGCATCGAGCCGGAGCTCAGAACCCGAGTGAAGGCGCGTCGAGCCGGGGCTCGGAAGCCAGTTCGGAGGTGCGTCGATCCGGAGCTCGGAACCCGAGTGAGGGCGTGTCGAGCCGGGGCTCGGAAGCCAATTCGGGGGTGCGTCGAGCCAGAGCTCGGAACCCGAGTGAGGGCGCGTCGAGCCGGGGCTCGGAAGCCAATTCGGAGGTGCGTGGAGCCGGAGCTCAGAACCCGAGTGAGGGCACATCGAGCCGGGGCTCGGAAGCCAATTCGGGGGTGCGTCGAGCCGGAGCTCGGAACCCGAGTGACGGCGCGTCGATCCGGGGCTCGGAAGCCAAGTCGGGAGTGCGTCGAGCCGGAGCTCGGAACCCGAGTGAGGGCGCGTCGAGCTGGGGCTCGGAAGCCAATTCGGGGGTGCGTCGAGCCGGAGCTCGGAACCCGAGTGAGGGCGCGTCGAGTCGGGGCTCGGAAGCCAATGCGCTTGGCGAATCGAAACTTTTAGTGTTGTTGCGCGATCACTACGGGCAAAAACGATCGCCGACAATTTTATTACTTAATTGGGATACAAGAGCAGGCGTTCTTGGCCGCTGGCGGGATACACATATGCAATTACAGAAAGTATCGCTTCAGGTGCTCCGCATGCCAAGCATGCTTCAGTTCCTCACCTTCCAAGGTAGCGAGTCGGTAGGAGCCGGGGCGGCTGGAACTGGTTATGATGTATGGTCCTTCCCACTTGTTGCCCAGTTTCGTCGGAGCGGCCACCGCGCGAAGGACGAGGTGCCTTGGCTGGAACTCATTGCGCTTGACCTTGGGATCGTACCAAGCACTCGTCTCCTTTTGATACTGGGAGAGATTGGCCACGGCTCGGAGCCTCGTTTCTTCTGCCAGGTCAAGGGAGACGGCGCGCTCTTGATCAGCTTCAGGTGCTATGGCACGTAGCGAGCCGGCTCGAAGCTCCGTTGGGGTCATTGCTTCGTCGCCAAAGAGGAGGCGGAACGGGGTGAATCCGGTAGCTCAGGAAGGGGTCGTCCGTATGGACCACAAGATCTTCGGTAGTTCTTCAGGCCACAAGCCTTTGGCTAGTCCCACGATGCGCTTGTTGAGGCCCGAGAGTATGTGCCCATTGGCTCGCTCCATAGCTCCATTAAACTGAGGATGCCGTACTGCGGCGAAACAGAGCTGGACTCCTAACTCGTCGCAGAATGCCCGGAAGGCCCCAGCGTCGAATTGCATTCCGTTGTCCAACGTGAGCTGTCTGGGTACTCGGAAACGGCACACGATATTCTGCCAGAAGAATTTCTGGACGCTCCGGGATGTGATGGAAGTCAGTGGCTTGGCTTCGACCCATTTAGAGAAGTACTCGACGGTGACGACCGCAAAGCGCAAATTGCCTTTCGCTCTAGGAAATGGCCCAATGAGGTCCATCCCCCATCGAGCCAATGGCAATACCGGGGGATGGGCCGCAGGCTGACCGTGGGGCGATGGCTCCGCCGCCCCATCCACTGGCACCCTTGGCAGGTGCGGACGAGACCTTCGGCGTCTGCAACAATCGTGGGCCAGTACACGCCTTGTCGGAGAGCTTTGCCGGCGAGGGCCCGTGGAGCCAGGTGGCTTCCACATAGCCCCTCATGGATTTCTCGGAGCATGGTCACTCCGTCCGAGTGAGAGATGCAACGGAGTAGCGGAGAACATACTCCCGACTTGTATAGGATGCCATCGATGACCTGGAAGGACCTGGCGTGGATGATCATCTTCGCTGCCTGCGAGCGTGCGTAGGATGGGCTCCCGCGAATCGTCGCCGACCGCACACAAGATCGGAGTTGGCTGGGGCGATGGCGGGGGCTCGGACGATGCAGAGGTGGATGCCTCGCCGCGAGAGGGCGCCGAAGGTTGGAAAATTTCCTCGAAGAAGGCGCTCGGGGGCAGCGCTTGGGCTCCTGCTCCGGCTTTGGTGAGGGCATCGGCTTGGCTGTTTTTGCCGGGCGGGATGTTTTGAACGGATATGCCCTTGAAGGAAGCTTCGAGTCCGCGGATGGCGTCGAGGTAGGAAGCGAGGTTCGGGTGCCTAGCCTGGAAACTCTTGTCGATATGTCCGGCGACTATTTGGGAATCGGTCTTGATGACGACACGTGCCGCTCCTAGCGCGTGCGCCTTGCGGAGACCCAAAAGGACTCCTTCGTATTCGGCGATGTTGTTGGTAGTCTTGAAGTTCAGCCGAGCGGAATACAGGGCCTGTTGGCCAGAGGGGGAGACAATAACTGCTCCGGCCCCAGCCCCCGAGGCCTGTTAAGCACCGTCCGAATAGACAGTCCAGATTCCCTCGCTTTCTTCGGTGTCGGCGCGATCAGAGGCCATCGTCCACTCCGCGACGAAGTCGGCGAGGATTTGGGATTTGATGGCAGTTCGGGTGATGATGGAGATCCCAAATGGGGCCAACTCCACTGCCCACTTCCCGATGCGGCCGGTGGCATCCTTGTTTCGAAACATGTCGCCTAGTGGGTAGGCAGTCGGGATGATGACATCATGAGCCAGGAAGTAGTGCCGAAGCTTCCGGGATGCCATGACGAGGGCGTAGGCCACCTTCTCGAGCTCAGAGTACCGAGCCTTAGCTCCGACGAGGGCTTCAGAAATGAAGTAGACGGGGCGTTGAATCAACTTCCCGTCGAGTTTTTCCTCTTGGACTAGAGCCGTACTTGCCGCGCTGCTGGAGGCAGCGAGGTAGACCAATAAGGGACTGTCGGCCCGGGGTGTGGCGAGGGCCACGAGACCGGAGAGATATTCCTTGATCTGTTCGAAGCAGTCCTGACATTCGGGGGTCCACTCAAAATGCTTAGAACCTCGAAGCGCCTTGAAGATGGGCAAGCTTCGTTCCGCTGATCTTGCTAAAAATCGGCCGAGGGCTGCCAACCACCCGGCCAGCTTCTGCGCTTGCTTCATGTTCTAAGGGGGGGACATGTTTTGCAATGCATTAACTTGTGTCGGGCTGGCTTCGATGCCTCGGCTGGAAACCAGATACCCGAGCAGCTTCCCTGCACGTGCTCCGAAGACACATTTCTCTGGGTTGAGTCGGATTCCACACCGCCGAAGGCTGTCAAAAGTCTCAGTTATATCCGAGCCGTGATGGTTCTTGGTGGTACTTTTGATGACGATGTTGTCCATGTATGCTTCCACGTTACGCCCCATCTGATGACCTAAAGCTTTGGAGATCAATCTTGAAAAGATAGCCCCGGCATTGCGGAGGCCGAAGGGCATCCGGACATAACAGAACACTCCCGCGGGGGTGACGAAGCTTGTTTTGACTTGGTCTTCGGGTTTTAACCAGATCTGGTGATAGCCGGAATAAGCATCGAGGAAACTGAGGAGCTCCGCTCTGGCTGTAGAATCGACTAGCTGGTCAATGCGGGGCATGTGGTAGGGGTCACGGGGGCAAGCTTTATTCAGAGAAGTAAAGTCGATACACATGCGCCACTTTCCAGATGTTTTCTTCTAGACAAACACTGGGTTGGACAACCACTCAGTATGATCCACTTCCCAGATGACCCCTGCTCGAAGCAGCTTCTCTATCTCAGCCTTGGCGAGCTCGGCCCGTTTGAAGGAAAGCTTCCGGAGCCCCTAGCGGACCGGCCAAGCCTTCGGTCGACCGCCAGCGAGTGCTCAATGATCGAGTGGTCGACGCCGGTAAGGTCTTCGTTGGACCATGCGAAGATGTCGAGGTTGCCGCGAATGATGCCCTCGAGCTGCGCCGACACCTCCGGCTCCAGACCCCCTTCGAATTTGATCGGGTACTCCTTCTCGTCTTGGATTAAGATCTTTGTAATGACTTCCCCCTCCGGGAGAGGTTTTGCTGGGTGGCCGTTCTGCCCGGGGTCCCCGCCTCCGGGGAGGCTAGCTCCTTCGGCGCCTTCACGGATGCTGTGAATCTATCGTGGCTCCAATGGCGCCGAGTGACCGTACTCGACCCGGCGGGCTACGGCCTGGTCACCTAGGATTGACAACACCCCTCCTGGAGTTGGCATCTTGAGGCATAGGTAGTTGTGGTGCGCAGTGGCTCTGAAGCGATTGAGCATCCCCCTTCCGAAGATGGCGTTGTAGGCATACAGAGCATCGACCACGTCGAACAGGATCTCCTCGCAGCATCGAAGGGGGGAGTCGCCGAAGGTCACCTCTAGCGTGACCTGGCCCAGGGCATCGAGCGGGGGTCCTGCGAAGCCTTGGAGCGTACGTGAAGCTGGCAGTAGGTGCTTGCGCGACAGGCACAGCTGATCGAAGGCCTGCACGAAGATGATGTCAGCGGAACTCCCTCCGTCAACCAGGATGCGACACACCTCAACTCCGGCGATGTCCACGGAGATAACGAGAGGGTCGGCGTGCGGGAACTTGACTCCGGAGGCATCTTCGGCGGTGAAGGACATGGGAACATGGGACCATTCAGGGAGGGCCGAGGGGTCGGGCATGCCGATATGCCCGACCTCCCGAACATAGTCCCGCCGCTGTCGCTTGGACAGGGCCCCCAGGGCTCCCCCTCCACATATGGGGAGGACCACTCGCTTCCCTCGATCTGGCGCATCCTCGAGCTTTGGGGCCAAGGCCCTGCCGAACTCCGGGGCCAGGCCCATGACTTCCAGCTTGTCGCGGCGCCCGACTACCTGGACTGCTTATGGGCGGGGTATAGGGATCCCCCGGTCGGTGGAACCACGGTCGGCGGTGCGCTCGAGGTAGTCGCTTCGGAGGGCGAGTATGGTCCGGCAGGAGTCGGTGTCGTGGCTCCGGTTTTCGCCATGGACGCTGCAGTAGAAGGTGGCTCCTCTGGGGAGTGCCCGAGACGGAGCCTTGGCCCCAGTGGAGCGGCCTCTGCCGGACGTGTGCAGGTGCTTAGCGAGGGCTTGAGGGGCAATACTGAGAACCTCCCCCCGCAGATTCTTCCGGCCACGCCGGGAGTCCTGGTGGACGGGGTCCTGCTGACCGGAATCTTGGCGGCGGAAGTCGGGAGTGGGGTGGCTTCCACAGTTGAGGTCCGGCGGGGCCTCATACGCCCTAGCGATCGAGGCCCGGACATGGACTATCATTGCCTGCCGGCGCATTTGGCCCTCTTCGGACTGAGCGTATTCCTCGAAATACGTCATAAGCTGCGCCACAGAGGTGATAGGTTTTCGATGGAGCTTGTCGAGGAGGCCTGGGTGGGTGACGCCTTCCTGGGCAGCGTCGATGACCGAGGAAGCCGAGAGCCCCTTGATCTGGGCCTTGGTGTGTGCGAAGCGCTGGGAATACTGCCGTAAAGTCTCTCTAGGCTGCTGCTTTACTTGGAAGAGGCTCCCGGTGGACATTGGGGCCACGAAGGTCCCCTTGAAATTGTTGACGAATTTTTTCCTCAGCTGGTCCCACGTATGGATGGTCCCAGGTCGGAGCGACCAGAACCATCGGAGCGCGATCCCTTCGAGCGCCAGGGGGAAGCATTTAGCCATGGTGTCCCTGCTTCGTCCGGACGCTTCTATCGCTAGAGCATACGAGTGGTAGAACTCCCCAGGGTCGGAATCCCCGGAGTACTTGGGAAGCTTGGTGGCACGAAACATTGAACCAAAGCGCACCCTCTGGAGGTCCGGGTGCAGGGGGGACTCTTCGTCGTAGGACGCATTTTCTTCCTCCGCCGGATCCTCGTCATCGCTCAGCGCCACGGCCACAGCTTTTGCGGCGCGGAGGGGCTCCGGAGGGTGGAGCGACGCCTCCTGGCGCCACAGAGCCAGTTTTGCCTTCAGCCGAGCGTTCTCGGCGGCCAGGGCGTCAGCTTGGCTCCCGCTTCCTCCTGAAGTGGTATCGGGGTCCCGTGAGCGGATGTAGTCGGTCCGAAGGGACACCACCGGGGGTCCGCTCGGAGGACGCCGCTCCGGCGGCCCCTCTAGCAACCCTGCCAGGTTGACGGAGGCTGGCTCAGGTACGCCAACAGGGCCCCGGGCCTCGGGCGTCCCTTCCGGCACCTGGGTTGGCTCCAGGTAGGGCGCCCCAATGGGCGCAACAGCGGGGGCCAGAGGACTGGGGTCGGGGACCGGAGCAGGCTCAACCCCGGCGGTGCGGGCCGACCAGCGTAGAGGAACCGTGCTCGCCCCCTTTCGACCCGACATGCTTCGGTGAGTGGGTGTAGAGGACGCTAGCTTCTTGAACTAAGATCCCCACAGACGACGCCAAATGTTGGAACGACGGATCGGACCAGCAGGTTTTAGTGGAAATGCAGGGACGTAGTATATTTAGTGCTCCTGGAGCATGTGTCGTTACAACTGTAGTTGGGGGGTATTTATAGGGCACCCCGCCCAGAGGAACGAATGCCTCTGGACCACCAACCGCTACATGGCCAGGCACTAGTCGGTAGTAGAGACAAAACGGACTATACACAGTACAGACAAGAAGATTCGACTCTGACAGCGTATCAGCCGTGTCGGGCGCTGCCTGCGCCACCCGACACGGCTCAGAGGATCGTGATCCTGTCTCCCCGTATACTTGTCCTTCCTTCTCTCGCCAACACTCCTTCCGGATTCATTGCCGCGGGCCGAGGGATGGCCTTCGGCAATCCTCTCCCGGAGGGTGGCCTCCGGCTTCGTCGCCCGCAGGGTGGCCTCCGGCATCCTTCTCCCAGAGAGTGGCCTCCGGCTTCGTCGCCCATAGGGTGGCCTCCGGCATCCTTCTCCCGGAGGGTGGCCTCTGGCTTCGTTGCCCGCAGGCCCTGACCCCTCCGGCGCTAGGCTTCGGACCCCCTGGTTGTGGCTCCCTTCATCCGTCGGGATTATCTCCCCCAACAGTCTTTTACCATTTTAACCCTATTAGGGGTATCGAATAGTTTCCACTATGTCGTTGTAATTGAGGGGTAAAAAGGTCTTTTCCTTAAGATTTTTACCTATAAATACCCCCTTCTTACCCTGTAATAAGGATCGAATATTCAGTTATTCAATAGACAACTTCGAACTACTTCGAGCTATTATCCAATTTGGAAGCTTGAAATAGTCTGCTTCACAAACAATTCATTTGTTAGCTTTTAATCTCTGAAAACTTGTTAGCATAATCTTTTACGCCAACAGTTGGCGCCGTCCATGGGGAACCTAGTCCAAAAAACTTGGTTATCTACCAAGTTCTCAGAAGCATGCCTCCTAAGCGGAGTTTAGCTAGTAGTCCTACTCAGAGGTCCCCTCTGACCCGCGGAGCAAGATCTTCGAATATAGTCGAGGTCGGAGGACCTTTAGTAGTTCCTCCACCTCAGACCCCCGAAGGGAATTCTCTTCCCTGAGCATACGGAGTTCCCCCTCCAACTCCATCTATACTTCAGCCAGACGAAGTTCCTCCTCCAACTCCGACTGTGCTCCGAACTAACATGTACAGTTCGCAAGACCCTGAAGATCCTTCTGGAAGAAATGAAGACAATCTTGGTGACATGGCGACTCAGATGGCCAGTCTCCAAGCTGAAGTGGCGAGGTGGAGGCAAGAAGCAGCAGATAGGCTTCGCTCTCAGGTGAACCCGGTCATCCCCAAAGTGCCTCAAGACGACGACT
The DNA here is from genome assembly GCA_019279435.1 of Zizania palustris. Lineage (NCBI taxonomy): Eukaryota > Viridiplantae > Streptophyta > Magnoliopsida > Poales > Poaceae > Zizania > Zizania palustris. The sequence goes on from JAAALK010000079.1 coordinate 20,607,654, forward strand.
CTCTTCTTTATCCCGAAGCCCAGAGAACGCTTCCTTCGATAGCGAGTCTCCGCTGCATCCCGATTTACAGAAAGTGCGCTTCGACCCTAAGTGTAAAACTTCGAAGCTCTGTAAGTACTCCGGAGAAGAAGATTCGGGGGAGTTCTCTCGTTCGTATGCTTTTGCAATTGAGGACAGTGGAGGAGTTCGAGACACCATGGCCAAGTGTTTCACCCTTGCTCTCGAAGGGGTTGCTTTGCGTTGGTTCTGGTACTTGAAGCCAGGATCAATTAGAACTTGGGAGAAGCTAAGTAGAAAGTTTATAAGTAACTTTTAGGGTACCTTCGTACCCTCAATGTCTACAGGAAATCTTTCCAAGGTGAAGCAGCTACCTAGAGAAACTTCAAGACAATTTTTCAAGCGCTTCGCTCATACGAAGTCGCAGATACGGAGGCTGTCTAGGTCGTCCGTTGTTGATTCAGCCCAAGAGGGAGTTACCCATGCGGGCCTCCTTGATAAACTTCATCGGAAACAGATATCCTCTATAGCACAGCTGATGGCCTATTTTGAAGAATATGCTAGGTTGGAAGAAGGATGGCTCCGAAGAATAGTTTCAACTCCATCAATCCTGCAAGAAGTCAAGCTCTAAGTGAAGACTTCAACACCTTCGCAGGGGCCTAACATCGATGTCCAGCATGACAGGCGTCGGGGGCAAAAGCATCCTTGCCCAGAGTTTAAGCTTGCACTATTTTTCGACGACTTCCATCGGATGTTTCGTCTGAAGCGAACCGACATCACAAGCATGATGCTCTGGTGCATGTAAGTACTTTATACTTTGTCAATACAAAGAAAAAATAAATAATGTCTTATATTGACTATTGTTTTATAACATATGCAGTTGTAATTCACGCGGTGACGAGTCTAAATTGTATGGGTACTTAAACCCGTCATTAATAAGCCAAAGTGCGCTGAACCCGACACTAAACCAGAATGATAGCAAGTACTGGACTGCGGGTAAGAAAAAATTTCAAAGAAAGATGTTCAATAAAGACGAAGACAAACTTAAGAAGAACAAAAGGAGTTGTGCCGCGTTGTATATTGCGCGGTGCATGTATCAATGGAAGGACAGAGAAATTATATGTGGGGCATATAACTTTAAGTAAGTATACCCACTATATCCACTTAAACACGTTTTATCGATTATGAAACTAACATAATCATATATTACTTCTTTCGATAGTGATCATTGGATTGCACTTCTGATATACCCAAAAAGCTCAAGGGTTTATGTGCTCGACTCGCTCGACAAACCCAAAAAAGAATATCAAGATATATTAAATGTTATTCAGAGTGCATATAGATACTACGTGGAAAAGTTAGGTGGCCCACATGATCCACAGAGGCCGAAAGAAATGCTTATCAGAACCAACATTCCGGTAATATTATATTTTTAAATTTGTTAATTCAATTGATAAAGCCAAACTATATATCGTTCTAACTTTGTCTATTTTGAAGTGTCACAAACAATCTCTTGGTTCCGTGCATTGTGGCTACTATACTTGTGATTTCATGAGCAATAACTTAGGAAAGTTTGGGCGGACAGTATCTGAGGATACTAAAGAAGTAAGTTGATTTCTTGTGTGTTAATCTAATATAACTTGCAGCGTATGTACTTATATTTTACGTATGCAGGCGTCAGGTCCATCAACCGTTGCCCAGAAGAGCCAACTCTCTGAATCACAAATGTACGAAATCGTATCAAGGATGTGCCGCTTCACGATGCATGAGATTCTTCATGAGCTTGGAGTATTTTTCGATCCTGAGAGTGAAGTGGCCATGCATCCAACTCTGTATGATTGGGCCGGAAGAATGAAAAGGCGAACCAATTAAGATATGAGTTAGCCTTCCAAGAAAACATAAACCGCATGAGCATGTATTTGTGAAACAATGAATTGTGTTGATGGATGTTTATTGTGAAACATAAACCGGAAGAATGTAAACATTGTGAATTTTTGAAAATTGATGAGATTGATGGTTGTTGTGTTGATGTGTTGTTGTTGTGGATGTGTATGTGGATATGTGGATGTTTTGCTGCTATGTATGTGGATATGTGGATGTTTTGCTGCTGTGTATGTGGATGGCTGTGTGAAGCATATAATTTCTGTGTTTTGGTTTGTGGGATCACAACATTCTGTGTTATGGCTTATACACAGCAGTGGCGGGCAGATGAGGTAGCTTGCCCGTTACTGCTGTTGACATAGTGGTGGCGGGCGTGCTGACATCATCTGCCCGCCACTGCTGTTGACATAGTGGTGGCGGGCGCGCTGACATCATCTGCCCGCCACTGATATTGATAATAGCAGTGGCGGGCCGATGAGGTCAGCGCGCCCGCCACTGCTGTTGACACAGCGGTGGCGGGCGCTCTGACCGCCACTGCTAACCAGTGATAGCAGTGGCGTTAGAGCAGTGGCGGACTGGATGCCCGCCACTATAGGTCGATTTTGCCCGCCGCTACAGTGTCGCTTTGTAGTAGTGGAAGTCCTGCGCATTACTCCTCCACAGAAATTTGCCCCTAGAAATCGACAAGCTTCGGGAAGCAAGACCAGCGGCTGGAGGCCGCCAGGGAAGCCAGCTGACAAAGCCCAAGCCTTCTTCTGCTGCATTCATGGTGAAAATCGGAGTCATGCTACTAATGCGTGCAAGTCTATACTTGCTTTAAGAGGCGAGTACCTTGAAAGGATCTCTGGTCGGGGCACTACTGATCGAGTTCCTTCCGAGGCACGTCTAGAGCCTGTGCAGGCTGTCGCACATGTAGACAACTTCGACCCCGCAAGACAACCTCCGGTGGTCAATATTATGCCACCCCCGAAGCAAGAAGATAGCCAAGATTGAGGCAAAAGAGTAGTCATTCCTATTTCCGGAGGAGCGACCCTCGGCGGTATGTCGAAGAGACAGTGAAGAGAATATGTCCGGGATGTAGGCCATATTGGAACTTCTTCGCATGTAGCTACCATGCCCGAGTGGTCCCATGTGCTGATATCTTTATCTGCAGATGATGCAGCTGGCATAAAGTTTCCACATGCAGATCCCCTTGTTATTATTGCTGATATACCGGGTACCGAAGTCCGGATAGTGATGATTGACGGAGGGAGTTCAGAAGATATCATTTTTGTTCAAGCCTTTGATCAGCTATGTATCTCCAAGAAACATCTCCTTCTTGCAGATCGTCCCTTGCAAGGCTTCGCAGGACCCCCTCTTGATGCCCTCGGCTAGATAGGTCTCGAGGTTGCTTTCGGAGAGGGGCTCCTAGCAAGGATGGAGGAAGTAATATTCGATGTGGTAGATGCCCCTTATGCATATATGTTATCTTCGGAATGGGCATGTTAAATCAGTTCAGAGCTGTGATGCATCATAACTATCTATGTATGAAGATGCCCACACAAGCGGGAGTACTCACTGTCTTCGGAGATCAAGCCACTGTGCGAAGAGCAGAATATGGTCATGGTCCCCCTCTTGACCCGAGACAAGTGAATAATGTACAAGGCAATTCGGAGGATATCTCTATTTCAGGCGAATCTTCAAAGAAGTCCTTCCCAAGACCCAGCCCCAACAGAGAAATTATAACGAAGGTTATTGTAAAAGACGGCAAAGATTATTCTTTTCAGTTTGACAAAGATTTGCCTCCAGAAATCGCTAAATTGTTCCAACACTTCCGAAGTCCTTGTCGAACAGGTCGAACCGTCGAAGCGCACTTTCTGTAAATCGGGATGCAGCGGAGAGGCCTCCGGCATCCTTTTCCCGAAGGGTGGCCTCCGGCTTCGTCGCCCGCAGGCCCTGACCCCTCCGGCGCCAGGCTTCGGACCCCCTGGTTGTGGGCTCCCTTCATCAGTCGGGATTATCTCCCCCAACAGTCTTTTACCATTTTAACCCTATTAGGGGTACCGAATAGTTTCCACTATGCCGTTGTAATTGAGGGGTAAAAAGGTCTTTTCCTTAAGATTTTTACCTATAAATACCCCCTTCTTACCCTGTAATAAGGATCGAATATTCAGTTATTCAATACACAACTTCGAACTACTTCGAGCTATTATCCAATTTGGAGGCTTGAAATAGTCTGCTTCACAAACACTTCATTTGTTAGCTTTTAATCTCTGAAAACTTGTTAGCATAATCTTTTACGCCAACAGTTGGCACCGTCCGTGGGGAACCTAGTCCAAAAAACTTGGTTATCTACCAAGTTCTCAAAACCATGCCTCCTAGGCGGAGTTCAAGTAGTAGTCCTACTCGGAGGTCCCCTCTGACCTCTGGAGCAAGATCTTCGAATATAGTCGAGGTCGGAGGACCTTCAGTAGTTCCTCCACCTCAGACCCCCGAAGGGAATTCTCTTCCCTGAGCATACGGAGTTCCCCCTCCAACTCCATCTATACTTCAGCCAGACAAAGTTCCTCCTCCAACTCCGACTGTGCTCCGAACTAACATGTACAGTTCGCAAGACCCGGAAGATCCTTCCGGAAGAAATGAAGACAATCTTGGTGACATGGCGACTCAGATGGCCAGTCTCCAAGCTGAAGTGGCGAGGTGGAGGCAAGAAGCAGCAGATAGGCTTCGCTCTCAGGTGAACCCGATCATCCCCAAAGTGCCTCAAGACGACGACTCTCTTCTTTATCCCGAAGCACAGAGAACGCTTCCTTCGATAGCGAGTCTTCGCTGCATCCCGATTTACAGAAAGTGCGCTTCGACCCTAAGTTTAAAACTTTGAAGCTCTGTAAGTACTCTGGAGAAGAAGATCCGGGGGAGTTCTCTCGTTCGTATGCTTTTGCAATTGAGGCCAGTGGAGGAGTTCGAGACACCATGGCCAAGTGTTTCCCCCTTGCTCTCGAAGGGGTTGCTTTGCGTTGGTTCTAGTACTTGAAGCCAGGATCAATTAGAACTTGGGAGAAGCCAAGGAGAAAGTTTATAAGTAACTTTTAGGGTACCTTCGTACCCTCAATGTCTACAGGAAGTCTTTTCCAGGTGAAGCAACTACCTAGAGAAACTTTAAGACAGTTTTTCAAGCGCTTCGCTCATACGAAGTCGCAGATACGGAGGTTGTCTACGTCGTCCGTTGTTGATTCAGCCCGAGAGGGAGTTACCCATGCAGGCCTCCTTGATAAACTTCATCGAAAACAGATATCCTCTATAGCACAGCTGATGGCCTATTTTGAAGAATATGCTAGGTTGGAAGAAGGATGGCTCCGAAGAACAGTTTCAACTCAATCAATCCTGCAAGAAGTCAAGCTCTAATTGAAGACTTCAACACCTTCGCAGGGGCCTAACATCGATGTCTAGCATGATAGGCGTCGGGGGCAAAAGCATCCTTGCTCCGAAGTCCTGCGCATTACTCCTCCACAGAAATTTGCCCCTAGAAATCGACAAGCTTCGGGAAGCAAGACCAGCGGCTGGAGGCCGCCAGGGAAGCCAGCTGACAAAGCCCAAGCCTTCTTCTGCTGCCTTCATGGTGAAAACTGGAGTCATGCTACTGATGCGTGCAAGTCTATACTTGCTTTAAGAGGTGAGTACCTTGAAAGGATCTCTGGTCGGGGCACTACTGACCAAGTTCCTTCCGAGGCACGTCTAGAGCCTGTGCAGGCAATCGCACATGTAGACAACTTCGACCCCGCAAGACAACCTCTGGTGGTCAATATTATACCACCCCCGAAGCAAGAAGATGGCCATGATTGAGGCAAAAGAGTAGTCATTCCTATTTCCGAAGGAGCGACCCTCGGCGGTATGTCGAAGAGACAACGAAGAGAATATGTCCGGGAAGTTGGCCATATTGGAACTTCTTTGCCTGTAGCTACCATGCCCGAGTGGTCCCATGTGCCGATATCTTTATCTACAGATGATGCAGCTGGCATAAAGTTTCCACATGCAGATCCCCTTGTTATTATTGCTGATATACCGGGTACCAAAGTCCAGATAGTGATGATTGACGGAGGGAATTCAGAAGATATCATTTTTGTTCAAGCCTTTGATCAGTTATGTATCTCTAGGAAACATCTCCTTCCTGCAGATCATCCCTTGCAAGGCTTCGCATGACCCCCTCTTGATGCCCTCGGACAGATAGGTCTCGAGGTTGCTTTCGGAGAGGGGCTCCTAGCAAGGATGGAGGAAGTAATATTCGATGTGGTAGATGCCCCTTATGCATATAATGTTATCTTCGGAATGGGCATGCTAAATCAGTTCAGAGCTGTGATGCATCATAACTATCTATGTATGAAGATGCCCACGCAAGCGGGAGTACTCACTGTCTTCGGAGATCAAGCCACTGCGCGAAGAGCAGAATATGGTCATGGTCCCCCTCTTGACCCGAGACAAGTGAATAATTGTTGGGGGAAAATATCTCATCTTCGGGGTTATTGCGAAAGCAACATAAAGGCAGACAACGGATTCGAAGGTTCCCAGACGATCATCTTCGAAGATACCCGGAACCCAGTTCGAAGTACGAAGATAGGCATTGGTTCGAAGTACATCTTCGAACTAAGGCTTTTCAAGATCTTTTCTGCCAGCTAAGATGGAAGACTTATCTTCTTTCTCATTAGATTAGTCTTTTACCATTTTAGCCCTATTAAGGGAACCGAATAGTTTCCACTATGTCGGTTGTAATAGAGGGGTAAATAGGTCTTTTCCTTAATGTTTGGGCCTATAAATACCCCCCATTTCACCCTGTAATAGGGACCGAATACCAGTTATTCAATACACACATTCGAACTATTCTAAGTTATTATCCTTTCGGATGCTTAGAACAGTTCTCTTCGCAAACACTTCGTTTGTTAGTTTCTCTTCTACAGAAACCTGTTAGCGTAATCTCTTACGCCAACAGTTTGCGCCGTCCGTGGGGAACCTAGTCCAAAAAACTTCGTTCTCTACCAACTTCTTACATCATGCCTCCTAAGCAGAGCGCACCCTGCAATCCCACTCGGAGGTCCTCTCGGATCTCCGGAGAGATACCCTTCGACACAGTTGAAGTCGGAGGGCCTTCGACTTTCCCTCCACACACTCCAGAAGGGGCTTCCATCCCTCGCTCATACGAAGCTTCTCCGCCAACCCCTTCCATACTCCGACCGCCCGGAGTCCCTTCTCCACCCTCCATCCCAATTCGAACTGATCCTACCAGTTCTCAAGACCCGGAAGATCCTTCCGGAGGAAATGAAAATAATCTTGGAGATATGGCCACTCAAATGGCCAACCTTCAAGCTGAAGTGGCAAGGTGGCGACAGGAAGCTGCGAGCAGGCTTCGCTCTCAAGCCACCCCAACCATCCCAGAAGTGCCCGAAGATGATGATCTCGATTATCCCGAAGCCCCGGAGAACGCCTCCTTCGATAATGAATCTCCACTGCATTCTGAGCTGCAGAAGGTTCGCTTTGATCCAAAGTTTAAAACTTCGAAGCTCTGTAAGTATGCCGGAGATGAAGATCCCGGAGAGTTCGTTCATTCTTATGCCCTAGCAATTGAGGCTAGCGGAGGAGTTCGAGACACCATGGCGAAGTGCTTCCCTTTAGCTCTTCAAGGAGTGGCATTGAGATGGTTCTGGTCCTTGAAGCCGGGATCAATCAATTCATGGTCGCAGCTGAAGAAGAAGTTTATAAGCAACTTTCAGGGCACCTTCGTGCCTCCTATGTCAACAGGAAGCCTTTTCCAGGTGAAACAGCTCCCCAGAGAAACATTGAGGCAGTACTTTAAGCGCTTCGCTCATACGAAGTCGCAAATTCGGGGGTTGTCCGCATCTTCAGTGGTTGATGCAGCTCGGGAAGGCGTCAGTCATCAAGGCCTTCTAGATAAGCTTCATAGGAAAAGCATCTCCTCGGTCTCTCAGTTGATGTCATACTTCGAGGAGTATGCGAGGTCAGAAGAGGGTTGGCTTCGGAGGACTGCTGCTACTTCGTCCATATTGCAAGAAGTCAAAGTAGAAGTGAAAACTTCGGCACAGCCGCAGGAACCAGTCTTCGAAGCGCAACATGATCGGAGAAGAGTGCAAAAGCACCCTCGTTCTGAAGTCATGAATATTGCACCCCCACAGAAGTTTGCACCAAGAGCTCCACAGTCTACGGGGAACAAGGCCAGCGGCTGGAGGCCGCGAGGGAAAATGGCTGGCAAGGGCCAGACCCTTTTCTGCTGCATTCACGGAGAAAATCGAAGCCATGCAACTGATACTTGCAAGGCTATACTTACCCTAAGGGGAGAGTACTTAGAGAGAACTTCGGGTCGAGGCAGTACCGACCGAAGTCCAGCGGCAACGCGCCCAGAGCCGGTCCAGGCTGTGGCGCGGATAGAAAATTTTGATGCTGCAAGACACCCTCCGGTGGCCAATGTTATGCCACCTCCGAAGCAAGAGGAAGGGCAAGATAGAGGAAAAAGAGTAGTTCTCCCTATCTCCGGAGGAGGTACCCTCAGAAGCATGTCCAAGAGACAGTGAAGAGAGTACATTCGGGAAGTAGGTCATATTGGGACTTCGTCATCTGCAGCTGCAATGCCGGAGTGGTCTCACGTTCCGATATCTTTTTCTGCGGAGGATGCAGCTGGTATTAAGTTCCCGCACGCAGATCCATTGGTTATCATTGCTGATATTGCGGGCACTGAAGTCCGAAGGGTGCTGATTGACGGAGGTAGTTCGGCAGATATCATTTTTGTTCAAGCCTTCGATCAGTTGTGCATTTCCAGGAAGCATCTCCTTCCAGCGGCTCGTCCTCTACAAGGCTTCGCAGGACCCCCGCTTGATGCACTTGGCCAGATAGGCCTGGAAGTTACCTTCGGAGAAGGTTTATTGGCCCGGACTGAAGAAGTAATCTTCGATGTGATAGATGCCCCGTATGCTTACAGCGTCATCTTTGGGAGGGGCATGTTAAACCAGTTCGGAGCTGTGGCGCATCACAATTACTTGTGCATGAAGATGCCACACAAGCCGTAGTCCTTACAGTTTTCGGAGATCAAGCCATTGCTCGGAGGGCGGAATATGGTCATGGTCCCCCTCTTGATCCGAGGCAAGTAAACAGTGTGCAGGATAATGAAGAAATTTTTTCAGCCTCCTCCGAAGCTTCGAAGAAGTCCTTTCCGAGACCAAGTCCCGAAGGAGAGATTGCAATGAAGGTCATTGTTAAAGATAGTAAAGAGTACACTTTTCAATTTGGTAAAGATTTACCTCCTGAAGTTGCAACCTCCTTGGAAAAAGTGGTGGAAGATGTCCGGCCTGTTCGACAAGGTCTCCGGAAGATGTCCGCAGAAAGAGCTGCTCTAGCTAAGGACGAAGTTGAAAAATTATTGAAGGCTGGGATTATCAGAGAAGTGGCTCACACAGAATGGTTAGCCAACCCAGTCTTCGTCAGAAAGAAGTCTTCCGGGAAGTGGCGCATGTGCATTGATTTCACATCCTTGAATAAAGCATGCCCACGTGACCCCTACCCCATGCCCCGAATTGATCAACTGGTTGACTCCACTGCAGGATCAGAGTTATTAAGCTTCCTTGACGCGTATTCTGGTTATCATCAAATATGGTTGAAGCGCGAAGATGAAATCAAGACAAGCTTCGTAACTCCTTCGGGAGTCTTCTGCTATGTAAGAATGTCTTTCGGCCTAAGAAATGCCGGGGCTACTTTTTCAAGATTAGTTGCTAAGGCTCTAGGTCATCAACTAGGTCGCAATGTGGAGGCCTATATGGATCATATTGTAATAAAGAGTGCTTTAAAGCACCAACATAGCCTAGACTTAGCACAAACATTCAATAGCCTTCGGGCATGTGGAATCCGTCTTAACCCCGAAAAATGTATATTCGGAGCTAAGGCTGGAAAATTGTTAGGGTATTTAGTTTCAAGCAGGGGAATTGAAGCTAGCCCTACTCAAATAACTGCGCTGCAGAAGATGGCTCCACCGGAAAATTTAAAGCAAGTGCAAAAGCTGACAGGGCGTCTGGCAGCACTTAGCAGGTTTTTATCAAGGTCTGCGGAGAGGAGCTTGCCTATATTCAAAGCATTGAAAGGGTCCGAAGATTTTGCATGGACACCGGAGTGTCAGAAAAGCTTCGAAGATATTAAAGAGTATCTCAGTAATCTTGCTACACTCACGGTGCCTACTGCGGACGAAACCCTACTCTTGTACCTTGCAGCTACAGGTTCAGCTGTCAGCGCAGTCCTTGTCAGAGAAGTGGATTTCAATGGGAAGTTGGTCCAAAATCCTGTTTATTTTGTATCCGAAGCATTATCAGGAGCAAAGACAAGATACTCCGAACTTGAGAAGTTCGTTTATGCTCTGATAATGGCTTCGAGGAAGCTAAGACATTATTTTTTGGCTCATAATGTAATTGTACCAACTTCGTATCCTTTAGGAGATATGCTCCGAAGCAAAGATTCCACTGGAAGGATTGGAAAGTGGGCAGTCGAGCTGGCACCCTTCGGCATATCTTTCTTGGCAAGGACAGCTATCAAATCCCAAGTCCTAGCAGACTTCGTAGCAGAGTGGACTCCACCTGCGAATTTGGCTCCGGAGAAGTCAAGTGACGGAGTTTGGACTGTTTACTCCGATGGGGCTTTCCAAGCATCCGGAGTAGGCATTGGGGCAGTGTTGATTTCACCGTCAGGGCAAAGAGCAATGTACTTCACAAGACTCAACTTTAAGTCTACCAATAATATAGCGGAGTATGAAGGGATTCTATTGGGACTTCGAAAAGCACGTGCTCTAGGGGCTACAAGAATAATTATAAAGACAGATTCTCAAATAGTAGCAGGGCACGTAGACAAAAGTTTCCAAGTTCGGCATCCACAGCTTGCAAAGTATTTAGAAGAAATCCGTAAAATCGAAGCACACTTCAAGGGTATTTCCATTCGGAGTATACCAAGAGCGGAAAACGTGCAAGCGGACATTTTAGCGAAGGCTGCAGCCGGAGCTGTGGATGTGCCCAAAGAAGCTTTCTATGAGGAGCTCAATATACCTTCGGTGCCACAAATTCCCTCTGCGGAGATTCTTTGCATTCCTAGTGCAGATTGGAAAAATTCAATCATGGAACTTTTGCAAGGAGGAACAAATTTGCCCGAAGAGCCCCAGTTGTCAAGATTAAAGCTCAGAGCCAGAAACTATCAGATAATCAACGGTATATTATACAAGGCCGGAGTATGTTCCCCTCTACTCCGATGTATACCTCAAGCCGAAGGCCAAGAAATTCTTCGAGAAATTCATGAAGGCCTTTGTGGAAGCCATTTAGCCCCTAGAGCTTTGGCAGGAAAAACACTTCGCCAGGGGCTTTATTGGCCCACAATAATAGCTGATGCGAAGAGCTTGGTCCGCACTTGTCAAGGATGCCAGTGGATGGGTCGACGGAGTCATCGCCCACCAACAGCTCTTCAAGTCATTGCTCCGGTATGGCCTATGGCTAGATGGGGTATGGATTTAATTGGTCCCTTTTCGTTAACAAAGGGAAATCTGAAGTTCGCAGTGGTAGCTATTTAATATTTTTCTAAGTGGGTGGAAGCAGAACCCTTAACAGCTATCACTTCGAACAATGTACAGAAATTCTTCTGGAAGAACATTATTTGCCAGTTCGGAGTGCCTAGATACCTCACAGTTGATAATGGAACACAGTTCGACGCAGAACCCTTCAGGAAGTTTTGCGAAGATCTAGGCATTCAGCTATGCTTTGCTGCAGTGTGGCATCCTCAGTCGAATCGAGCCGTAGAGCGAGCCAATGGAAATATTTTATCAGGGTTAAATCGAAGAATAGTAGGATTAGCAAAGGGACTGTGGACCGAAGAGCTTCCGAAGATTCTGTGGTCCATTCGGACTACGCAAACAAGGTCCACAGGTTTTACTCCGTTCAGACTACTATTCGGAGATGAAGCTATGACTCCAACGGAGCTCAAAGGGGGATCATTTCGCAGCACCGAATCGGACATTGAAGAAGAAAGACAAGCTTCGTTAGATTTATCAGAAGAAATAAGACTTCGAGCTGTAGCTAATTTATCAAAGTATCATCAGCAGACGAAGGCTTGGTATGACCTGAAGGTTAACCTCAATGAACTAAGACCGGGTCATCTTGTTCTACGAAGCATTATAGCACCAGGGAAGTTAGGGAATAAATGGGAAGGTCCATACCTAATTGTCCGTTCAGGGCGACCTGGTTCATTTAAATTAGCTAATTTAGAAGGTGAAGAGTTAGCACATACTTGGCATGCGGAGCACCTAAAGCGATACTTCGCATAAGGGCTCCTTGTAATTTGCTTGTAATCATCTTCTAAATCAATAAAGCATATGATCCTGATAGTGCCTTCCCCTCATAGACTTCCAGCTTCCAAGTGGACGCACTGGAACCGCGGGGTCGACCGAGAGGGAAGTGTCATGAAGCTGGGTTGTATTTTCGGACTTCGAACCCATAAAGTTCGAAGCTTCCGACGTGGGGGCTGGCATAATCTGGAGCCCAGGCCATCGGCTTGTAGGCATCCGTAAAAGAGCCCAAAACCACACCCTACGGATTCCAAGCCATTGGCTGGTAGACTTCCGTAAAAAGAGCCGAAGGTGGCCAAAATCTATGGAGTCCAAGCCATTGGCTGGTAGACTTCCGTAAAAAGAGCCGAAGGTGGCCAAATCCTGCGAAGTCCAAGCCATTGGCTGGTAGACTTCTGCAAAAAGAGCCGAAGGTGGCCAAAATATATGGAGTCCAAGCCATTGGCTGGTAGACATCCGTAAAAAGAGTCCAAAGAGACCATTGCAAACTCCGAACCATTGGATCGACAAAGATCGCAAAAACAAGCCGAAGGTGGCTAAAGCAAAACAGAATTTGAGCCATGAGCTTCGAATGTCTGTTAACATAGTCCAAAGTGACAAGTTTCTTAAGACACTAAAGTGTCCTGAAAGTTATCTCAAGTGATTTCTTTCATAAAACAAAGGTACTAAGTTGCCATTCTTCCGATTGCAAAAAGTCGAAGACATTTCATAAGATTTTAAAAGATCTTTAAATGACAGAGGGGCTCCGAACCCCCAAAAAATTGTAATCCGAAGTTTTTTCTTTGCGCATAACCATCTTTGAATACATTTCGAAGTTGCTTATGCCCAAAGAGGGGCTAGTAAATATGGAGACAATTTTAAATCGGCATTCATTATTGAAATAAATGTGTTTACATATTACACTATGAAAAATTGGTATGTATACCAAGAAGGAATCGGAGACCTCTTCGGTCCCTAGAGCTAGGGGTGGAACGACTAGTTCCAACATCGGAAGTTCTAATAACTTTACGTTTAACTCTCTTCCTCCCCTTCGAAGCTCTAAAATCCTTCTGCTCTTGTTGAAGCTCGGCCCAAGTTCGAAGCCGTTCGGGGCTTCTTTCCCTGCTTCTAAGATCTTCAGATCTTTATTTCGAGCTTCACCTTCGTCTTCATACCAAATAGTGTCTTCAGAAGACGAGGTGTTTACGTCAACCTCTTTCTCTTCCTCTTTAATATAAGACATTACATCTTTGATTACTTCGGGCGCAATTACGCCGGAGTTATCTCGAGGAATTAGGAATCGAGGGCGCTTGTAAGTCTTTAGAAGTTTGAAGGTATTCCATAATGAACGAAGTTCGTCGTTAAGCTCTAACACTTCGATGTCTTCCATAAGAGGCAAAGCCTAAAAAATATGACAAACAAGATTTTCATTGATAAATGTTTACAAGCACGAAGCTTTACATAGTCAAAAATCCTAAATGATTCCTAAACCTGCGGGTTCGGAGGAGGCTGACTGCTCGAAGCTTGGTTCCGAACTTGCTTCTGGCGTTGGCCTTCATCGATCCAAGCCTTGATCGCGGAATGACCTTCGGCTCTCCATGAGGTTTGAAAGGCTCGCCAGGCTGCAGTCACGCCTTCGGAAGGATTTAAAAGCCGCTCGTCGTCGAAGGTAATGGAGCCCTCTGCGCTCGGAGTAATGGTTCGGCCCAAATCCTCGTAGTAATGAAGTAGTCCGAGGGCAGACACTTGTCCGGAGAGTTCTCCGTAACGAATGCCTACCGTCTTCATTTGCTTCGCTGCTCCTTGGATCCTTTTTAACCGGCGCAGTAGAGTCACGTTGTCATCCGAAGGAAGTGATCCAGTAGTACCAAAGTACTCCAGGACACCTAACATCTGTTCTATGACTTCCGTAGCTACCTTCTCAGACTTAAGCTTTTCTTCAATTAGTGCATCCTTGCTCGAAGTTGTTTCCGTTAGAACTCCGGAAATCCTAGCATTCTCCGTAGTTAAAATATTCTTCTGATTTAGGAGTTGGCTAGCTTCCTCTTGGAGCCTCACAAGTTCGGACCCAGCACTAGCATGCTCCAACCGCACTTTTTCAATTTCTGCTCGAAGCACGATTCTTTCTGCTTCGAGCTCTTTATTAGCAGCCTCCAAGCCCTGTCTGGCCCTACGCTCCGTTGAAATCATGTTATCCATTTGAACCACTCTAGCTTCGGAGAAAGACAAGTTGCGTTTGAGAGCTTCATTTTCTTCCCGAAGCTGAGCAATTTCATTTTCGCTCGATAAAGTTGCAGCGCGGGCCAAGACCGCTTGCTAAGAAAAGAAAAAACTGAAGTAAGAAATTATTCATGTATAATTTGCTATTGGTTCGAAGGTGCTCCGTACCTGGTATGCTGCTCGTTCCAGGGCAACGTTAAGCTCCGAACTCTTCGCCCTGCTTAAGATTGCTACCAGCTCTGTCTCCCCGACTTCGCGACTCACTCGACCTAAAGGTTTGAGCAGAGTCCGAAGCCCGGTTCTTTGCTCCAAAAAAGGAGTTAAAAGAGGGAGCATTGCCGAAGCCTCTTGGTCGTCCCTGCTTGGTGAAGCTCCGGAGTGTTCTCCTGAGGTCCTTGGAATTTCAGTAGATGGCCCCCCCTCAGTTGATTCACTTTAATCTGTTGATTCAGACGAAGTTGACCCTTGAGTAGGGAGAGGCTCTATATGTCTTTTACCCCTTCCAGGCCCCAGTTGAGCAACCTTCGGGTGTGGCTCCGAAGTTGTCGAAGGCCCTGGAATGGGATCTTCACGATGCACTTCTACAGAAGGGGCTCTGCAAAATCAAAGGTATTATACATTGTATAGTTTTGCAGAAAATAATAAGAGAATTATGCGAAGTTTACCTTCGACATTCTGGGGGCGATCGAGCACCGGACTGCTCGGAGGATCAAAGGTGAGGTCTTCGTCTGAATCCACAGTTAAAACTTCAACTGCCGGAGTATCTCCGTGAGCAGTCCTCCCTTCATCCACAACTGAAGTTGTAGTAACTTCAACTTCATCTTCGCCCATAGGGGCTTCGTTTTGCTCTTCTTCTTGAGCATCCGGAGCTCTCACTTCTTCAATATTAGCTTGAGGCTCCGGTATACCTGCAGTATCTTCAATGTGAATATCTTCCTGAGCCGCATCTTCATCAATCAACCTCACTAATAGTATACCTTCATCTTCTTTAGAACCGGAGATTGAGGTTCTTGAGCTCGAAGGCGCAGGATTCGAAGGTGCGAGATTTTTTGGCTTCCGAGCCACCTTCTTCACCGGAGTCCTTGCGGAGCTCGAAGCTCCGGCTTCAGCTATCCTCTTCTTGGGTCCCTTCTCTGAAGGCACCCAGTCCATCAGAGGGGGCGGAGTCATCTCCAACATTCCCCATACTCTATTAAACCTCTCCCAACTCCCGACCAATTTAACTCTCCATTCTTTTTCAGTCGGAGTTGGGGCACCCAAAATCTTCTCCGAAGCCCTTATAATTTGTTCTGAAGTAATAGGGGCTGAAGAAGCTAAAAAATAAATAATTCAAGTTAGTCTTTCTTCGAAGTAAATATGTATAATGCATGTTGGTTTCGAATTTACCTGCAGGGCTCGAAGTCAAGTTAATTTTGCGGAGACCGCCTTCCGAGTCATCTTCGAAGACGATAGGCCAGTTGGCCATCAGCGGAGAAATTTGCAGGCCGAGGAATTCTTCGGCCAAGTCTCGCATACTTAACCTTCGGCTAATCTTTTGAAGCAGGTTAAGACGGGCTTCGAGCTGACCTTCGTTGGGTTGCACTATACCATCTGGCATTGATGGCCTTGGCAGGAAACTGAAGGCCGTATTCATCTCGAAGCCTAAAGTTGATACTACCGAAGGATACCACTACTTTTTCACCTCCGGGGCCTACGAAGGTTTTTGGTTGACAAGTTGCTCTATGCAATGCAGCGAAGATCTCTGCCCTTCCTTCGCACCCTTCGGCTCTCAAGGCCCATTCGAAGATAGCTAATCTAGCTACTGCATTCGGAGATAATTGGGGGAGGGTTACATGGAACAGATCAAGTACCTCCGCCAGGAAGTCCACTGCAGGGAGGCCCAAGCCAGCTTTGAAGAAGGCTTCGAATACCACTACTTCTCCGGGTCTTGGCGATGGAATCATTTCTTTGCCTGGCTTCCAGATCATAACTCCATTACCAATTTTCCCTCCCACTGTGATTGCCAGTGACTCTCTCTTGCAGGTAGAAGGCCCCAACTGGAAAGATTGATCCAAGTATTTTGTCGATGGCGGGCACAGACCTTGGTCATCGACGATTTGGGGATTTCTCCCTCCTGCCGCCATGGATGTCATCGCCGGAATCGAAGGTGCCGCCATCAACGTTGCAGCCGCTGCTGCTACAGCCGCCTGCTGCCGGGCCAAGGCTGACGGAGGTGCAGATTCTTTAGTCTTCACCATTGCGATCGATGAATTGCTTTGGGGAAAATGGAGGCTAGGGCTCAAGAACTCAAAGGGCTCGAAAAGTTTTTGGATGCGAGAAGACGGTGAAAAGGTAACCAGGTAAGTTTTAGGCCTTCTATTTATAGCCTAGACTTAACTTTTTTACCGTTAATCCATGTCGTTTCGCATTCCTGCCGTTACTTTTCTCCGAGATTAACGCTTACTACAGTTTCCGTTGGAAATAGAAACTTAACGGCTATTTTCTCTAAGTCTAAAAGACTTTCGAACTTCTTGAGTCGGTTCTAAGGTAGTTCGAAAAGCAATTACCTTAAGACTGATTCGGAGTTTATAACTTCATGCATTTCAGAGATGAACTAAAAACCAATAACCCCTATGTTTGGTTATCTTTTCCTTCCGTATACTGCTCTCCTAACGTTACAGGTCAAACGGAGAAGCGTATTCGAGGGGCTACTGTTGGGGGGAAATATCTCATCTTCGGGGTTATTGCCGAAGCAACATAAAGGCAGACAGCAGATTCGAAGGATCCCAGACGATCATCTTCGAAGATACCCGGAACCCAGTTCAAAGTACGAAGATGGGCATTGGTTCGAAGTACATCTTCGAACTAAGGCTTTTCAAGATCTTTTCTGCCAGCTAAGATGGAAGACTTATCTTCTTTCTCATTAGATTAGTCTTTTACCATTTTAGCCCTATTAAGGGAACCGAATAGTTTCCACTATGTCGGTTGTAATAGAGGGGTAAATAGGTCTTTTCCTTAATGTTTGGGCCTATAAATACCCCCCATTTCACCCTGTAATAGGGACCGAATACCAGTTATTCAATACACACATTCGAACTATTCTAAGTTATTATCCTTTCGGAGGCTTAGAACAGTTCTCTTCGCAAACACTTCGTTTGTTAGTTTCTCTTCTACGGAAACCTGTTAGCGTAATCTTTTACGCCAACAATAATGTACAACGCAATTCGGAGGATATCTCTATTTCAGGAGAATCTTCGAAGAAGTCCTTCCCAAGACCCAGCCCCAACAGAGAAATTATAACGAAGGTTATTGTAAAAGACGGCAAAGATTATTCTTTTCAGTTCGACAAAGATTTGCCTCAGGCATACTTCGAGTTGCAGAGAGGTGTACTTCGAGGACCGCCCACAACTGTCGAAGTTCTTCAGAGTCCTCGAGCACTTCGAGGTCTACACTCGGAGGCTGAGCCTGGGCAGGTATAAAAAAACCCCGCATTCTTATTAATAAGCTGATAGAGTTTTTACAAAGCCTGCAGCTAAGTATTACAAAAAGGCCTAAGGAGATCTACACCTTCGGAGGCGGAGGTGTCGAAGTCGAAGGCTGTTCAGGCACAACAGGTGCTTTGGATCGGCGGTGTCGAAGGGCCCTCTGGAGGTCGAGGACTGCTTCGCAGCCTTGCTCCTTCCAGGGTTCCTGCAGCCGCCGCCAGGCTCCGCGGACATCGGCCAGAGGCGTCACCAAGTGCTGGCCCCCGAAGGCCACCGGGGTCACGGAGGTTGCTGCCTGGAGGTGGTTGCACCCCGCTTCATGAAGCATGTGCAACACACCTTGGCCCGCGACTCGGTCGGCCATGAGAGCGAAGCCCTTCAGTTATTGCTCCGCCGTCGAAGCCACCGTCTTCAAGAAATCGACGCGGTCCCCAATTGGGTCCTGGTTGCCGAAGTCCGGAACCCGGCATTCGGTCCCTATTTGCTCAAGGACGTCGGTCAGGCTCTGGGTGGCTTCGCCAAGGTTGTCCACGACGAAGTCTTCAAGCTTCTGAGCCCCGTCGACAGAGTGAAGCGTTCTCCTTCACCTGCCGGGCCTCGGCATCCTTCGAAGCCTTCAGCTCCGCACGAAGTCTGTCCATCTCCGAGGCCAAGGCATCCTTAGCCTTGTCTGCTTCAGCCTTCGCCGCATCAGCCGAAGCCTCGGCCCGCCTTCGCTTCTCGGCTTCCACCGAGACTTCGCGTCGAAGTGCCTCCTTCTCCTTAGCCAGGCGCTCCATCCGACTATCTGCAGAAGTCGAAGCTACTGCGTTCAGTGCGAAGGCCTACAAGAATTCAAGAAATCATAAGTATTGATCGAAGGCTAAAATATAGTTCGAAGGGTGCAAAGGGCTCCGCTCACCCGCACGAGGGTCTCGTTCGCACTGATGAAGAGCTCCGTGGGGTTCAAGTGGCTAAGTTGAGCCACCAAGTCCCCTGCCTCCGCAGCTGCACAAGCCTCGCGGAAGCCGTTGATCGCCGCCTCCGTCACGCCCCCCCTCGGCTTGAAGGGGTGAACCACCTCCTCTGCTGCGGTCACCTGCGCGGGCTTCGGCACGGCGGGGCTCAGGCCCACCACGTCGACATCCTCGTCGCTTTGAGGGTCCTCCCCACCACGGCCTCCGCTGCCTCCGTCTTCGGACGAAGTACTTTCGGACTCCGAATCGCTACCACTGCTGTTGCTGCTGCCGCTACTGCCCGAAGCTTCCGTGGGCTTCGCCTCGGCGGGCTTCGATCCGTCTTCGCCGGCCGGCTTCACCACGGTGGGCCTCGCATCAGCTTCATCCTATGTAGAAAAGCCAAGTCAAGATCCACGTATTGAAGAAAAACACCATTAAAGAGTTTACCTTCGTCAGAGATATCTTCGAAGGAAGGAGGGGCTAGGTGTGCCCTCCAATCCCTTCACTGCGAAGCTGGCGCATCAGCCTTCGTGCCCGAAGTTGTTGCCGCCGGAGCATCTGCGGCCTTCTTGACGGCAGGAGTAAGCGCGTCGGCCTCCGCCGCCAGGGGCTTCGCTGCCTTCTTGTGGGTCGGAGTAGTTGTGGGCTTCACCACAACCTCTCCCGGGTTAGAGACTTAGGCCGCAGGGACCCCCGGCCGAGGCCCCGAAGTATCCGGCTCGCCGTCATCCCCTCTCTTCCTCTTGGCTCCGGCCAACGAGGTAGTCAGGTGGGCGAAGTCTGGCAGAGCGGGGAGCCCCTCGAGGTCGAGCGCGGTCCACACCCTATTCCAACGCTCCCAGGAGCCCACCAGTGTGAGGCGCCGGGCCTACTCCTCGGGGGTCGGAGTCCCAACGACTCGATCCGCCGCCGCGATGGCCTCCTCTGGAGCCCTCACTTCGAGGTGGACTTCATGAAAGGCTTAAGTCAGAAGTGAAAATCTACGAAGTATCAAAGGAGAAGAGATTGCGAAGCCTTACAGAAGCGTTCGAAGGCCAACTCACTAAGTTACCCTCGACCCAAAGCCTGGAAGAGCCCCTCCGGCGAGGAGCGCGCGAGGGGGCTGAGCCGGAGGGTGATGAACTCCTCCGCGAGGTCCCTCATGCTCATCTTCGCCGCCACTCTCCGGAGTAGCAAGATCCTCGAGTGAAGGATGTCTTCGCTGGTCTTCACCACCCTCTCGCGCCGGTAAGAGATAAGGGTGTTCGTACTCCGAAGGGGGGAGTTCGCGCCGACGGAGGGATAGAACCACTCCTGATCCCACTTCGAGTACCACTTGTTGTTCACAGCCCTCGCCGGGAAGGCATCCTGGAACTCCTTCCGGAGCTGGAAGTTGGCGCTGCCGAAGGCCAGCGCCCTCTTGACGCGGTCTGTCCCCTCCCTCGGCTTCGGCTGGCAGTTGGCGTCGTGGAGGGCGACGAATACATCCGCGCGGCCCTCGCAGCCCTCGGCCCTCATAGCCCATTCAAAGACAGCCAACCTCGCCACTGTGTTGGGCGAAAGTTGAGGAAGCTCGAGGTTGTAAGCCTCGAGGACTTCGCTCAGCATCCCCACTACTGGCAGCCCGAGGCCGGCTTCGAAGAAGGCCTCAAACACTACCACTTCGTCAGCCCGAGCCCTCGGCACGGCCTCCGACTTCTCCGGGACTCGAAGCTGGATCTTCGCTGCGATCCTCCCTTCACAGGCCCTCCGGACCGACTCCTCCATGGAGATCGAAGCCCTCATCTCCAAGGTCTGCTCAAACTTGTCGGAGGGCATCCGAAGGTCCCTCGGCCCCAGCCGCCTAGGCACAGGCTTCGCCGCTGCAGCCGCTGTCGCTTGCAGTTGGGCGGAGCTCGAGCTCGGGCCCAGAGCCAAGGACTTCGCCACTACCTTCTTCGGCATCTTGGTGGGGCTTCGGCGTGAAGGGAAAGCTAGCAAAGGGCTAAAGCTAGCGAAGGGTGCTCTGCGCGAAGCCAGAAAGAAGAAGAGAGCGAAGGTTGTAAGGCAATGAGAAGGAAGCAAATGAGAGCGTGCCGAAGCTGCACGCGGTAAACCCCTATTTATAGGCGTGGTAAGAATTCCAGCAGTCGTGGGCCGAACCCACTGCCGAGTGGGCCTCCAGCGAAGGCGAAGCGGCCCAGCGCAGGTAACGGTAACTTTCTAGCCGTTGCGGAGCCGTTTGGGCTCCCGAGGTCTTTCTGACAAACTGGCGCAGGCATTTATTACCTGCAGTTTTCGAGGTCGCCTTCGGTCCAAGCTCCGAAGGCATGTTTTATCCGAAGTTGTATTTTGCAGGTCATTTGTCCTAAAGGCGCGTGCACCCCTTCGTCCCGAAGGCCTACACGCGAGGGGCTACTGTTGGGGGAATATATTTCCCCTGAACAGGGGCCAAATGACGTCAGCCTCCGACGGCCTCCGGCCCGGAGCCCAACACTGTCGAAGCCTGCATCCTCCCCCAAGTCTGTTCCCATGTCTCAAGGTTCGTCCCGGAGCCTGCTGGGGCGAAGCCCCTGGGCCTTATCGAAGCCCTCCAGAGCGAGGTACTTCGGGGCCCTTCGGTGCGAAGCCCGCGAGATCCCCTGAAAACCGCAAGGAGCCAAGCCTCGGGCTGGCCCCAAAGCCAGCCTCTGGGCCCGGTTCGAGGTTAAACTTCGGACCATATCAAGAGTTAGCCCTCGAACCCCCCTTTCGGGGCTCCACAAAGCCAGCCTTCGGACCCTGTCAAGACTGTTCGAGGCCAAGGCTGTGAGACCCCAGTTCGGAGCCATGTTCGAGGTCAAGGCTCCGAGACCCCAGTTCGGAGCCTTGTTCGGAGCCTTGTTCAGACCATGCTTCGAAGCCCCCCTTCGGGGTGCACTTCGAAGCCCTCTTCGCAGCCTCTGCCAGAAGGGCTCTGGCCCCTACTTCGAAGCTCAAGAAATATCCATGTATATAGGCCATACCGGGGGCCCTCCGCCCCTGGTATGTCGTTTAGCTGAGCAAATCCTGGCGTAGCCTGACATGTCTGTAAAGCTGTAAAGCTGTAGGGTACTTTTGTACAGTAGTCAGCTCTCTTTCCCTGTCTACCCCTATGAGCCTAAGGGCTTGTAGAGGGCATTCTGGTCTTTTCCTTAAGGCCTGCGTGCCTATAAAAGCAGGGCCAAACCCTTGTAACAGGATACCCTCTCCAGGGGGCCAAGAGACCCTGGAATTATTGCTCCATACTAGGGCATACCATGCCAAATCCACCACAACTGGACGTAGGGCTATTATCTCCTAGGAGAGGACCGAACTAGTATAAACCCTTTTCTCCCCCTGCTAGAACCCTTCGAGGTTCGTTCTCCACATCATACACCACCACAGAAAAACCTGCTGGAACTAACGCAATTGATCCAACAGGAAGTTATCTGTAGAAAGGGCCATCCTTGCGAAAACAGAAGTGGAGAAATTATTGAAGGCTAGGATTATCAGAGAAGTAACTCATACGAAGTGGTTAGCCAACCCAGTCTTCGTCAGGAAAAAATCCTCTGGGAAGTGGCGCATGTGTATTGATTTTACATCTTTGAATAAAGCATGCCCACGTGACCCCTATCCCATGCCCCGAGTTGATCAATTAGTTGATTCCACTGCTGGTTCGGAGTTATTAAGCTTCCTTGACGCGTATTCTAGCTACCATCAAGTTTGGTTAAAGCGCGAAGATGAAATCAAAACAAGCTTTGTAACTCCTTCGGGAGTCTTCTACTATGTAAGAATGCCTTTTGGCTTGAGAAATGTCGGGGCAACGTTTTCAAGGTTAATTGCTAAGGCTCTAGGTCATCAAATAGGTCGCAATGTAGAATCCTATATGGATGATATTGTAATAAAGAGTGCTTTAAAGCACCAACATAGTCTAGACGTAGCAGAAACATTTGAGAGCCTTCGTGCATGTGGAGTCCGTCTTAACCCCGAAAAATGTATCTTCGAGGCTCGGGCTGGGAAGTTGCTAGGGTATCTAGTTTTGAGTAGAGGGATTGAAGCTAGCCCTACTCAAATAACTGCATTGCAAAGGATGGCTCTGTCGAAAAATCTAAAGCAGGTACAAAAGCTGACGGGTCGTCTAGCAGCACTTAGCAGATTTCTAGCAAGATCCGCAGAACGAAGCTTGCCTATTTTCAAAGCATTGAAAGGGTCCGAAGATTTTGCATGGACACCAGAGTGTCAAAAGATTTTTGATGATATTAAAAATTACCTCAGCAGCCTCGCTACACTCACTGTGCTCATTGTGGATGAAACCCTACTCCTTTACCTTGCAGCTATTGGCTCCACTGTCTGTGCAGTCCTTGTCAGAGAAGTTGATTTCAATGGGAAGTTGGTGCAGAATCCAGTCTATTTTGTATCTGAAGCTTGAGAAGTTCATGTATGCCCTAATAATGGCTTCAAGGAAATTACGACACTATTTTCTAGCACATAATGTAATTGTACCAACTTCGTATGCTTTGGGAGATATGCTCCGAAGCAAAGATTCTACGGGAAGAATTGAAAATGGGCTGTTGAGATAACACCCTTCGGCATCTCCTTCGTAGCAAGGACAACAATCAAGTCGCAAGTGGTGGTAGATTTTGTGGTAGAGTGGACTCCATCTGCAATATGGGCTCCGGAAAAATCAAATGAAGGAATTTGGACCATATAATCCGATGGAACTTTTCAAGCGTCTGGAGCAGGCATTGGAACAGTAATAATTTTGCCTTGAGGGAAAAGAGCAATGTACTCTGCAAAGCTCAACTTTAAGTCCACCAATAATATAACGGAGTATGAAGGAATTTTGTTAGGACTTCGAAAAGTGATGCTTTGGGAGCTACAAGAGTTGTTATTAAAACAGATTCTCAAATTGTATCAGGGCATGTTGATAAAAGTTTTTGTTGGGGGAAAATATCTCATCTTCGGGGTTATTGCCGAAGCAACATAAAGGCAGTCAGCTTGTTCGAAGGTTCCCCGAAGATCATCTTCGAAGATACCCGGAATCAAGTTCGAAGTACGAAGATAGGCATTGGTTCGGAGTACATCTTCGAACTAAAGCCCTCCAAGATCGTTTCTGCCAGCTAAGATGGAAGACTTATCTTCTTTCTCATTAGATTAGTCTTTTACCATTTTAGCCCTATTAAAGGAACCGAATAGTTTCCACTATGACGGTTGTAATAGAGGGGTAAATAGGTCTTTTCCTTAATGTTTGGGCCTATAAATACCCCCCATTTCACCCTGTAATAGGGACCGAATACAAGTTATTCAATACACACTTTCGAACTATTCTAAGTTATTATCCTTTCGGAGGCTTAGAACAGTTTGCTTCACAAACACCTCGTTTGTTAGTTTCTTTTCTACAGAAACCTGTTAGCGTAATCTTTTACGCCAACAGTTTTCAAGTCCGTCATCCACAGCTTGCAAAATATTTGGAAGAGATCCGTAAGATCGAAGCAACATTCAAAGGGATTTCCATCCGAAGGAGCCTTTTACGAAGAGCTGACTTCGCCTTCGCCTTCTAGAATGTCCATAGCTCCGGCTGCAGCTTTTGCTAAGGTATCAGCTTGCATATTTTTAGCTCTTGGTATACTTCGGATAGAAATCCCTTTGAATGTTGCTTCGATCTTACGGATCTCTTCCAAATATTTTGCAAGCTGCGGATGACGGACTTGAAAACTGTTGGCGTAAAAGATTACGCTAACAGGTTTCTGTAGAAAAGAAACTAACAAACGAAGTGTTTGTGAAGCAAACTGTTCTAAGCCTCTGAAAGGATAATAACTTAGAATAGTTCGAAAGTGTGTATTGAATAACTTGTATTCTGTCCCTATTACAGGGTGAAATGGGGGGTATTTATAGGCCCAAACATTAAGGAAAAGACCTATTTACCCCTCTATTACAACCGACATTAAGGAAACTATTCGGTTTCCTTAATAGGGCTAAAATGGTAAAAGACTAATCTAATAAGAAAGAAGATAAGTCTTCCATCTTAGCTGGCAGAAAAGATCCTGAAGAGCTTTAGTTCGAAGACATACTTCGAACCAATGCTTGTCTTCGTGCTTCGAACGGGGTTCCGGGCATCTTCGAAGATGATCTTCGGAGAATCTTCGAACTGGTTGACTGTCTTTATGCTGCTTCGGCAATAACCCCGAAGATGAGATATTTTCCCCCAACAGTAGCCCCTCGAATACGCTTCTCCGTTTGACCTGTAACGTTAGGAGAGCAGTATACGGAAAGAAAAGATAACCAATCATAGGGGTTATTAGTTTTTATTTTATCTCCGAAATGCATGAAGATATGAACTTCGAATCAGTCTTAAGGTAGTTACTTTTCGAACTATCTTAGAACTGACTTAGGAAGTTCGAAAGTCTTTTTAGACTTAGAAGAAATAGCCGTTAGTTTCTGTTTCCAACGGAAACTGTAGCAGGCGTTAATTTCGTAAAAGAAGTAACGGCAGGAATGCGAAACGACAGGGATTAACGGTAAGAAAGTGAAATCTAGGCTATAAATAAAGGGCCTAGAAGTTACCCGGTTACCTTTTCACCGCATTCTAGCAATCAAAAACTTTTGAGCCCTTTGAGTTCTTGAGCCCTAGCCTTTGAGTTCTTGAGCCCTAGCCTCCATTTCTTCAGAGCAATCCAGCGATCGTGATGGTGAAAACCAAGGGATCTGCGCCTCCTTCGGCCTTGGCTCGGCAACAGGCGGCCGCAGCGGCAGCGGCGGCAGCGTTGGCGGCGGCACCTCCGATGCAGGCGGCGACATCCATGGCGGCAGGGGGGAGAAATCCCCAAATCGCCGATGACCAAGGTCTGTGCCCGCCATCGACCAAGTATTTGGATCAGTCTTTTGAGTTGGGGCCTTCTACCTGCAAGAGAGAGTCTTTGGCAATCACAACAGGGGGAAAAATTAGTAATGGAGTTATGATTCGGAAGCCGGGCAAAGAATCGATTCCATCACCAAGACCCGGAGAGGTTGTAGTATTCGAAGCCTTTTTCGAAGCAGGCTTGGGCCTCCCTGCTGTGGACTTCCTGGCCGAAGTACTTAATCTGTTCCATGTAACCCTCCCCCAGCTATCTCCGAATGCTGTAGCTAGATTAGCTATCTTTGAATGGGCGCTGAGAGCCGAAGGTTGTGAGGGGAAGGCAGAAATCTTCGCTGCACTTCATAGAGCAACTTGCCAGCCGAAGACCTTCGTAGGCTCCGGAGGAGAAAAAGTGGTAGTATCCTTCGGCTCTATCAACTTTAGGCTTCGGGACGAATATGCTCTTCAGTTTCCTGCCAAGGCCATCAATGCTAGATGGTACACTGATTGGGTCCTGAGGTGGTTCTATGCCGAAGTTGGAGCGAGCAGTCCTCTGGCTGGGCCTCTCAAAGAAATTCAATTCTGGAAAGAAGCCTTAGTGCAGCCTGACGAAGGTCAGCTCGAAGCTCGCCTTAACCTACTTCAGAAAATTAGCCGAAGGTTAAGCATGCGGGACCTAGCCGAAGAATTCCTCGGACTGCAAATTCCTCCGCTGATGGCCAACTGGCCTATCATCTTCGAGGATGACTCGGAAGGCGGTCTTCGCAAGATCAATTTTACTTCGAGCCCTGCAGGTAACTTCGAAACCAACATGCATCATACATATTTACTTCGAAGAAAGACTAATTTGAATTATTTTTTAGCTTCTTCAGCCCCTATTACATCAGAGCAAATTGTGAGGGCTTCGGAGAAGATTTTAGGTGCCCCAACTCCGACTGAAAAAGAATGGCGAATTAAATTGGTCGGGAGTTGGGAAAGGTTTAACAGAGTATGGGGAATGTTGGAACTCACTCCTCCCCCTCTAATGGATTGGGTGCCTTCGGAGAAAGGACCCAAGAAGAGGAAAGCCGAAGCTGGGACTTCGAGCTCAGCAAAAACTCCAGTGAAGAAAGTGGCTCGGAAGCCAAAAAATCTTGCACCTTCGAGCTCAAGAGCTTCAGTTTCCGACTCCCATGAGGATGAAGGAAGATTGCTTGTGCGTCTAATGGAAGAAAATGAAACTCAAAGGACTGCACAAGCTGAAGTACCTGCGAACGTACTGGAGTCCGAAGATAATGTTGATCAACCAAGGACTTCGGTAGTTCAGGAAGATGTAACTCAGGACGAAGTTCCTGTGAATGAGAGTGGGGTCGAAGTCACTATAGCTTCGATTCCCGAAGAAGCAACGAGGACTGCCCAGGACGATGCTCCTGCAGTACAAGACTTAACAGCTGATTCGGATGAAGAATTAGCCTTCGATCCACCGAACAGTCCGACGATGACTCCTCTGCAAAATGTCGAAGGTAGACTTCGAATAATTTTTTCATGATTATTTTGAATATTTATACAATGTATAATACTTTTCATTATTTTATAGAGTCCACTCCTATGGAAGAAGTCCGTCAAGAGGAAATAATTCCTGGACCTTCGACGACTTCGGAGCCAGCCCAAAGAGTTACTCAAAAGGGACCTGGAAGAGGCAAAAGACATATAGAGCCCCTGCCTGCTATAAGCTCCGAATCAACTCCGTCTGATTCAACAGACGAGAGTCAATCTTCCGAGGAGGGTCAATCTCCAGTGGCTCCGAAGACTATAGGCCAAAGCTCCGGTCCTTCATTGAACGAAGATGACCAACAGGCAATAAGCATGCTCCCCTTGCTGGCTCCTTTCTTAGGGCAAACAACTGGTCTTCGGACTTTGCTCGAACCTTTGGATCGAGCTAGCCGTGACATAGGGGAGACCAAATTAGTGGCCATCCTGAGCAAAGCTGACAGGATGGAGCTTAATGCCGTTATTGAACGTGCAGCCTACCAGGTACGAAGTAACTGCGAAATATTATAGAATTCATCTTCGAATAAATATTTACTTTAGTTTTTTTTATTTTAACAGCAAACTGTCTTGGCCCGAGCTGCAAATATATGCAATGACGAAGAAATCGCTCGGCTTCGGGAAGAAAATAGTGCTCTTCAAAGGAATTTTAATATCTCCGAAAGTCGAGTGGCTCAAATGGACAATATAATATCAACAGAGCGAAGGGCCAGGCAAAGCTTGGAAACTGCGAAGAAAGAGCTCGAAGCAGAAAGGATTGTGCTTCGAGCAGAGGTTGAAAAACTGCGGGCGGAGCACGCTACTGCGGGGTCCAAGCTCGTCCGACTCGAAGAAGAAGCTAGCCAACTGCTAAATCAGAAAAACACTTTGACCACTGAAAATGCTAGGCTTTCTGGGGTTTTGGACGAAGTCACTTCGACGAAGGATGCGCTGAACGAAGACAAGTTGAAGTCTGAGAAGGTGGCTGCGGAGGTTATGAGTCAGTTGTTAGATGTCCTAGAGTACTTCGGTACTACCGGGATATTTCCTTCTGATGATAACATCACTCTTCTGCGCCGGTTGAAAAGGATCCAAGGGGTAGCGAATCAGATGAAGACGGCGGGCATTAGATACGGAGAACTCTCCGGACAAGTGTCTGCTGTTGGTCTACTTCGCTATTACGAAGATCTGGGCCGATCAATAACTCCGGACGCAGGAGGAGGTCCAATCACCTTCGACGACGAGCGACTTCTCAAACCTTCCGAAGGTGTGGCTGCTGCTTGGCGAGCCTTCCAAACCTCCTGGAGGGCCGAAGGTCGTTCTGCGATCAAGGCTTGGATCGACGAAGGCCAATGCCAGAAGCACGCTCGGACTCAAGCTTCGAGCAGTCAACCTCCTTCGAACCCGCAGGTTTAGGAATATTTTAGGATTTTTAACCATGTAAAGCTTTATGCTTGTAAACATTTATCAATGAAAATCTTGTTTGTCATATTTTTAGGCTTTGCCTCTTATGGAAGATATCGAAGTGTTAGATTCTAACAACGAACTTCGCTCATTGTGGAACACCTTCGAACTTCTAAAGAATTATAAGCGTCCTCGATTTCTTATTCCTCGAGATGACTCCGGCGTAATTGCGCCCGAAGTAATCAAAGACGTATTGTCTTATATTAAAGAGGAAGATAAAGAAGTTGACGCAAACACCTCATCTTCTGAAGACACTAATTGGTCTGAAGACGAAGGTGAAGCTCGAAATAAAAGATCTGAAGATCTTAGAAGCTGGGAAAGAAGCCCCGAGCAGCTTCGAACTTGGGCCGAGCTTCAACAAGAGCAGAAGGATTTTAGAGCTTCGAAGGGGAGGAAGAGAGTTAAACGTAAAGTTCTTAGAACTTCTGATGTTGGAACTAGTCGTTCCACCCCTAGCTCTCAGGACCGAAGAGGTCTCCGATTCCTTCTTGGTATAGATACCAATTTTTCATAGTGTAATCTGTAAACACATTTATTTCAATAATGAATGGCGATTTAAAATTGTCTCCATATTTACCAGCCCCTCTTTGGGTATAAGCAACTTCGAAATGTATTCAAAGATGGTTATGCGCAAAGAAAAAACTTCGGAGTACAATTTTTTGGGGGTTCGGGGCCCCTCTGTCATTTAAAGATCTTTTGAAATCTTATGAAATGTCTTCGACTTTTTGCAGTCGGAAGAATGGTAGCTTAGTACCTTTGTTTTATGAAAGAAATCACTTGAGATAACTTTCAGGACACTTTAGTGTCTTAAAAAATTTGTCACTTTGGACTATGTTAACAGACATTCGAAACTCATGGCTCAAATGCTGTTTTGCTTTAGCCACCTTCGGCTTGTCTTTGCGATCTCTGACGAACCAATGGTTCGGAGTTTGCAATGGTCTCTTTGGACTCTTTTTATGGATGTCTACCAGCCAATGGCTTGGACTCCGTATAATTTAGCCACCTTCGGCTGTTTTTGCAGAAGTCTACCAGCCAATGGCTTGGACTTCGCAGATTTTGGCCACCTTCGGCTCTTTTTACGGAAGTCTGCAAGCTGCAGCTTGGACTCCGTAGATTTTGGCCACCTTCGGCTCTTTTTACGGAAGTCTACCAGCCAATGGCTTGGACTCCGTTAGAATGATGTTTTGGG